>RQTK01000130.1:595458-627408 GCA_003991915.1 Elysia chlorotica | reverse complement strand
CTACTACTACTACTACTACTACTACTACTACTACTACTACTACTACTACTACTACTACTACTACTACTACTACTACTACGACTACTACTACCACCACCACCACCACCACCACCACCACCACCACCACCACTGGATTAATTATGAGTAGATCTGAAATTTTTTAGGTATTTTTCCACAGAGGTAGGCTTTTAATGAAAATGGTCGAACAATGATTGCACTTTGTGGGAGTGAAACCCTCGACTTGTAGATGCAGCGGCACCAAATCGCATTGCCACTTAAAGCGAGCATGGTTTATACCACTAGACCACTACGCTCCTTAAAAAAGGCTTCATGGCTAGGGTACTTACTACGTCTCTCTAAGTGTCTCGCTATCTTGAATCTGGTGTTGCAGAATATGAGGACAATCACCAAAAAACGGTCTAAGCTCTAGAGTTCAAGATGACCAAAGCATGTTAGGAATCAGATTCATCTTTTTATAGATGCATTTTTTTCTTGCTGATTCTACCAGGCATCGGGTGGCGGTGCAAAGTGACACCGGGGGATCACGTCCTGTCGGAGTACATCTTTGATGTTCTCATCGGTGCCGATGGCAAGCGAAACACGCTGCCAGGTGAGTCCTGCTGATCTATGACCTCTAAACCAAGTGCTGGCTACATAAACACCAACTTCATTTTCCCTAGAGGCCGTTATTGCCTATCTGGTTAGTACTTAAGAGCAAGAGTGACGAGGTCCAAGGTTTGAATCACATCTGTTGCCCCCAGGCACCCCATAGAATTTGTGGAATCTAGGTGACGAAAGACTTTAAAAAAATTACTTGTCTCTCCTCCTTATCTTTATTAGGTCTCAGGTTTATTTTTGCTGGGAATCAATTAATATGAACAGCTATTATGTGTAAGTTGCGTTTACATGTGACAATTAAGCAACTACAGCTGCCACGGCCAATTTAGACTCCCGATTTACTTGTTAAGCTGTGATTTCATTTAAGCAAATGAAACAATCTGTCATAGTAAATGGTAATTATTATATTCTGGTATTTTTGCATTGGTTGGACGGTTGCCCTTTTCTGTTGGAATGAATATACTGAAAAGCAGAGCAATGAGAGTATGGGTTAAAAATGAGCAAATGTTGTAAATGCCTTGATGTATAATAGGATTTCTGCCCGATA
Organism: Elysia chlorotica; assembly: GCA_003991915.1. Taxonomy (NCBI): domain Eukaryota; kingdom Metazoa; phylum Mollusca; class Gastropoda; family Plakobranchidae; genus Elysia; species Elysia chlorotica. Next base: position 626,243 of record RQTK01000130.1, on the reverse strand, counting down.
AAAACTTAGTCACATATGAGATTTCATCAATTCCATTGGATGTCTTTCTTCAACACTCTAAAGGTCTAGAAAATCTAAGCTAAGCCCCAGTTTGACTGTATCAGATAAAACAGAACTCGCAGACAATACAAATACTATAAGACCAAGGCTGACTTACACTTTTATACACTGTTTTAGACAAAACATTACTTACCCACCCTTTCAGTTTAATCAGACAAAACTTCATATATAAACTCTATGCACCCAAATATGAAGTCCTGTAGAAATAATGTAATATGCACAATCTATAATTTTTATAATGAATCCATTGTATCAGTTGTAACTGAATCGACAGAACGTACAAACTCAGCCAATACTTTGAGACTTAAAATAACTTGCCCTCTTTCCAAACTCCTTCATACTAAACCCATCTTTATCATAAAATTATAACACTTCTGTAAGGGGTAATATTCAGTCACTGATTGACGTCTTCACCTCATCTGTATCAAACAAACGCTAATATACTTTCTCCATTTCTCTATGCAAGGTTTCGAACAAACCACATCTTTGCTTTATCTCTTCTAATATATGAAGCAATTTACCCACTGGTATAAACTGTCACCCCATCAGAGAACCCCTTGTCCCACATTCCCCATCCTCTCTCCCTCAGGCTTCAACCGCAAAGAGTTTCGGGGCAAGCTGGCCATCGCAATCACGGCAAACTTCATCAACCGGAACTCACAGGCGGAGGCGCGGGTGGAGGAGATCAGCGGAGTTGCCTTCATCTTCAACCAGAAATTCTTCCTGGACCTCAAGGAGAGCACACGCATCGATCTCGAGAATATCGTCTACTACAAGGACGACACGCACTACTTCGTCATGACGGCCAAGAAAGCCAGTCTGCTGGAGAAGGGCGTGCTCAAGGAGGTAAGTAGGGGGGAGGGTCTGAGGCGTCCTCACTGAGGCTAGTGGCAGAGAGGGAGGAGAAGAAGGAGAAAGGGATTTGGGGGAGGGGGAGAGAGAGTGAGGAAGAGGTCAACTGCGCACTAGCTTCTGATGGCAACCAAGACTCTAACTCCATGTGTTAGTAAACCACTGGCTCAGACATGGGTGCAAGTTTTCCAGAAACAATGGATTTCTGTTTGTTTTTTTCTCTACTGGAAAGAGACTCATTTAGTCATCCAAATCTGGATCTAAACCTATAATGATACGGTTATTTTTTTCTTCAAACAAAATTCATTAGAACCTAGGTACCCAAGGTTTCCAGGATTCACCACCTACTCACTTGCACCCATACGCAGAGAAAAAAAAACAGCAACCTGAGAAATTTATGCGTGATGTAATTGAATAAAAATATAATTAATTGCTATTTAAGTCATATGAAGAGTGTTCCAAGTCTGTGTGGATCTTGGCCCAACTCCCATCCCATCATGGCGCTCTAGAATTTAAACTAACCTGGACTACTATCCTCTCTGGTAACTGACCGCTATCCTCTCTTTCCTTTTCCCCCCAGGACCACGCGGACACGATTGCCTTGTTAGACCGCAAGAACGTGGATCAGGAGGCGCTGATGTCCTACGCGCGAGAAGCTGCCGATTTCTCAACCAACTACAAGCTTCCGTCGCTGGACTACGCCAACAACCACTACGGGCAGGCCGATGTGGCCATGTTTGACTTCACATCCATGTTCGCTGCAGAGAATGCCTCTCGGTTCATCGTGAAGAACGGGCACCACCTGCTCATGGCTCTGGTGGGGGACAGTTTGCTAGAGGTGAGAGCAGAAGAGGGATGGAGAGACAGACAGACAGACAGACAGACAGACAGACAGACAGACAGACAGAGAGAGAGAGACAGACAGACAGACAGACAGACAGACAGACAGACAGACAGAGTATGGGTTGAACCTGTTGATGGTGCTAGTTGGGAATAGTTTACTGGAGGTGACAAGGGGGGTCACCCATTTATGTGGGCTGAATAGAGAGTTTAGTTTGTTTTAACGTCCAACATCAGCACTATATAGGCTATATTGTGGACGGGCTAAATAGAGAGCGTAGCTCAGGTCTAATATTTTGTGTTTTGGTGGGCATTGAAACATTCCCAACACCCACCCAACCTCACTTTTACCAAACAAAGAAGTTAGATTTCAGATAAACCAAAGAGCTGAATATACTGCAATATCTTCTACTTTACTTGATGCTCAATTTAGTTTGATATCATGTTATTGAGAAGATTAATTTCTTAAAATTCTGTAAAGTTTCCTCTTTAAGCTTTCTGTTACAGAGTCTAGATTCTATGGAGAGATTCTAGCTTATCAAAACCATCTTTGTATTGTGTATGTCAATGTTTTTTTCTGACTCTGTCTAGATGGTTGTTTTTAATCAGTTAAACCATTCTGACAGAATAAAGACAGTCCTCTAACAGCATCAAAGAAAAAAGAATACTTCTATCCCATGTTGCATTTGTTCATTGTTTTCCGCAGCCGTTCTGGCCGACGGGATCGGGCTGTGCTCGCGGCTTCCTCGGAGCGTTCGACACGGCTTGGATGATCCGTGGGTGGGCCATGGGTCGCCCGCCCCTCACCGTGCTGGCCGAGAGAGAGAGCGTCTATGCTGTGCTGTCGCAAACGACCCCAAACTACCTGCATAAAAATCACACCCTCTACACCATCGACCCAAACTCAAGGTTAGCTTCCCCTTGTTCTTGGTTATGCTATATAGCAGAATCAGTTAAGACCCAAACTTAAGGTTAGCTTCTGCTGGCTTGTTCTGGGTTACACTGTTTAATAGAATTAGTTAGGTAGGGCTTCAGCAGGCCACCCCAAACATTTTGCACAAAAACCATAATCTCTACACCATGGATCTAAGCTCAAGGTCTCCGCCACTCTGCCAGTGAGGAGTGAGTTTATTTTTACGGTACGTCAGCTCTCAGTAAGGAACCCATTTTGTAACAGTTTAACTGATTCTTATATGGATCTACGATTGAAAACTCGAGTTTCTTCAATTTTGAATAACTTCATTTACAAACAATTCAAACTGCAGCTTCATTCTAGATTTCTATCAATGTATGCCTCATTCAGTCGATTGAGCACATTGTCTTTTCTTCAACTACCCCAACCAACTCAACTCAACGCAACTCAACTCAACTACCCCAAAACTCTCTCAATCACAGTAACTTACCCTTGATCAATAGAGACTCATATTATCCAAAGGGGTGTAATACCTATATTAACATTAATTATTTAACAAAAAAGAGTTCACTTCCCTTATTATTTTCAACACAGTTAAAAAAAAAAGACATTTAGTCGCGTACTGTGCATACCTAGACTTTGTGAGATGCTCTAGTGCATCACAGTAGTCTTGATACAGATCAGTCAGAATAATAAATAATTTCATACCTATAAAAATTTCAAAATTTTACTGTTCAGCTATTCTACATTTTCTTGTCTCAAGTGAAATTGTGAGGCCAGTTTTTTGCCTATTATATAGAGCGGGAATTGTGAGAACATCCAAATCTATTAGACTAGCTGTGGCTGACGCAAGGTGAGGAGAGATAAGGGGACAGTGAAAAGGCTACATGTAAATGAGAAAATCTCCAAGTCTGTACTGATCTCTCCACTCTTGTCTGACTCTCCCAACAGGTACCCAAACCTGAACCAAAAGCTGATCAAACCGCGGCAGACGGTTCACCTCTACGAGGGAGGGGAGATTACTGAGGACAACCTGGAAGAGGAGGACTCAAGCTCGGCGGTCGCTCCACCCAAGAAACCAAGAAACGGTGAGGGGAAATCTCATCTCAAACCTGAGTAACAGTGAGGGAAAGTCTGATATAAAAGCTGAGTAACAATGGGGAAATTTTGATCTAAAACCTGAGTGACAGTGGGGGAAAATCTCATCTAAAACCTGAGTAACATAACAAGGAAAATATTATCTAAAACCTGAGTAGCCGTGAGGGAAAATTACATCTAAAACATCAGTAACAATAAGGAAAAATCTTATCTTTATCTCGATAAACAGAAAGGGATCATTTGATGAAAAAACTTAAGAGAAAATGAGAAAAAAAGAGGAAGTTGTTCAAAGTTTTTTTGTTTTTGTTTTTAGTAACTAAAATCTGGAGTGGATCCTAATCTGTTTTTTAGATCCCTTTGCAGTCCCCTATAGTAACATAGTTTGTAAACTGTGTGTATTGTTACTGGCAGTAATACCAAGCACTTTCAGCATATTAAAGGAAAGGCACTTTGCATATAGTAGTGAGTGAGTTTGTTTTACGGCACATCAGCACGGTAACGTCTATGATGTCCTAAGACAGTTAATGCATTATACTAGTAGCAACGGTGACTCCTTTATCTCTCTGAGTAGTAAAAACATAACAATTGTGCGTGAAAAGTTTGGTTACAAGTGAAGGGTATATACAGTAGTTTAAAAGATCCATGTGTAGGACTATCACAGTTAAATTTTATTATATACACCAATGTTCTTTAGGTATTTACGTATGCGCTGAGGACTAACTTAAGTAAATATGCTCTCTAGTGACTTGGAAGTAGTAGTTGTAGTTTTAGTAGTTAATAGCAGGAGCGGAAGCAGCATATTATTTTTGTTATTAATGTTATTATTATAATTACCCCTCCCCCCGTCCCTCTCACAGCTGAGGTGAGCAGCACTGACAGCTACACGCTCTTGCGCTGGTGCCAGCGTGTACTCAACACTGGCAAGTACCGAGATGTGCACGTCGTCGATTTGACTTCCTCGTGGCGTAGCGGACTTGCGCTATGTGCTCTCATCCACTCCTTCCGCCCGCAGCTCATGTAAGTCTTTTGCTTGTCACCTGTTTGAGTCAACTGGGGCATATGTAACTGTTTGGAAGTGACAGAATTTTCTTTTTTTTTTCCGGAGATGTAGCAAAAAAGGTTGTTCCTGAGTCTGTAAAGAGGATTCTTTATTAAAATTTCTAGAAAAAAAATAGCGAAAAACAAAAAACACCACCCAAACACCCAAACTAATAGGGATATATGAACACATACGTTTAAATGGAATAAAAAAAAAGGAAAAGATATGTCTGACTTATCTGCAATTTTTCTAGGCCTTTAGAAATTGTGTCTACATGCATAAATCAAATATCTTGCTGGGCAGTTGTAAGAATCCAATACTAAGATAAGGCTAAGATTGTTGGGGGAAAGTTTTGTGAAGCTGCACAATAATACTATATACTGATGATATACATTTAAATGGAGATGATTTTAGGTTGTGAAAAGAACCAGTCCAGCCATGCTTTGTTTAGACATTTTCAACTGACCTGAAATGTAAATTGCTGATTTACTGCACTTAACCAGCTAAGAGTTTCATGGAAGTGTGTGTATTGATTGCAGTGGAATTGCAACATCTTCTTTTTTAGTACAATGTGAAAATCTTATTTGTTATTTTCTCTGCTTGTTTCTCCTGTTTTCCTCATTTGTTTCTTTTGTTTGTTACTCCAGAGATACCACGCTGCTGTTGGAGAGTGACGTGGTGGAGAACAACCGCTTGGTGAGGGACGAGTGTCTCCTCTTCCTCATTTATCTCTTCCTACACCTCATCAACCATCTCTGCCTCCCAGATTTCTTCAGTTTCTCTTCATTTGTCTCTTTCTCATCATCATTCTCATTCTTCTCCTCCTTCCCCCTCATTGTCCTCTTATATGGATTATTCAAATGACAAGAATTAAAATATTTTAAAAAATGTTTCTGAACTAACTTATTCAAATTCTCTTCTCTCATTAATATTTGGCCAATGATCGTAATCAAGAAAACGTCTTTCACTATCATATATGTCTTACTAACGTGACTGATTATTTGATAGTAACGTATATCCTTGGCATCCATTTTCCCTGCCCCCCCCCCCCCCCATAGTTTATTTAAAAGTCAATATTGATAGCTAAACCTAATATGCTTGATCATTGCCTAGGTTTGCAGCAACTAATTGCGCTCAAAATCTGTATATGATTTCTCAAAAGTTGGCAGCTGTGCTGACCATCCGTTGATCAAACCTACCCATCTGTGTCTGCGTTCCAGGCATTTCAGGTTGCAGAGCGCGAGCTGAGCATCCCACCAGTTATGAGTGCAGAGGATATGGCCAAGAGGGACATCCCAGACAAGCTGTCGATGGTCTCTTACCTGTCTCAGTTCTACGAGCTGTTCAAGCATGAGTTGCTGCCCTCAGGTCAGTTAATCGCTGATTTCCCAAAACTTTCTCTGAATGGTTTGAATATATTAAGAAGTAGCTTAACCCCAACAGACAGGAAGAAAGTGGGAGAGACAAGAAAATGCAAATTATATTGACTGGGGTTAAACCAGTTAACCTGGACCTTCTATACCAAGGATGCTAATCTTTAAGACCTTCACGTGGATCAAAAACAAATTTTTTTAACCTGGCATACATTGACTTAGGAGTAAGTTACTATAAATGATCAAATTTGTATTTTTACAGAATGTCAACAAAAAACAATTTGATCCTCTATTGTATACATGTTGAACTTAAAAAACATTTTTCTCTAGTTGGAAATTTGTGTGTGATCTCCAGTTGACCAATTTCTGGTGTGGTTACTTCTCTTTCTTTCATAGATTTAGATTTCACCCCTCTATGTCTTGACAGACTCAATAGTCTTTTATTTTTAATTTTTCCTGGGGGAGAACTGGCTCAAGTGGTAGAGCGTTGGTCTCCAAATTAGGAGGTTCATGGTTCGAATCCCACAATCGGCAGATTTATGTGTCCGATTTCATCCCCTGTAACTGGTTGGATCAGTGTCTGTATAATGTGACCGGCTGAGACACGAGTCATGGTATACCTGCCCTGTCTCATGTGTGGCAGCACATAAAAGTGTCAAATGTCTGTCTTGGTGCCCGTCCACAATATAGGCTGTATAGTGCTGATGTTGGACTCAACTCAACTCAACTCTTCTAATTTTTCTAGCCATGCCTCTGCCAGTGAAGGCCAAGAGGAAGAGTGTATCGGGGAAAGAAACATCGACCATGAAGCAGCCAAAGTCACCACACTCTCCCAACAGAAGAACTTCGTTCCTGCAGAAGCTCAGCGCTAGGCTGGCCAAGTCAAAGAAGGTTTGCACAGATACTGCGCAATGTATTTAGCAAAAATAGTCAGACATAGTTTTCATAGAGTTGTATAGTATGCAAATTTAGTTATTTCTATGTTTTTCATGTGGTGTATGTTTTATTTCAAACAAGTGTTATGGAGGATACTGGTTAATAACAGTTTCTGTAAGCTTAATCCAGCTTATCTAACTGTCTGTATATTGCTACAGTTATAATGTCAGGTTGTGCGACTATATTGATGGAAACTCCCTGAAAAAATCCTGAACTTTTTACTGTTGAAAATCTCCTACAAATAAACCATAAAACACCTACAAAAGTTGAAGGGAAGTTAGATCTAGCACAGGCTTCACAGAACTTAAATTTATCTAAAGTTTGTGACTCATTGCTTCACTGGTTTTAATTGAACAATTCCTTCACGTTTTTCAATCATTTTTCTCTTTTTAGCGGAAAGAGCAGGAGATGAACGAGGCAAGTCCACTCGGCTCCAAAAAGTTTAAAGAAAAGATTGAGGTAAGAGAGTCATTCTGTAAACCTATTCATAAACTCTGTGATCTTCTTATAGTTTCCTTTCATCAGTAGTCAACACTGTTTAGTTTTGGGTAGACTTGCAAATTAACCTTGCTCTGCTGTGGATACAGCACTGGTTTTATTGCCTTTTGTGAGGTTTTTAGCAGGCTATGCATGATCAGTTGAATAAACTGAGATATGATATGTAATACATAAGATACATTCTTAGTATCCAGAAGAAGTTTTCCATTATTAAGAAATAAGAAGAATACTATGTGAAACTTTGGTCCAAATATTTTTGCTATAATTATTCAAATAGCTGTAACGTATCTTAGAAAGGTTTTTTTTCTATTTACTATAGTTTCAGTCCCAAAACTATTGCCTTTGTTTGAAGCAGTCTGTTAAGATTAATTTGTTTGGGTTCTTTGTTATAGACATTGTAGTGGTTGAACCTGCACGTTTTGACTAGTTAGTGTACCACGTGAACCTGTAGCATGACAGTATATTCCTCCTCAATGGTCTGTGATTAAGCTTATTTTGTACGGCTTTCCCCCTCTCAATTGGCCATTACCGTGGTTGTACTGTCAGTGCCTTCAACAACCAGTGGTGTCAGTATTCAGTTAAAGTTAGCCTCGGAGATTGTTATACAAAGCAAGAGCAGAGAGGCCTGCGGCAGGTTTGACATATTGAAGTTACGTGTCAGTAGAATAGGAAGACACTAAAAATGTCCAAGAAAAAAGAAGTTACAATCTTGTCAAGCAAATTAATTTTGGCTCCTGTTATGTGTTGGACGCTTTTTGTTGCTGATCTACAATAAGCTGTGACAGGTATTATTGTTAATACAACATTACTGCTTTCTCTTTTTATTTTAAGATTTGTTAAAGCATTTATCTTAACATGGACTGTGATGTCCTGCATTTGTACTGACAAACTCAGAAGTTTATATGCCAGAGGCTGGCAGTTCCTGCTATATCATAAGACCTATCAATGTACCAATCCTAGTTGAGGCTATGGACTTGTGTCTTTTTAGTGTGGTCTTCTTTAGTCATCACATGCAGGTTCAACTATTCTCATATTTATCCAAACTAACTTGATAAGAAGATTGTGAAACTGCAATAATTAAAGGGAGATGACTGTGTTCAGGATTCGAGTGTGGAGCTGACGCAGTTCAAGAAGCTCCCCATGGAGGAGATTGCCAACCGCCTGCAGCTCGACCGAGGCACCGACATCAAGGTCAACAAGACGGAGGAAAGGTCGGGGGCGGTCAGTGTCACTGCAATGGCTGACCTTTTGGTGGCAAAGTTCAAGAGTAACCAGGAGCAACCACCACCTGAGCCAATCCGACGACCGGTGAGTTTTGTGATGGGGTATAAGCTTGGAGAGTAGGTGTCAATGCACATTTGAGAAAAGTTCTCTTCTGGGGATGAGGGGGGGGGGGGGCTTGTGCTCTATTATGCTGGAATCCACTGAATCTCATTTTCCCCTATTCTCATTTATCATTATTGCAATGTCAAATTTTGAATTTAAGCCTCATATTTTAAAACTCTAGCATTGGATCAGATTCCAAAACATATTTTTAAAATTACCTTTGGGACATGTAAACTATTTCAAAGAAGTTTAAAAAGTTAAAGCAAACTGCAAAGTTTCCTCAGACTAAGCCCTGTGCGTAAGGTTTCTAACTGTCTGTGATTGATTGTGTCCACAGAAGGGCCAGCCGTCCCTGCTTGCAGCCTCTGCGGCCAGCGAGTTCTGCACGTTCTGCCACAAGCGGGTGTACCTTATGGAGCGCATGAGTGCGGAGGGTGCGTTCTTCCACCGCCACTGCCTCAAATGTGACCACTGCGGGGTCGGCCTACGGCTCACCAACTACACATGTGACCGCGACACCAAGCCAGGTGGGCAGGACACTCACTGCAGATTAAACTTATACATTGTGTTTAAGATTGTGTGTTGTTCCAAGTTGTCTTTTTTGGGACCATGCATTGTCATGTATTTAATTCCTAAAAATCTTTTTTTTTTTAAATATATTTTAAGGTATAATTATGCCAAAATGTTTCCTTTATTCTTATGTGTTATTACGTAAACTACTCTGAGCCTATTTCTATATGTGGCAAACAAACAGACAGAATGCTATTAAAATGTAGTTATATCTATTATTGTTTTCATCGTATAGAGGGAAGCATAGTTTTATTTGTAGTTTTACAAGATTGTAAAGACATAAAATATCCCTGTCTGTTTTGTACAGTTTTTCTAATCATTTCTTGTTCTACTGATGCAGTCTTCGGACTGTGAGCGGTTAGACTTTTATTAAATCAGCTACATCCCAATCCCATGCTCGCTATTCCAGTAAGGCTTCACTAATATTATTTGTGTTGAAGCAAAAGCAGTTTGTTTGTTTTTTTTGACTGATGTGACTCAGAGTCTGTCAAGAATCATCATAAACTCTTTCAGATCAGTCTCATTTGTCTGATGCAACTGATTTACAAACCAACCACTCACAACTCCTGTTTCAATGAGGTTCTGAACTAGCATAGTGAGTGATTGTGTGGCAGTGACGATTGCAGTTTAACATACTCTCTTGCAACATAATCCCATGGTTTTCTATTTCAGTGCGGTTCTACTGTTACCGCCACGCCCTTCCGGAGATGAGAGTCAGACCAGCCAGGAAGCGAGGAATTGACGACGAGGAGGAGGCCAAGGTGAGTCAAGGTTGTTTGGGAAAAGATAAAACTAGCTTTGACGCCTGGTAAACAGGCAATATAGTGTTTCAAATTTCACTCTTTTTTTTTATACATGGACTTTACTGCATCAGAGGTTTAGATCCTAAGATGAGAGATTGAATTTTTAAACTTTTGACCTACAGGAGAACGTTCCGGAGATGGTACTGTCAGAGCCACTTCACACCGGTTACAACAACACCTTCAAGTCAAAGTCTCCGCGCAAAGCTGCAGGTGGGTTACTTCCCTTAAAACTTGTGGCCATCAGGCAGCCAGACCAGAGGGACTGGAGACCAGCGTTCACTTGGCCTGCTCCAGATGATCCTCATGACATAGGGCTTTATCTAAGCTTATCATTCATGCAATGTACATTATGCTTTTGTTGTGAAGGCTTTCTTTCCAGTATTTTATTTTATCGAACAAACAGTTGTAGAAATATTTTAATTAGTTTTATCCAGGAAGAAACACAATACTGTAGATCTAGGTTGCTGACGCAATTGAAGATGTTACTAATTCTAAAAAAATCAATGAAATTTATTCTTTAAAACAAAAAGAAAAAGAAAATGATTTTAACCACTTTTTTTTTCTTCTTAAATGTGATAATGCAAAGTAATCATGTAACTTGGGAAACCATGAAAGATATCAGAAATTCCTTGTCATTGTTAATGAATCTCTTTTGTGCATTTGAATAGCAAAGTCTTGCATACATCAGATCACAGCTCCATGTGAAGGCCTGGCTCTGTATTTTTATTTTGTCTTGTTTAGATCTAAGTAGATATGAGAGTGGGTCATGGTACCATTCAACTTTTTAAAATTTTTGTTATCATAAACTCAAAGTTTATAAAAAAAATTTTCAAACTGGGTAATTACAGTTCACAATGAAGATTTCCCACAAAAGTGTCATGTCTACAGAGCACACAAATCTTACTCATTGGTTTTGCAGAAACAATTTCTTTATATCTTGAGGTAGATTCTATATCAACAATGTTTAGAGAAGGAATATCAGCTTAAATATCTAGGCTAAAAGCTGAAATGGAAGAACTTCAGGGCAAATGACTCTCTAATTAGGGAAGGCTTCCATTTTCATAGTTGGAGCTGGAGTGCTGAACTCAACAGTCACAGTATTTTGCCAGCAATGTTCAGGAAATCACACTATTTTAGGGTTTTTCCAAAGTCAATATCTTCTGAACCAATAAAGATAGAATAACAATTTTTGAAGATTTAAAAATTTCATCTTTTTATCTTTCAAATAAAATGTCTATTTCACCGCGGTGTGCCTCCATTGAGTTAAAAAAGTCTCACTACCTTTCCCTTGTGCAGCCACCCTGAGCCCGCTGTCCCTGCCAGTGGACGTGCCAGACAAACCAGGCAAGACGCCGGAACGCATAGAGTTTGAGATCTCGTTTGACGGAGCTGAGGAGGAGAGCGAGGAGGAGCAGTTTGAACACAACCTGCGGGCGTCGCTGTCATCAGATGCGCTGCTGGATGGGGACAGCTCGAGCGAGTCGGACTCGGAGGCTTTCGAGTGAGTTCACACAGGGGGGCGTCTCATGACTAATATCATAGCTATGCTTTAAGTTAAAAGGGTTCTTGTTATACAGAGAAAAAACATCAGTACAAAAACATAAAAGTATTTTTTTGATTATATTTATAATATTTCACAGCTTATCTATCTTATCTTTTTATTTTGCTCTCTTGTTCTTTCTATATAGACCATATCTCTTATCTTTTCTCTCTCATCTCTGAGTTAAGCTTTTGATTTATATCTGTAACAAAATCTTATTTGTTTTGTCACAACCCTATGTTTATCTAAGTCACATATACATAGTTATTCCAGTGTTACAGAGATACTTGTGACCAACGAATAGACATCACTTTGTCATGGTAGCCTGGGGTGGTGTTCTCTTTTTGGTAGCATATTAACTGACCAAGTGTCTAATTCTGCTAGCTTCTCATCAAGCAACCCAGACCAACTATGTATTCATGTATCAGAGCCTACCGGCCACAAGCTGAGCCGAGCTTCCCGGCTGACCAGTCCTTGTCAGTGGGAACGTTCAGTAACTGACAGGTCCTGATTATAGTGCTTCCTTTAATGGAGGACTCCATCAGATAAGTTTAGGAAGGGAAGAATGGCTTTAGAGCAACCAAGGGAATAGACTTGACTGCAGTTCATAGCTTTATTTCAAGAAATGAAGTACGAAAGTTCGAGTGTGGTCAGCTATATTTGGGATGGCCTCAATTCTGAAAAGCAAGAGAAGTTTGCATGTGGCTCTATAGGAATACTGAAATTGTACAAGGACTGCCAAACTTGCCTCTGTGTATCGCACTTAACAGTTAAGCCAAGAATCATATGAAATCAAGACCTCTCATGAAGGAAAGGATTGACATGTGAGGTTTGGAAACTCAGTCGATAAGGGCTCTAGAGTCTAGACTGAGGAGCAGGAGGTAACTCATCTGGTGCCGCAGTCTCTGTAAGATTGGGTCATGAGCAAGAGGGGTTAACTTTTAAGATTTGACATTTCACATGGTGACCAGAAGTCATTCTGCAACTTTCTGCCCTCAGCTTCGACTACCTATCTGAGTCCGAGGTGGCTCTCATCCTGGAGAACTGGTAAACTCTGGTGTCTGTCCCAGCATGGCTCCAGTGTGTCTCATCTTGAGCCTGACTTTATGTTGTAGCTCTCGTGTCTCTGTTTCTGTTTGTCGCCAACGTCTGTGCATCAAGTTTCTTTAGCTTTGGTTCAGTTCACTTTGGTTTTGCTGTTTCGGTTTCATTTGTTTTTGTTTTAAGTTCAGACAATATCGAATGTGCAACTGAGGGGGAAGGAGACAGACAGACTGACAGACAGAGACTGAAAGAGGGTGGGAGAGTGTGAGAGAAATGCATATATAATCCTGGAAGAAATTTAAGACCTGAAGACTGAGGATGAGCATATGGAAGAATTTATTCAGAAATGACTTTATCTCTACTGAGTTAACAAAAGTTGATCAATGTTAACTAACTGGCTTCTATTATCTAAATGTATTTACAGTTTATGGATTTACAGCCACCGCTTTAATTTCAGATCTGTCTTGATGGTTTTCTATTTTCTGTTGCTAGATATTGTTTTGTGCTTTCATTCTTTTTTTTTCTTTTTTATTCTTGCTGTTTTTTTGTGCTTGTTTGTTTGGTTGACTTTCTTGATTTTGATGTTGTAAATTTGTAATGACCAAAATTATTAGAAAAATTCATCAAATTGAGCAGAATAAATGTGGGCTTTATAATTCAGGTAGGGAACATTTACATTGATGCATGCCTTAAAACTACTGGATGCATGGGTTTGGGACAAAGCAACAAGAAGGGCTTATCTCAAGACCACCTTGGTCACTACACCGGATCGCTTATCTGCAAGTACGGACCAATAGCTTAGTCACGCCACACGGCAACAAATATATACTCCGATTTCTAGATCGTTAGGTTTTTCTATGATCTGCCCTGTGGAACTGTGATAAAAATTGATATTGCAAAATTGTCTCTACTTCAAACAATAGTTTAGACATGTTCTAATCGGCGAAAATTTTATAAAATTATTTCTATGTGTAATCAAATCTTATTCTTTATTCAGTTCTTTTTTGTGCAACATATATTAAAATACCAAAGTTTTTAGAAAGGTTTTACAAAATGCTGGTAATTTCTTAGTTTTTTAATAATTGCTTACAGCTCATTAATGACGGCATCAATCTTTTTCTTGTTTTTTCTCTAAATACTAAGGAAATCCTAAGCAACTTGTGGTAACAACAATTTTTATTTATCTTCAACAAATAAAATAGTTATGCCACTTTGAAATGATCAGGAGCTGGAATATCATGGAAACTGATAACCTCTTTACAGTATTTAAAAAAAAAATTTGTACCTTTATATTATTTTTGTTAAAATTTAGTTGCACACATTCACAAAATTTACTTACAGGTGTCTATTGTGCGGCTTTAGTAAATAAATGGTTGTTTTTTAATAATTATACTGTAAAACAACAAAAAAACAAAATAGGAAGAAGCTATGCCTTTTATGGAAGAGAAACCATATATAAAAACTTGCATCTTTTTCTGTGATCAAGGGGCCCAGAGACAAGAAAACAGAAAGTTTGAAAAAAATCTCTTGGAGTAAAAAATATGTTGCAAAATATATAGGTGCACAGAAATAAAACCAGAGGACCCGTTACGGAAGCTCTATGATCAGTAATAGACGGACACCACATAGTCAAACAGACTATCATGGTGGCAAATTTACCATCGTTATCTTGTTTGAAACATATATAAATGATTTTAAAAAAAAAATCTACACTGTTGCCAAAAACTAAGTAAGACTTTCGGGAGATCCATTTAGCCCATATATCTCTGGTCAAACATGATAACATATATGAGGCAGAGCTGGCAGTGAAACAGTACATGGAAATATACACACGCCTTTCCAAATAGCATCGCCACAAAACATCCCGTTCTTGAAAGTCACTGAGTAGATTTTGTGAAAAGGCGTAACTCAGGAATGGCTTTTCATGAGCAAAGGGGATAATTGTTGCAATGTACTATTGCAGAGATAGAAAGGACAATGTGCATAAGAAAATAGAGCAAAAGATTGGGTTTTGTGATGGAAACATCTACCTTGCAAACTGCGCCAGAATTCACAAAACTTGTGCCTCTTCCAAAAAAAAGCCAAACCAACTAAACAAAACAGAAAATTTAAGAGTTTTTTGTCATGAATTTCACGTATAAAAATTATGTAAATAAGCAGGCTGTGTATTAGTATGAAAAATGATTGAGTTGAAAGAAAGAAAGTTAGAATGTGACTGTTAAATGCTAAAATTGGTGAAAGATAGACAGAGAGGAAGGCGGTCGAAGAAAGAATATCAGAAAAGCACTAATTCAGGAATTAGAATATTAACGCGTGGGTCGTCTCATTTCCTGCTTTTTTTTTTTCACAAAGATCAAGTAATTCTGTACCAATTAACACACTAGTTATCAATATACCTTCCGTCAGTTATCCCAGGTTCCCTAAATATCTGTCAGCTCAACAGATGGTGTAATGGATTATGTATTCCCAGCAAGGAACCCCGTGGAGATAGGGAGTATTATTGATCTGCTCTCTTTCATGAAATAATACTCCATCTTTCTATCTAAGAACTATTACATTTGTTCCCGAACTTGGACAGATATAGATATTTAAAAACAGGTTGTAATTTTAGACATTGAATTCTGAAATAACCCTTTTTCTACAGTACATTTCTCCGCGTGTATACGATGTTACCAAAAACAAAATTTTCATTATATTAAAATTTGAAATTTCGCCTATCAGATCCACACCTTTTGATTTTAAAGTCATTTATACTTTAAGTAAGATATTGCAGTTTATAAAGGGCTAAATCCTACACAAATCAATTTTGACATAGCTGCGAGCGCAGGTAAATTTTGTGGCCAGCAGGGCCTGTTTTGACGAATGCATGACTTGGTGAGCGTTGTTTAGTGGATGTTCGCTGGGCTGCACATACGGACCAATAGCTTGGTCATGCTACAGGATCACCTGTCTGCACATACGAACCAATAGCTTACAAATTAAATAGCAAATCTCATACAGAAAACACTGGCAAAGTTATGATTCATAAACTCTCATATGCAATAAACACTTACTTCCTATTTTCGTTATGACCACAAAAAAAACCTTCCTCTTGGGTTCAGCATGTGAGCCAGACGTTGAGTGCAGTGTTTTTATCCTATGATATAAACAGTATCAACTTTGATGTTGTGCATGACATTTTAATACAAACTGATCTTGCAGAGAGGGAAACAGAGTTGACATTTTTTGCAGATTTATTTTTTATACAGAGAAAATTAGTCATAAAATAAAGAAAGAATTGTTTGATAGGAAACCAATTGCAAAAACATCTTTATTGTTAAATATAGAATTTTTCTTGGCTCTGGCTTCAGGAGCTATGAGGGTTAACCTGTAGATTCAGCTCTTGTAGCTCAGTGTGAAAACTTTTTTCCATATTTTTGTAGGGTAATAGTAGCATTTTGGAACACATAGTGATACCAAGGAAATGGCATGATGTATCTTTTCACATGATGGGGGTAATTTGTTCTTTATATTTTTAGTATTAGGATAAACATATTTTTATGGAACCAAGATAGTGTGACACATGAAATCTATCTAGGATGCCTACAGTCTCTAGCAGTCAAAGGCTTAGACCAAGGATGTCTCAATTACTTTAAGGGTTGAGAGTTAAATGGTTGTTATTCAAGCAGCATTTGCTGCTCAATTCCCCTATATCTGGGAAGCAATGCTTTAATGCATGATATGTCTAGAAGAAATATAATTTCACTAAGACTTATGTAACTTGTTTTACAGTCATGAGCTGTACTTTCGGTTTTAGTTAGCTCATCAAGTAATATTGAGTAATGCTAAATGTGGTTAAGTAGGCTCTAGAAAACTGTATGACACCGAGATGTGTTTGCCTGACGCGTTTTCTCGCTCGTGTGCCCAGGTTGATGATGATGATGATGATGATGATGATAACCTCCTTACAGTATTATAAAAAAATTAGTACCTTTATATTATTTTTGTTAAAATTTAGTTGCACACATTCATGAAATTTACTTACAGGTATCTATTGTGCAGCTTTAGTAAATATACGGTTGTTTTTTTAAATAATTATAATTATTGTCAAACAACAACAAAAACAAAATAGGAAGAAGCTATGCCTTTTTTTGAAGAGAAACAATATATAAAAACTTGCATCTTTTTCTGTGATGAAGGGGCCCAGAGAAAAGAAAACAGAAAGTTTGAAAAAATCTCTTGGAGTAAAAAATATGTTGTGAAATATATAGGTGCACAGAAATAAAACCAGAGGACCCGTTACGGAAGTTTTATGGTCAGAAAGAGACAGCAATCCTGTACAAATTAACACACCAGTTATCAATACACCTCCCGTCTATTTATCCCAGGGTCCCTCATTATCTGTCAGCTCAACAGATGGTTTAATGGATTATGTATTCCCAGCAAGGAACCCCATGGAAATAGGGAGTATTATTGATCTGCTCTCTTTCATGAAAATTAATAATACTCTATCTTTCTATCTAAGAACTATTACATTTGTTCCTGAACTTGGACAGATATAGATATTTAAAAACAGCTTGTAATATTAGACATTGAATTCTGAAATAACCCTTTGTCTACAGTATATTCCTCTGCGTGTATACGTTATTACCAAAAACAAAATTTTCATTATATTAAAATTTGAAACTTCGCCTATCAGATCCACACCTTTTGATTTTAAAGTCATTTATACTTTAAGTAAGATATTGCAGTTTATAAAGGGCTAAATCCTACACAAATCAATTTTGACATAGCTGCGAGCGCAGGTAAATTTTGTGGCCAGCAGGGCCTGGTTTGACGAATGCATAACCTGGTGAGCGTTGTTAGTGGATGTTCGCTGGTCTGGCGTACAGGTGATCTAAAAGTTGGGTAGTTTGTCGCTGTGGCTGCAGGATCACCTGTCTGCACATACGGACCAATAGCTTGGTCATGCTACAGGATCACCTGTCTGCACATACGGACCAATAGCTTGGTCGTGCTACAGGATCACCTGTCTGCACATACGAACCAATAGCTACAGGATCACCTGTCTGCACATACGGACCAATAGCTTGGTCATGCTACAGGGTCACCTGTCTGCACATACGGACCAATAGCTTGGTCATGCTACAGGGTCACCTGTCTGCACATACGGACCAATAGCTTGGTCATGCTACAGGATCACCTGTCTGCACATACGGACCAATAGCTTGGTCATGCTACAGGGTCACCTGTCTGCACATACGAACCAATAGCTACAGGATCACCAGTCTACACATACAGATCAATAGCTTAGTCACAACATGGGATTGTCTTTTTTTTTTCAAACACTTCTAACAGTTCATGGGCCCAGTTAAAATCTAGCTTTTATTTTGTGCTTGTCACTTTGTGAAGTAAACAAAACAAAACAAAAACTGTTTGAAGTTCACACTGCTGCATGCAGTTTTGCTAACAGAATAAGACTGCTTTCTTACCATTGCAGTAACCAGGAACTATTAGAGCAAAATACTATGTTTTGAATTGTTGTCCAAGCTTAGCAATGAAATTTTACAGGAGAAGGGAAAGAAAGCATTTGTGCCTGAAAATAATTTCCTTTGTTGTTGTCTTTAATCCACCCAGAACTATTGTATTAAAACGATAAATGATTAAATGGTCAAGTCGAAAAAATTAGGAGAATTAGCAAAGTATACTTATCGTTTGTGGCAAAGGGCGCAATTAAATCTACTGGTGAGCATAACTTGAGAGTTGTGATTGTCAGATAATGTTGAAAATGCTTTATAAGTGAAAATTTAGCTAAATATTGGTTAGATCGAATTTTGCTGCAGTTGCTGATTTCCTAGAGGAACATGCCGTATATGTTTTTTGAAATGCATAATGTATTTAACTTCTTGCATGGAGATTGTCTCTTTTATTGGACGCTTTGTGTGTGTGTTTATCAACTTTGATGTTGTGCATGACATTTTAATACAAACTGATCTTGCAGAGAGGGAAACAGAGTTGACATTTTTTGCAGATTTATTTTTTATACAGAGAAAATTAGTCATAAAATAAAGAAAGAATTGTTTGATAGGAAACCAATTGCAAAAACATCTTTATTGTTAAATATAGAATTTTTCTTGGCTCTGGCTTCAGGAGCTATGAGGGTTAACCTGTAGATTCAGCTCTTGTAAAAACTTTTTTCCATATTTTTGTAGGGTAATAGTAGCATTTTGGAACACATAGTGATACCAAGGAAATGGCATGATGTATCTTTTCACATGATGGGGGTAACTTGTTCTTTATCTTTTTAGTACTAGGATAAACATATTTTTATGGAACCAAAATAGTGCTGAAAATTTGTGTGGCACATGAAATCAATCTAGAATGCCTACAGTCTCTAGCAGTCAAAGGCTTAGACCAAGGATGTCTCAATTACTTTAAGGGTTGAGAGTTAAATGGTTGTTATTCAAGCAGCATTTGCTGCTCAATTCCCCTATATCTGGGAAGCAATGCTTTAATGTATGATATGTCTATAAGAAATATAATTTCACTAAGACTTATGTAACTTGTTTTACAGTCATGAGCTGTACTTTCGGTGTTAGTTATCCCATCAAGTAATATTGAGTAATGCTAAATGTGGTTAAGTAGGCTCTAGAAAACTGTATGACACCGAGATGTGTTTGCCTGACGCGTTTTCTCGCTCGTGTGCCCAGGTCTGGAGAGGAGGACCCCGAGGTGTGGGAAAATGCTGTGGAGTCGCTGGGCCTGCCACCTGATCAGTCGGGCCTACCAGGCTCACCCCTGACCCTGGAGAAGGCCTGCGAGTTTGTGAACAGCTGGCGCAGACATCACTCTCGGGAAGATCTGGCCAGCTCGGGCTCGGAGGGAGATAATGCACCAAGCGCGGGTCAGGGCGACCCCAGTGGTGATAGGTGGTGGACAAGACATCAGCACGCAAGACATGGAGCTTCTTCGGGATACACTCGTCTAGAACGGGCAGACGCACGCGACGAGGATAGAGATGAAGATGAAGAGGATGATGATGAGGAAGATGAGTGTGATGATGATGATGAAGAAGAAGAGGAGGAGGAATCTTCAACAGAAGTTGAAGGTTAGTGGTTAGATTTTTGGAAGCCTCGTAAGAGATTTGGTGTTAATATGTCTGACTAAAACACATTCTATTTTGTTGTAACAAAGTGCTAGTACGTGGAAGTTTTTTTTCCATTCTAAATATCACATCGATTATACTACCTGGATTCTTATTTTAATGTTTTTTTACCCTAACACTATAGATTTTGGGACTGAATGGAGCAGTCAGTCTACATGGATCATTAAAAGTGACCTGTAATGAAGAAGATTTTTACTATGTTAGAAGAAACAAATGGGAAGTTTGCCCTCTCTTATTGATTAGTGTCCTGTGCAGTGTGGCCGTTAACATGAAACTTATGAAGTGCTCTTCAATCTCACATTACCTTTTTGTGACAACCTCTCCATTCTTAATTCCCTTTGTCCACAGAATCGGAGTCTGAGAATGAGAGCTCCAGTGAGGAAGAGGACAACCATCCCACCGATATTGGTCGCTTGAAGGGACGTAACTGCGGTGCAACCAACTCTAAAACTCCGATGAGCCCTGTGGCTCGTCTGTCAGCCAGCAAAGCGAGTTTCTTCTCTGCTGCTCCAACCCCTGTAAGTCTCGACCCCTTCAGCATGTTTGGCCTCGGCAAGAAAGGGAAGGAGGTAGAGGAGGAGGGGAAGGAAGAGGAAAAGATAGAGGAAGAGAAAGAAGAGGAACAAAAGAAGAAGGCCACATCACCAGACAAAAAAGGTACCAAAGTGAGTGAGAAGGGAAAGAAAAAGAATAAACCACCCAGAAAGATAATTTCTTCCCCAGACAACGAGATGGTTTCCTACGACAACAGAATGATCGTCTCCCCAGACAACAGAAGTCTGTCTGAGGTGGCAAGACCGGGCAGCACCTCACCCAAAAGCACGGACGTCTCGGAAAGTTTGGAGATAGACCCAAGGAGTCCAGACCTGCGATCTCAAAGGGTGGCCCAGACGGGCTCGCTGGCTGAGCTCAGGGAGGCGTTCGCTGCTGACAGGTGGGCCGAGGTCGAAATTGACGACCAGGAGGAAATAATTGGGCATCAGGAGGAACCCATAGAAGAGGAGTCCGAGTATCAGTATGATAGGAAGTCTGGCTCGCAGAGTGTTGAAAGCCAATTGAGTTTGTTGGCTATACTGAGTGTTGACAGCCATTCGAGCCCGTCTGCCCCGAGCTTTGCAGAGACCAAGAAACCCCAGTCCATTCTTAAACGTCCGTCAGTGGATCTGGGAACCACGCAGGAAGACTTGAGGAGCAGACTTGTCCAGACCGAGACAGGCAGTGATGATGGTGATGATGAGAGGGGAGAGGGGGAGGACGGTGATGATGAGAGGGGTGAGGGTGAAGACGAGGATGATATGTTGGAGAAGACAGCTGTGAGTCAAGCCATGGAGCAGCTGCTGCAAGACTTCGACTCCAAAAGTCCAGAATCTGTCGCTAAGCACAGGGCAAATAATGACACCTCAGACTCAGGGGAAAATGAAGTTTTCATCGAGGGTCGACTCAGCCCCAGCGGTCTCAAAACCAGGAAGTTTCGGCTGAAGAGACAGAGACGCAGTTCAAAAGTGGATCAGCGCCGAATATCCAAATCTGGTACGAGTGATAGCGAGGCTGGTCGTACTGATCCGACAACCACGGATAATTCTCAGGCTCGCTCGTCCATGTCTCGAAGTCCGAGTGTTGAAGTCCATCTTGAGACGGCTCAGCCTGAGGCAAAAGTTAATCAAAACTTGACATGTGAATCTGGCGATGATGTTAAAACTATGGATAAATTAAACAGAGTGGAGGAGAATGATGAGAATTCTGAAAAGGAGCAAACAAGAGAAGTGCAAGACTTGTCTTCACATGAAAATTTGTCCGGGAATGAAAACAAAGTGGGTGATTTGGGCACGGGTCTCTCTGGGCTAGCCCTGGACACGGGTGATGACACGTTACGCCACGTTCTGGAGAATGTTGCCGCCATGCCAGATCTTTCAGACAACTCTGACATCGACGACCTTGTCATCGCCAATATTGACGACAAGTTTGTCACAAGCAGACGTGGCAGCCCTAAGAAAAAGGTGAAGAAACTGAAAGCCGGCAAAAAGAAGAAGGACGAGAATGTGTTGGGCAAGACATTTGACGCTGGCGATGAGGCGCACTCGAGTTTTTCCATCTCGACACCGAGCGGATCTGACTCTGAGTCTGTGAGTTCGGCGGTGGTGGACGAGTTTGGTGACCAGGCGCTGGACGTGTTGCCCGGAGACGAGGACCTTAGGCCAGACGCGGAGATGATGCGCGACTACACAACCACTGTCAGTCTCGCCCTCGGGGAATCCTACTCAGACGCTGAAGAAATTGTTGACATAGACAAAACTTTAGGTCTCAAGGTTGAAGCTTCAAGTCTCACCCCTGTAAGCAAAGCACCACCTGAATCTGTAGAGAAAGACAGTTTTAGTTTGTGCAATAGTTTGACCAGTGAAAAAGCTGCTGGTAACGAATCGTCAGCCACAGGAAACAGCAGCCTCTACCAGACGCCCAATTCCAGTGTGAATGAGCCATGTGATAAAAACCCTGACGAGCCATCATTCAACCAAAGACCTCTTCCCAAGCCCAACTTAGCATCAGCAGCTCCAGTCCCGCGACCTCGCAAGTCTCTTACTTCCCCTGTCAGCCCCACATTTGCCACTCCTCTCTCTCCAGCAGCAACCAAGAGGGACTCCTCTGGCAGCGACATTTTTGTCTCCCCTGCAGAAAACTTACCTGGAGCTCCGCTTGTGAATAAGATATCATCGCTATCCTCTCCTCCCACCAGCCAATCAAAACCTGCGTCACTGCTGTCGTCCTCAATACTCACTAAACCTGTACCTACTAATGCTGTGAAGGATCAGCCCCAGAGAACCTCTGGCCAGGTCACACCAACCGCTGCTGGAGCTGTCTCTGGCTCTGTCACAGCCTCAAGGCAGGTATCCACAGCAACTGAACCTGTAAAGAAACCACAGCGTAAGCTTCCCGAGCTCCCCAAGCTGAATGTTCTCTCGAGGCAGCCGATCAAACCAGCGGGGCACTTGCCTCAGAATCAGCCCGTCATGTGTTCATCCCCTAAACTCCCCAACAAACACTCCAACACACAAGCTGCCTCCTCCTCCAGGGTGGCGCCAGCGACATCTAGTCGGCCCCTACCAATCCCAAAAATACCAAAGCCATCCTCGTCAGAACCCAAAAGGTCAAACCCTGTCTCAGCCAATCCCTCCCATCCTCCAATGTCATCTTCGTCTGTCACCAAAAACTCCAAGATGGGCAAGCCAACGTTTTCCGATGCTCCCTCCTTTACAAAACCCTTATCAAAGCCTGTGTTTAAACCGCCAGCAAAGACCAAAGTTCCGCTTGATAAGACCAAACTAAAGCTCGGCTCTTCCTCTGATAAAACAGAGTCAGATGTGGAGCTTGACAAAAAGAAGAAAATATCTGCGGACGGAATTACCATACCAAAATCTGCGGAGGATGACATACCTTTTGCTGACGAGAGTGAGGTAGAGGAACAGTTCTACACACCATGTGCTCCCGAGAGAAAAGCACAGCCGAAGTTTCGGATCAGCATGGAAAATCTGCAGGTACACAAACGACTTCTGCCCAACCCACCATCAATGACGGGCAGTGGTGCGTCAAGCCCAGCAGTACTAAGGCCTGACCAGATTCGGGAGATTCGTCAGGCGGAGATGGAAAGAGTGAAGCACCAGGCGAGGGAACGCGCGCGCCTGAAGAGCGACGAGGAGCTGGGTCTGGTGGGGTTGGGAAGTGCCAGCTCTACCCCGACCCGTGGGACGTTACAACAGCGCCAACCGCTCCAGCTTTCTACACAACCACACCAACCTGGCCACCAGGAAAGCGCCTCCTACGACACGGCCAGCACCAGCGATATCCTGTCTGACAGTGACGACGCGCGACTGAGAGAGGAGTTATCTCCCCCTCCTGAGGATGCGCCACAGTCTAACCACCACCAGGGGGATCCAGGGAACAGAGCAGACAAGAAGGCCAAGAAGAAGAAAAAAACAAAAGGCAGAAAAGGGAAAAAGGTATGTTCCTGAATCTTAGTAATTTCAAAAGCACAATGCTAAATTTGAGTATGACACTTGATTTCAGGAATAGAGGTAGAGAGAAAAGTATGCCTTTGCTCATGCATTTAAATATAAAATATAATATGAGCTGCTTTACCTCATAATAAAAATTTGAGTCTGATAAAAAATACATGCATCTGCTCTAGAACAGAAAACTAATAGTTATTTTTGGCAGGCTCAAAGTCAGAAAAATAAATTCATGGTGCATCAAAGCATTTCACGAAGAGTTAAAATTGAGAGACCAAAGCTTTAGGGAAATACATGTCATTGGTTGTTCTGGATTTTTTTGTTGTTGCTGTAAGAATGGCATTAACTCTTCAAGTGATAAAATGACCACAAAAAAAACCTTCCTCTTGGGTTCAGCATGTGAGCCAGACGTTGAGTGCAGTGTTTTTATCCTATGATATAAACAGCCATTTATAAATGCCAGAACAATTTCTTTTTTAAAGTGCATCTGTTAGACTATGGGGGGAGGTGGGGGATCCTCTCAAGAAGTTCATCATCATCATCATCATCATCGGTATTTTGATTAACGTGCAGGTACTGGGGCAACATCCACATCAGTGGACCCCCTTTCAGGTAGCTGGCTTGCTGCACGCATGGCTGATCTCACACCAGATCTCCAGGTGTTTCTGTCATGAGGGTCAGTTGTTGAGAGTTTCCAGTCTTTCCGATCCCTCTCTGTCACCTGCTTCCATGTCATTCTGGGTCTCCCTTTTCCACGACTTCCTGTTACTTGCATGTCCAATGCTGTCTTGATAGCTCCGCTTGACCGTTCCACGTGGCCATACCACCGGAGTCTTCTCTCCTTCAGAATGAGGTTCAGGTCCTCAAGGCTAAGAAGCGTCAATAGCTCATTTGACCTGGTGGTGGCCACATCTTCTGGCTTCACATTGCAGATCTGTCTTATCATTGCCCTGTCGTTTCTCTGCAGGCGTTGAAGGTTTGGCTTGGTCAAGGGCCATGTCTCGCTAGCATGGAGCATTGCACTCCGCAAAAGTTAAAAATTTAAAAAAAAATTAAGTTGTGCTGATTAGGGAGTTATCCATTTTTAGGCTCCTAAAAACGTCTTGCGTGCTGTGAATATTGTTGGTTTTATCTGATACTGTCAGACTGGAAGCCCAACAACATTGAGAAAACAGATTAATATTAAAACATTTAACTACAGGCTTCATTCATGGCGAAATAGCCCCTTATGATTATAAGCCACAAAGTTTTGTTCTAGCATCCACATTAATTCTCTCATGGTTGTTTCCAGGACGATGCTAAAGAGGTTGAGTCGGAAAAGAAAGAGAAGCGGCGCTCTCTTTTGTCGCTGATTCTGCCTGTGAAATCCTCTGAGAAGGGAGGGAAGGAGTTCAGCTCAGGGAATAGCACCCCTAAGGGTAGCGACGACAACCTCGTGGATGATCTCGGCAAGGCTAAGAAGCAAAAGTCAAAGGTCCGGTCGCTTGAAAAGAAAGCCAAAGGCAAATCTGTCCTGGCCCGCTGTGATCTTGATAAAACACCTACGGCAGAGACGAACAGCCCGGACCTGGCAATCTGCTCCGTGTTCCACTCGCAGGCCACAAACAGACCCACGAGGGGCGGATTTGACGCTGATCCACACATGAGGACGGTGTCGCTGGCCCCCAAAGCCAGTGGTGAGTGCAACTTTTTACTTGTGTGGGTTTGTCATTGTTCCTTTCGAAAGGCTTGTCTTTATTTGTTTTGGGTTTGAGTCAGTCATTCATACATCACATTTTTTCTTTGATGTTGCTTGCCCTTACTTATTTAGGCTTGTCACGTTACATCCCATTATTAATTTGATTTATCTGATTAACTTTTAATTATATATATGCTTTAAAATCAAACAACCTGATGTAGTGCCGTTTATACACTGGCTTGAATTTCTGTATGTCAGTTACAATTGAGAAAAATCTTATTTGTTATTTATTATCAGTCATTAAGCTTTTTGTCACAACTATTAAAACTTAATTACACAATCATATTTATGATTATATTAGATATAGCTTCTCTATATTACCTTCTTAACAAGTCTTGTTTTTACGATGATTTCAGCTGATGAATTCTCAGACTCGGACGAGAGCCATGTGTCATTCTCCACCATGCAGAAGAGAAGAGTGAGTGTCATGAAGTTTCCTCGTTTTATATTGCATCATGTCCGGGGATCCTTAGTGCTGGATCACTACTATGACAGCTGCAGTAATTCATCCTGAAAGTTGTCTGCAACCTCTAGAGCCAAACAAACATTAACATTCAAGCATTTCGTTCTAGTTTGCCTCAGGGTTTCTTTGTTGTTTTATCAGTTTTGACTTCAGCTGTGGAAAAGATTTAATAAAAGGAAAGCCTTAGATCAAGGCTATTTGCAAATTATCTAGATATTTGGTTAAATTTAGATGTCTGTAATAGTTTGGAGCCACTAATGAAGAACATAACAAGGTGACTGCTTCTACTACAAACATCTATAACTTGTCAGGAAAGTAAAGAAAATCATATAATTTTCTGCTCAATTTGACGCAGAATATTTCTACTACCCCCATGTGATGAGAGAATATAAAAAATATTAAATTTTTTTCCTAATAAACATTCCTTCGGAATAATGGGGAAAAAAACAAAATGGAGCACATCATTTTACTGGAATCAATTTGACATTGAACATTTATCCTAATGATGTTTCTACGGGATGAGACAATATATTGTCACATTGCTAACATAATGGTCTATCTCAAAATCAGTAGTTTTTAGAAAATTAAAGGTAGGTGATTTTAAAATAAATATTTTGAAAATTTGGCTCAGCTGATTTTTCTTGTTGTAGAACAGATAGCTGGGAAATTATTCAAAGATTCTCATGGTGGATCAATATTATTCTGTGAGATAGACCACTAAATTAGCGAAGTAATAGTTTTATCTCACCATCTTCCCCCCTTGCCAGGATGAGGACATAGATGAGCGTCTGGCGCGGCGCCTGCGGAAGATCCAAGTGAAGCAGCAGCGGCAGGCTCAGCAGAAGCGGCTGCGCATGGCCCAGGAGATCCAGCGCCAGCTCGAGGAGGTCGAGGTCCGCCAGAGGGAGCTCGAGTCCCGAGGCATTGCCGTGGAGAAGGCACTCAGAGGGGACGGACCTGGTTAGTCCATCCACACACAGCTCGCAACATTATTTACATTTTTTAATATTTTATCATAGAAATTGTAACCTCAGTTTGTAAATCTTGTTACAGAATAAGATAAGTATGTAGATATTTTACAGCTGTTTGGAAATTGACAAATTTAACTCCAATAACGGTGTACATATTGACTGCATTTAGATCAAATGATTCTTTAATGATACTTCCTTTTACATACATTTTATGTCTTCTTGTTTATAATTGAGTCAATTTTGTTTTAAGCTTGTTAGAAAAACCTGGAGCAGATGTGTTGGCACAAAAAGTTATCTCTTTGAAATATTTTGAGCACACACAAATTGACAGTTCTCCTGCCTTCTACCTTGATTTGAAAATTTTTTTAAACTCACTGACTTGTATTTGGTTGGCAGACGAGGATGTGGATGAGGGAGCGCTCATGAGCGAATGGTTCACGCTGGTCCACGAGAAGAACGCTCTGCTGCGCTACGAGTCGGAGCTCAACGTCAGGTAATGAGCATGAGGAGTATTAGAAATGATAGTAATAATGGTATTAATAATAATAATAACAACAACACAACAACAACAGCAACAACAACAGCAACAAAAACAACAACAATAATAATAATAAAAATAGTAATACTACTACTGTTGCTACTACTACTACTACTACTACTACTACTACTACTACTACTACTACTACTACTACTACTACTACTACTACTACTACTACTACTACTACTTGAATCCGAGGATGTGTATGAAATTAGTAAGTTAGATCCAAGATAGTTTACGAAAGACAAAGATTAAGAAAAATTTGTGATTTTTATGTTTGTCGACTGTAGCATGTTCTTTGAGTCCGAGTTCTACTGTAATAACTAAAAATGATATATATAGTATGATGTTCAAAGAAAATGCAATACTCCAGAGCTGAATAATAATTATTCTATACTTATTAAACTATGAGTGTAAAATATACATCACAAACCATGTACGTTACTGTTCATGTAACAGTTTTGTTTTGTTTTCCTCCGACTATTCTCTCAGAGCGAAGGAGCTGGAGCTGGAGGATCGACAGGCCAGACTGGAGCTCAACTTCCGAGAGAGGTCGCGTCTGCCTGGTAAGTAGTGAAACATTTGAAACTCTATTACTTGTTTAGGAAAACCTCTGGAGCATGGCTATCACAGGTTGTATGTTGAGACAAGAATATTGTGTTACTATAATGACACAGCGCTAGAATATTTGTGTGTCACAAAAACCTCATCAAAAGAGAAGAGACATGCTGTTGGTAAAAGTTCCGGTTCCTCATACCAGTGTAAACATTTGAAAATTGTAGGTTTTGTGCAAATAGTTTATAAAAATTAAATCAGTCTGCTCTTTCATGTGCAAAAATTTAATAGTCTTGGACATAGAAAATGTGCAAGAGAATACAGTTCACCAGTTCGCTTTTTACACCATGTAGTTTGTGACATTATATCTGGCTTTTTGTATTTGCTTGTTGTCACGTTCTAAACTGTTGTTACAAACTGTTTCCTAGTTGTATTCATTGTACCTATTATGGTTATATACATGCTTTAAATTTCTTCAGTGCACCAACTATAAAATTTTATCAATATTAATTTTATGGTAATCATGTATCCTTTTAGATTATATTAAGTTTCTTGTGCTCATGAGTACATGTTGTTCAGATGATATAGATGTTTAAAAATAGATTTTTTAAATCTATACCATTTGTAGATGAATCAAATGGTACTGGTAGAAGGGTAGATCTCAATGGAGGTTCTGAGTATATCATGCAGGTCCAGAAAAATTTGACTTCTGTAACCGCAATACCCCATGAGAGATGACAATACAAGTGACACAGAAAACTTCCCCACTGTAACCATAACCTGACCTAGATGACATTGAAAGTGACATAGGACTTGTTTAGACTGTGGACCTGACATACCAACTGGCAGAAGCTCTTCAGCTATAATTATTTTAAAGAAGAATTTCATGTTTTAACATCAAATGCTCTAAAACAATTTATAAAGGAAACAAATTAATTTGAAATTTAGGAAAGTTTCTCATTTTATTTTCTGCTTGAACCTTCCGTATGACCGTGTTGTATTTAAGGAACTACATACACACATATTGTACCTTCCTCTGTGCCTCTATATTTATTAATCTATATCTATAAGTACATTATTACCTTCATTTGGCAATGTTACATCCACGATTGTTGCTCTGTGTTTGACGTCGCCCCCTGCTCTACTCTCCGTCCTCTAGTCATGTCCAGTCTGACCACAGTTGACCTACTTATCCAAGCCGCCAGTGAGTTTCACCGCAACCACCACAGCTTGCCCTGCAAGCACTGTCACCAGCACACTGCTGCCTGTGTTGTGTTTGGTGGTGCTTGTGTCTATGTTGTAGTTTGATGGTGTTATTGTTGCAGCTGTCGTTGTCATTGTTGCGCTCATTGTTTGCTGGGATTTTTGTTTTATGTCTTATATTGTATTTTTCCCTTTTTTTTTATTCTATGTTTTTATTTTTATTTGTGTAACACTCTATGATTAACAAAAACTGGATTTCTTGCATTGCCAAACAAACAAAGGGAAGTAAATTTAAAAAGAAAATGTTATTTTTGAACCAGCCCTTTTAATATTTTTAGTTTCATCTTATTTTTAAAGGGGTTTAGTTTAAATTGTATTCTTAATATCATAAAATAAAGGAACAGACATTTTTTTTTGCATAGATGACTTTTTTTTGTCAAGCACATTTTATTTTTATACGTAAAAAAACCAGTCTTATTTCATCTGTTGTAGGTTTAGAGCTTTTTGTTTTGTTTGTTTTATAACACATTTAAAATTTCATATAGTTCAGTTCACAATCTCAACCAGCCCTCAGACTAGATGGGAAAAAAAAGCAAATATCTAACTTTTATTTTCACTTGTTGTAATTGTAATTTTGGTTATGGAAAACTAATACAAATTAAATAGCAAATCTCATACAGAAAACACTGGCAAAGTTATGATTCATAAACTCTCATATGCAATAAACACTTACTTCCTATTTTCGTTTGCATAGAATCTTTGTTTTCTTTAAAGTCTCTTTCTCATCTCTCCGACTTTTCTTTTTGTATTTTTCTTCATATTTCTTGTGCTTCTTTCCCTGTCTCTTCCTTACTACATGGTAAATGTTTTTCCTCTCTCTCTCTCTCTCTTCCCTGGCTTGCTGTGTCCCTCCCTGTTTTGCACGCCTTCAACTGATCTGTTCTTCTCTGCCTTCACAGTCTAGGGGATATGCTTGTTTCAAAATCTGGTCTTGCTGTTGCATCTACATATCAAGATGGACATGTTTTTTTTGTTTATTGTTTTTTTTTTTTTTTTTACTTGTTTGACGTCAAAATATCCTGGTGAACAAATTTCTCAAATGATCTCTCTGATTGGTCAGCCATATTAAAATTCCTTAATGCACATAATTTGAAAACAGACATCTCCCTTGATAAGACATCAACTTATTTTTTTCTTTATTTTTATTATTTATTATTATTATTATTATTATTATTATTATTATTATTATTATTATTATTATTATTATTATTATTATTATT
>RQTK01000130.1:579708-595402 GCA_003991915.1 Elysia chlorotica | reverse complement strand
TGGCTCGAAGCGCTTTACAATGCATAACAAAGAAGCAAACATGCAACACATAAGAAAACATACAACCATTCACAACTCGATCGCTCACTTGCTTCATATTCAACGTTTGACAGATAAGCAATAATGAATAATCACATTGAAAAAGAAGGGCTATTCATGCATCTTTTGGTGTTTCTTGAACAATGTAAATGTTTTCCTCCCTTATTATTATTATTATTATTATTATTATTATTATCATCATCATCCTTTATTGTGATAATTATAACATAGAATTACTTGCAGAGTAAAATAAAAAAAATTCGAAGTTTTACTATTTTGTTAGAAACATTTGCACCGTTTACAAAACCGCTGATGCTGTTTTCTCTGTGAGGAAAAGAATATTGATTGAAGAAATACTTGGAAAGCTGAAAATTAAGAATTATAAGTAATCCTTACACAAATCTTCTCAATACTGCATTAGTATGAAATACTTTCTCTTAAGTCTTTTGTATCTCTTTAAAGAACTAACTCAAAGCAGGCAAGGTCTCCTCAGTATTTATATATATTTATTTCTGTGATAAGGCAGTCTATTTCTGCACTGTGGTTTCATTTATCCCTGTGATAAAGCAGGCAATTTATCCTCAGTCATTCAGTGTTTGTTTACACATACACAAAGAGCACGGAGTAGTGTGTGACCGCCTTGTCTTCTCTAAAAATTATGTTACTACTACCTTCATAAATTTTTTATTTATATTATATTAAAATGGTAGCATGGCCCAGCATGTATCACATATCTCACAGCATGTAGCACGTGTCAATGTGCACTCATGTGAGTCGCCACATTGCAATAAGTCTATGAAAACTCGGAGTGCCCAGAAAACCACCAGCATGTTGGATCTAAATTGTTTTTGTTTTTTGTTTTTTTTCTCTCTTTTAAATCTTGCTGAAAATCCAGATAATAAAGTTATAATTTAACTTATGTAAATTGATATTTGTTGTCATAATTATTTTTATTCTTACCCAAAATTTAGAGGAAAAGATTTATGTATATATACATACGGTACATAACATTTATGGTGTTTGGTTAAACATAATTTTCTTGTTTACAATTACACTGTGTGTGCATATCTAATTTGAGTGGGTTTACTTTAAAAGCAATATGCTTTTACCAAGAAAGACTAAATTTTTTTTTAAGTTGTAATTATGTTTTAATTAATTATAATCAGTGTACTAAATCTATTCTATTTGTTGTGGGTTGTTTTTTTTTTAATAGTTTCTAAAAATCTCTATACTTCTCAACAGTTTATAGTATTCTTTTCATCAAGGTTTTTCATTGTTCTTATGTGTACTATAAGGTGAAACCACTCTTTTAAGTAAGCGTTATGTTAATCAGGTGGTCTTACACGGCAGCAGAAGAAAAAATTGAACTTATATGTATTGTAATAATGAAATCTTTGCTTTGTTATAAAATATATTTAATAATAATTTCAGTCTCAAATTGCTTTTTATTCTGTAACCATACATTTGAATTTTTTTTCTGAGAGAATTCTAGGGACGTGGCCTGCTTGGTTTGCTCTTCATCTTCAGTTGGTATTTCAATTTTCTTCAAGTAGTTGAGATCTGTCTTGAATAGTTGTTATGTGTTTAAACCAATCCTGTATTTATCGTTCATGTGTATGCAGAGAGCAGCAAAACGGAGAACGAGATTGTTGCCGAGGGGAAACTTCTGGATGAGTTGTTGGACGTGGTGGAGCAGCGGAACAATCTGGTTGCCATGCTGGAGGAGGATAGAGTCAGGTGAGGGAGGGGAGGAAGACAGGCGGGGATGGAAAGAGTGGGAGGAATGGTAAAGACTAAGAGAAGTTGGAGATTGCGGGGGCAGTGAATGGGACAAGGCTTGGAGGAACCAGGCTGATTTCAAAACTACACTGAAACACTGAAAGTGGTGATGGATTAAGCAAAAAGTTGAGCACATATTGATGGACAGGCTCGTCACAAGAGATAAATGACAGCGGTCATAACTGATCTCTTCCTCACTCTTATCTTGATAGAGCCTCGTCTCTTAAACATGCCATAAATTTAAAGACTTGATATTTCTTTCTTCTTTTTTTTTGCTTGTTTGCAGTCCAATATTTTGTTTCTGCATTAAAATGCAATGATAAATTTTGGATGACAGTAATCTGTTGTTTTTTTAAATTTGATTTGTACTGATTTGACTATCACCTCTGGTTTTCCTCCAAGGCCATTCAATTGCTGATTTGTTTTATGTTCTCTGGGTCATGCTTGATAAATCGAGCGGTACAAAGAGAAAATCAAATATGGCCTTTTTTTTTTAAAGAAGAATAAAGCTATGTTTAATGACTGTATCCTTTTTTAAAGAGTGCGGGGCACTCTTGATATTTTTATTTATGTGTGCTTGTTTGCAGTCCAATGTTATTGTTTCTGCATTAAAATGCATAAATAGATTTTGAATGTCAGTAATCTGTTGGATTGTTGTTGTTTTTTAAATTTGATATGATATGATTTGATTATCATCTCAATTGCTGATTTGTTTTATGTTCTCTAGGTGTCTGAACAAATAAAATAAAATGAACGTCTACATTTTAGTGATATTTTTCTGTATTAATCTTCAACTCTCAGGGAACAAAAAGAAGACCGAGATCTGAAAGACATGATGAGCCAGAAAGGCCTCACGCTGTCCCCTCTCAGCTTCGACACGAGGCGCGAGCGACAGAGGATTGAGGCCCCTCTAGCGTCCATGGTGTTATGATGGCTGTGGTATCTCGTACTGAACCTGGTTTAGAACAATTCCACACAAGGCTAGAATAGGGGTGCTAGCAAGTTTCAAGTGTGTTACTGGCATTTTACTGACATGCTACAAATGTTATAGGTTGGTCTTTATTGCCACGTTTCTCAGCAACTTCAACGTTTGATATTGGTAATATCATGGGAATATTGATGTAGAAAAAGAAACAATGATAATATAAGCTTTAAGACACTCTTGTCTCAATTTTTCCACCCAATTCGAGAATATTTGTGATTTTATGTAATTCTATAAACATTTAACGCCTCATTTATGCAGAGGAGGTACAAGTGGACTTGCCCACTGATACAACTACTGAACATTTTTTCTGTATTTTACTTTCTGTTGTGACATTGTCTCGACCTGATCTTATACTCGCCCATTCTTCTGAGAGCTTTCATTTTCAGAGTGCAGGGTTTAAACAAGCTGGTTTTGTGGGGTTATATTTGGTAAGAAGGGTTCAGGGGAAAGAAGCGGGACAAGAGCCATTTAGTGCAGGCACGGAAAGTCTCTTTACACTGTGGGGTGTGTGGGAACTAGAGAGTACTAACTCCGATGAAGGAAGAAAAAATATAATTTGTTGTAAATATGTTGATTTATTAAAAAAATTTTCTGTGACTGCTTTACCTAATATTTATGTTACAAAACGGGAACTTCATGTCATTGGAAGCAAGTTAAAATAAGTGACTGCTTATGAAAGATCAAAGCAATATTATCCTTTTTTTTTTTACAAAAACTAAGCTGTTTTTATATACAAAAGCTACCTAAGCAGGTTTTGTATACAAAAACTAAGTATTCATTTTCTGTTTCCCCATATAGCCTGATAGCATGTCTGACAAACATTTCCAGTAGAGGAGCAACACATTTCAACACATAAGGCGATCAGTCATAATTTGTTGGGGTTTTTATGCCCTGACCTATAACAGTTAAGAGATCATCAGATCAAAATGATTTTCAACTTCCTCAAAAGAAGAAAAAAAGGACCAAGTTAGGTGTGAATTATTGGGGTAATATCATCGAATGCAAAATTGTTGTTTTTCATCATGATGTGAGGCAAAAAGTTGCTGATTATACTTAAAATGATTTCTGTAGCAACAAAATTTTCATGTGTGAGACTATTCTGCCGGCTGGCAGACTTTTTGGGATTGCTATTGTCCCCTCACTTTTGCCATACCATGTACAAGAATAACTGTTAAACTTTTGTTTAATGTTATGTACACAAAAAAATATTTTGTGATAAGCGCTCTTAGTTTGTGGAAAGGAAGAAATATAACATCTTAAAGGTTGTGACTGTTTTACTATAAAAATGGCTGGGTATTTTTTTTTTTTTTGCTTGTTTTGTTCATGTTTGTTTTGAGGTTTTTTTTCCAATGTGTGACTATACATTATTAGTGCTAAGAAATTGCTACCTCTGGTTATGATTACTGTTTTGCTTCGTTTACCTTTCTGTAGCGTGGATTTGATCAATAAATTACATAGAAGACCAAGTTTCAAAAATATTGTCCAATCGGCATCTGTCAGACTAGTTAACAGAATTGGGTTTCGAACAACACAATGTGGCTCCTGCTCAAGATATATCCTGATATATATCTATCTCCTATTGCTTCTGTGAAGTCAATGTAAATTGAATTGTGTTAACTAAGAAGCAAGTTTCCTGGGTACTTTGATAGAGCCAAGGAATGTGGCATGATTATGACTTGTTCATGTATATGAAGCTGATTTTTTATCATAAGTTATGTGTGTTTATTTGTGGGACTGGGGGAGTGCTCTGCAGTTTACAGGCAGATATAATCGGGTTATCATATAATCATTTGAGTACATTTGTGAAAATTCTCACACTAGGGTTTGCCTTATTTATCTCCTTGTAAATAGACCATTTTTCGTGATACTTGTTTAAAATCCTTTCATACTTAGTTATAATACATGTAATGAAATATTCTACAATGAATGGAGTTTGTATCCATCTGTACATATCTTACATCTCGATTTATCTCTATGCACTGTTTCTCTTTATGAAGTGGGTAATTGTGTCACATACTCAGAAAAAAACACAGCTTCTTATCAACTGTGAACAAGTGGGGGGTCTTTAAGGGGCTGAGACAGTCGTTATGGTGCAGAGAAGTCTTCTCTGTGTGTTCAGTAGCAGTCCTAAGGGGACAAACATGAGCTTCATGTTCAGAATACTTTCTGTGAATGAGTGAAGAGAATGAAACGGGCGTGATGGATGAGAAATGAATCACTCCGAGTGTTCCCATTCCACCAATCTTTCCGCCGTGTTTGATATTTTGACAGAACTGTATCTGATCAGAGAGGGCTAACATTTTTTCTTCAATCTAACGTTATAGATTGAACATTGCTCAACTCCACAGTTTAATGATCGCCAGGCATACATGCGGCTTGATTCTGCCCTCACATGTTTTGAGCATTCATAAAATCATGCATGCTTTGCTTCTAGTCCAAAAATATTATTTTTTATTTCATGACCTGTTCCCTTTCTTATAAAAAGCAGTTTTTTTAGTTGCTTAATTGTGCTTTCACTAACCCATTTGGGGAATTCATACTATATAGCTATGACAAAATCTTAAAACTCATTGAAAAATGTAGGCATTATGTGCCGAAATCAAATTAATACATTTTCATGTTCGAAACATAGTATGATATTGATTTACCTTTCGCTTACATAGAAACAAGTTATTAGAGAAAACTATTTACATCTGCTTATCATATCTTGTGTAACAAAAGAAGTGTAGAATGACAGACAACTTAAGCATAGCCCTTGAGTATCTAAATATTTATGAAGAGTGTAAGGTGCAGGAGTAATGGGCAGATTAATATCCTATGCATAATGTTTATCAGAGTGTTTGAGCTGTGTGTGATAGTGTTCATTTTTCTGATGCTGTATTTATTATGTCTGCCTGTGTAAGAGCCACATTAAGCTATTATAGTGTCACATGGTCTGCCTGACATAGCTATCATATTTATGGGATGAATTCCTGGTGCTTTCCTATCTCTACAAATTTTTCATGCATTTTGATCTGTAAATGTAAGATCAAACTTTTTAGGCATTTTCATTTAAAACTGTTGGCATGTACAGGTCAGGGTAACCAATCCACTGCTGCACAGAGTATTGTGACCTCTGGCTCTGACCTGTGAATGTGAGATCCATTGAGATGACTCACCCTACGGTCAATCGAAAGATTTGGAAATGAGCAGTTTGACTGTTTGGACAGGGGGGGAGGGCGGAGGGCAGAGATGAGGTGTGAGAACCAGAGTGTGAGGGGAGGATGTTATTCTGATACTGATCGCTATCATTTAAATATATTTCAATAAATTTGTACAGAAAGCTTCACAACTCTGTCCTTGTTTTTTTTTTTTTCTTCGATTTTTTTTACTCGAATATTAATCTTGCTCTGTTGTTTATATCTGGATTGCCAACATGTAATTGCCTGCAATTTGAGCTTTCTTCAGTTAGTTATTTTTTTATGTGTCAAACCCGTGTAGCTACAACCAATCTCTTATAAATCGTGTTTAGTCTTTCAAATCAAAATACATTTTAACATTATATTTGAGAAAATGTATCCTGTTTTAGTGTATTTTTACCAAAAATTTGCTCGACATGAATGTCATGCCTTTACTTCTGAAATGGGAAATGTTGAAATTTTTAAGCTTTCAGTCATCTCTAGAACTGGTGTCAATAGGTACTGGGTATTCAACTTTAGATATGATAGTGAACAGAGAAAACCCTGAAATCATTTAGATATGAGTTAGCTTGGTGATCATTTCCAACATGTGAAGTATTCAAAAATATCGAGACATGGGTTATTTTTAGGACAACACTGTTTGAGACTGAATGATGACGTCACTTGGTCTAGGAAATCTTCCTTCACCATAAAAACATTTATGAAAGAAGAATTTCAAATTTGTGACTTCAGGTACCTCTCTGTGAAGCAGCCGGGCAATGGTTGGGTAGAAACCCTGAGTTCCAACAGGGGCAATCCAGCCAGATCAGAACCAGCTTTATATTATTTGTCAATTATTATCACTTCACAAGCATGCAGGAAAACGCACGATCCAGGCAGCTGGAATAGAACTTGATCCCACCTCAAATACAACTCACAAGCAATTGAAGACTAATTCCAAATATTATCTGATGATTTTATTGCAATCAGAATACAAACCATTGTCAATATAACTATTAAGTAACGTCAAACACGAATTAAAAATTGTATATGATAATGATAATACAAAAAATCTTTTAATTTTTTTAATGATTTATAATGTTGTAATTGTAAAATGTTGGAGAACGTACTTTGTTTGCATCCAATGAAAAGTCTGCAGCAGTAAGGAAATCTTCATAATTATTTATAATGCTTGGAAAATAACAGAATATTAGTCAAAGAAAATCATTTAGGCAAGAAAAAATAATTTAATTAAGGCATAAAATAATACTCGTCAAATATACATGCAATCCTGCATAAGATAATGTAAATAAGACTGAATTTATGTCTGACGTTTAATAAGCTGTTGAAAATTTATTAATTTTGGCCGTTGTTTCAATAACGACATATACGAGGGGTGTTCATTATGTCCTTAGCTTGACCTTGAAGCAGTTGTACTAGAGTAAAGAAATTTTGTGGGTAGCTAGATCATCTATGTTGAACACGGCATGCAAAATTTGGGGAAAATCGGAATTTTTTTTCTGCACCTTTTAGCGCATCAAGTAAAACAACCCCTAGGAAGTTGTCATTTGTTGTTTACAAATTGTCTGCCATGGAGGCCGTTGAATATCGCTCTGTCATCAAATTCCTTCACTTAAAAGGACAAACCCCTACGGAAATTCATCAACAGATGGTAGAAGTTTATGCTGAAAAGTGCCCTAACTACAGTACGGTGACTCATTGGGTGAGAAAGTTCAAATCTGGCTTTTTGTCAGTGATGGATGAACCTCGCGAAGGCCGGCCAACATCTGTTGTGACTGAGAAAAACGTGTCCACTGTGGAGGGACTAGTAAAGCAGGACAGGCGAATAACAGTCAAACAGTTAGCAAGTGAAACCAGGATCAGCGTAGGTTCAGTTGAAAAGATTCTTCATGATCACCTCAATCTGAACAAGGTCTCAGTCCCAAACCTTAAGAAATCCATAAAAGGGCGCTGTTTTGAAGACATTTAAGATGCGATTTCTGCTGTGGAAGAGTGGTTTCAAGCGCAAAATGACACGTTTTACTCTCAAGGACTTTTGAAGGTCAAGGACAGGTGGCAGAAATGTGTAACTTTGCAGGGTGATTATGTAGAGAAATAAATGTAAGTGTGCCAAATTTTAAGTCTCTGGGTTTATTCCTTCATTGTCACAGAATATTAGTCAAAGAAAATCATTTAGGCAAGAAAAAATAATTTAATTAAGGCATAAAATAATACTCGTCAAATATACATGCAATCCTGCATAAGATAATGTAAATAAGACTGAATTTATGTCTGATGTTTCAACCTTTTTGAGCAAGTTTGCATTGAATCCATTTTCAGCAGTTTTGTTGAGGAAACCAGACAAACTCCAGCAGTTTTACATAACAGGCATGGAACTAATATTTTTCGAAATATGTCATATTAAACTACATTAGTATGTCAAAATCATAAAATGACTGCCTGATTAAGCTTACAAACATGATTGTATAACTTAAGCTGAGTGACACTTGCCCATGCCCAAGCCTCACCAGCAAAGGTTCTTGCTGAGGTCACTGAGGTCGTACAAATCTTTCATAGACAAACCACTAAAAACCACAAGAGAGAAAATTTGATTGAGTTCATACGCTGAGACCTCACTTCAAATATTTATACCTCATTGTCAATTCACTTGATTGGAATTAATTGCGGAAGTTCAGAAATAGTCACCAATTGTGCCAGTCATTCAGCCCATCCAAACAGCCATCCAGTCATCATTGCCGCCATTCAACCAAAATAGTCATTGTGACCTCTACACAACATTCAACCGATCAAACCTCATGAGCTTCCCATACAACAAACCACACCCAGTATTGCTGACCCCCCCTCCCTCCCCATTTATTTTATTTACTGGCCAGCCAATCACAAAAGCCCTCATTCGACAGTCAACCAATCACCGCGGCCCCCACTTGATATTGTTGAGCCCCTGGAACTGTCGCTTGAGCTGATTTGGGTCCGCCCAGGCCGAGTCCATGTATGAGTCATCTTGCTCCTTCTCCAGTTTCTGGAGGTAATGGACACTGATTAGAACATTATGTCAGTTTGAAAAGTGCGTCTTAATTCACCTGTATCTTTCACTTTAGGCTGACTACACTATAAAATTACAATTTAAAGGCAAATGGAACATGTTCCAATATGAATATGACATGGAAAGCAAAGAAATTTGTAGCTTTCAGAAAATATACTTTATTTGCAACTCAAAAAGAAGAGCCCTTCACTGCTCTAAATTGTAAGGCTTGGACAATCTCAAAACAACACAGACGAAACTGGAGCACCTGAAATAAGTTCTTAAGAAGAATGCTAAGAATCTTGTGGATGGCAAAGAATCTAACACTCCCACAGGAAGCTAACAAAACGATATCACTCGTAAAATTTATATAATTTGCAGATGCCAAACAATCTTTTTAGTATTTGTGATGACAAGAGAGAAAGCTGAAACATCTTAAGAAAACTGAAATGATTGAAGGAAAATTACAAGAATTGGTGGACTAACAAAATGGCATTCTGTAGGGAAAGTGACTGAGGCGTAAGCAGTGAGGAAAAGAGGGTTATGATCACTAAACCTACGAATCATAGCACTTGATGGATGGATTACTCAAAATGTTGAAGTGTAGTGAATTGGTTGCAAAGAAGGGGAAAAA
The DNA here is from genome assembly GCA_003991915.1 of Elysia chlorotica. Classification (NCBI taxonomy): domain Eukaryota; kingdom Metazoa; phylum Mollusca; class Gastropoda; family Plakobranchidae; genus Elysia; species Elysia chlorotica. Next base: position 585,764 of record RQTK01000130.1, on the reverse strand, counting down.
ACACAAGCTTCTCTTACACTGGAGAAAACATACACATGCATGAAGTCTCACCTTAAACTCCTCCTGTTTCTTGTAGTAGTAAGCCATCATGTGTTTCTGGTCCTCTTGGCTGACAACCGGCTCTCTGGCTGGGGCACCCTGACCTCTCTGTAAAAAAAAAACGAACTTAAGAATGCAGAGAAATGACATATTTATGATGATAAATGTTGTCAATGTGTTATTTATCACCTGTGAATTGCTTTGACCCGAATCCCTTGAGAAACTTTTTACATTAAGGCTAGTTCAATACCTTAATTTTAGAATCAATTTTTTTTAGAATTCTCAACATTACATTTTCTTTTTTTTTTTTAAATGATACTTTAAAAAAAGAAGTTGAATATTGATACTAGGTAAAAAAAATGTAACTATTAATAATCAGTAGTAAATCTAATGCGCCTGTATTTTCATCAAAGATGAACACAAGATTGTGTTCTATGTATTACTAATTATAATGCATTGCTTTTTTAATCATTTACTTTGTCATGTCACAGTAGTCTTGAGAGTAAGGAAAATGAGCATCCAAGAGTGTCATCAGAAAGATCTAGGATTATTTTATTCTCTGTTTTACCAGATCTACATGATTCATGATCAGCTTGAATCTAAACAGATCATCATCATCATAATCTGTCAGCGTCACCGGTTACGATGGCTGCTGCTTCCCTTGATGCTCTGTCCACAATATGACGCCATCTGTTCCTGTCCTGACTGTCGTGGGTGATGCTTTGCAAATTAAGGCCCAGACTCTTCTTGATGTTTTCAATGTATGATGTTGGTGGTCTTCCCTTTTTGCGTATCGACTGGGTTCTGCCTTGCAGGACATTTAGCATCAACCTTGTGTCTGTGTGATGGCATGCATGCCCAACATATCTCAGCATTCTTACATTGATTGTTTTGAGCAAGAGTTTAGGGCTTCCAATCTCCTCCAAAACGCTCTTGTTGGTTCTCTTGTCTGTCGATTTCACTCTCAGTAACCTTCTGTAGAGCCACATTTCTGCTGCCTCTATCTTCTTTTCATCTGCTTTTCTAAGTGTCCATGCAGCACATCCATACATCATGACTGGCCAGATTAGGCATTTCAATATCTTCAGTTTCAGTTGAAGTGGTAAGGACCGGTCTTTCCAAATGCTATTTAACTGCACCATTTTTTGCTTTGCTTGACCTATTCTGGCATTTATATCTTTGTAGCATTTTCCATCCTCTGTCTTGCAAGAGCCTAAGTATTTAAAATGCCTTACATTCTCTAGTTTGGTGCCATTTACAGTGATGTTTGATGTTACTTATTGGTGGTTGCCTCCACTTACATGCATGACTTTCGTTTTCTTTGCGTTTAAGTGTGACCCTGCTTCATGCCCAGCTGTATCAACTCTTTGAAGAATCCTTTTCATGCTTGTTATATCATCTGAAAGCAAGGCAGTGTCTAAACAAATAGTGTCATTAAAGACTGAAGTTCTAGCGTTCAGACCTGACATCAGACTTTTACGCTTATGGCTCTCCAGTTTAACTTACTGTGGTGAAGATGTTTATGCACTTTTTCATTAAGACTAAGCAAACATTAATGATTTTTAAAAATCGTATCCCTTTAACAGATCACCTTCTGCAACTTGGCGACAATCTTTGTCTTTTCATTTTTGCCGATAAAGTCTCCAAGTTTCTTGGTCGACAGGAGCTCCTTGCCCGCCCACCAGAGTGAAGCCTGATCCGGCTCAATCACCTCCAGCGACGCCTGAAACAGACAGAAAAAAAATTAAAAACTAAATTAAGCTTTTCTACAAAGGTGAAAAACCATAGTGACCCATAGTCACCGTATCAAAACTTTCACCTGAAATATTTTATGCTGCAATACTGTTTTTCCCGTTAATTTCTGACTGGAAAACATTTTAGTATAACCAGAGATATCACTTTTTAAGGGTTAAAAAACAAACAAAAGTAAAGGCCTCAATTTTAAACATTTGCTGGCAACTTTAACCTACATTTGTTAAGTTAGCATAACTCAATTAGACACAGTTTTGCATTTTAAAATTATTATTGAAGTGAAAATTAGTATCAAATGTTCCTAAGACTCTTACAAAAAAACCCCAACAGAAAACACATTTTTTTATTATTATTGCATTACCTGCTTTCCACTGAGATCTTCGTTGTTCTCAAACTCAGCTTTGATTGGTTCATGGGGCGGTAGACCCATAGGGTATACGATCGTCACAGCTCCACGCAGAATGTCGAGTGCTTCTTGAACAGTCTTCTGTGTAACTAGCTCATCCGCAGCAACTTTCTTCTGCATTGACAGTGTGAAAATATTTTTTTAACCCAACAAGTGTCGCTAGTATTTAGCGTGTGGTGTGGGGCTATATTTGGTAATTAATATATGGTTCATAGAATGGACTGGGAGGCCACAAAATTTTCGTCTTAACTATAAAACCTATTCATTTTTTGAAAGCTGAAAGGGTGCAGAAAATTTTAAAGCTGTTTTCGGTACCATACAAATGTTTTATGCCCTTGACTTTGGTCTTTCAAGACCAAGGTCAGATTTACATCCTAAAAAATATCCACTTTGCCACCAAAGAACTTGGAAACCAACAAGTTTAGCTTCAAAGAAAATGTATAGGTCTAATATCCTCACGCCAAGAATAAACCAGCTGCAACAGAAAATGTGAACTTAAACTTCAAGAACGATCCTGAGTTTTCTCTCTGACCATTGCCAACACAATAGAATGACATGTAAAAAGCATGCAAAAGTAGATTGGGTACTTAGTTGGCATGGTTATTCAGGTCTCTTCACCAACTAGATCTACACCTCTCTTACTGGCAGTAACACTACACAAGCGACCCAACAGCCAATTAAATCAGCTGTAAACATGTCTAGGGTTAAATAGGTCAAAATGAATTTTCCAGCAAGCTAAAAATGCTTCATTTTTCTAAATTCCAGATTGATCTAATACAAAAATCTCCTTACAAAATGTGTTATAATTATTCCATACATTAAAAAGGTAAGACAGTTACTTTGTAAACTTCAAATTAACTAATTCTCTAATTCATAATATCAATCTCCTTTTTTTCAACTGACTATAATGAGACATTTTGCGACAGAGCTCAAATCGAGAAATTGTATTTTTCCTACTGGGAGGGGAGCGTGGCAAAATTATTGACAAAAATTTTTTTCTTACGATATGAAAGCAAAGCATATTTACTACCCGTAAAAACAAAAGGGGAACATCAAATTTGCTGTATAATGGAGTTTTTGAAGGGTTATAGTGTGTCAATCATGTGAATTATGCCAATCTTAAACCAAGATCTATGAAAATGACCCGTTTTTTAACAGCCTCAAACCAGCAATTCATTCCCGGTATCACCCATGTATTTGGTATTTTTACAAACATCTTTTTATAGACTGTACTCTGGTTGGTTGAATTTAAGTGTCTGGAGTATTCTTAGCCAATAAAAATCGTTCCTTTCAACACCATCTGGTCTGACAATAAGAGTCTCCAAAGACTGAAAAGCTGGGCTACTCTTGATATCAATGGTTAACATCAAGTGACCTTTTCTAGGTCTGCTTATATAGTTCAACTTTTATCCAATTATCAATAATATCGTCAAGAGTCCACCTTCCTCTCAACATCCTTCACCCTTCACGCTTCCAGTCTCTATCAAATATGATTGGTTTTTCTTTCATGTATAGTACTGGAACTTAATCACCACTGGCAGAAATTAATGTAAGAACTAATGATTCCTGATTTCTAGATTCTATCTCTCGCTCTCTCTCTCTCTCTCTCCCCCCCCTCCCTCTCTCTCTCTACCTACCCCCCTCTCTCTCTCTCTCTCTCTCTCTCTCTCTCTCTCTCTCTCTCTCTCTCTTTTTACAACTAAAGCTGACATAATAAATATGATGTTTCTATAAAACCTCATTAATTTGGTTTATTTGATCTTTAGAAGCCAAGTGAATGAATTACCTTTGAGATCATGTCCTTGGCTTCTTTTATTGTTTTTGTAAGCACTTCTGCCATCTTGGGTACTGGAGCTTTTAAAACAAAACAAAAAAAGAACAAAGATAGGCATGTTTACAAAAAGAATGACACCATATTAAATCAACTGAAACCGTTCAAAATCATGTAGTCTTTAAAATTTGCTCTTAATACATTTACTCTCTGATATTTATTTTTTCTCACAAAAAAGTATTTTAAGTGAGTAAATTGAAGTGATCTCCCTTGAGCTAAGCCATGTTGATGTAGATCTAGGCACACCTTCGGCTTAGCATCAAGAAAACCTGAGCAGACCCAGTTATTGGTTCTGCGCACTGACCTTGCCCGTTGCGGCAGCCAATCTCGTCCTTCTTGAACTGCACACCTCCGCTAGGCTGACATTTCTCGCCCCACTCATCCTTCAGCTTGAGGTCTTCGATTTGTTCATCAGTCAAACCTTGCATGTTTGGTGGCAATGACAATCCATGCTTTGACAGCTCTTCCATTTCTGAATAGGAAAAACATGTAAATTTCATATTGTAACATCAGTCGACACAAACTATTAGTTTATGAATAAATGGTAGGCCTATTGGTCAAGATAATAGTTTATAGCAAAAATCTAAGCCATTAGAATAAAAAAAATAATTGAAAAACCTGCAGTACTTATTGGTTGTTGAATCCTCACCACCACATATTCTGTCTACTTTGAGTCTGCCATTGTATATGATGGCGCAGTCCTTCACAATATCTGATATATCTGTTGCCACAGAAGTTTCGTAGAGGAACTGACTTTCATCGCCCTTCTTCACATGAATCTTCACCATGGTTGTATCTGGGAGCAAATACATAAATGTGGTTAAAACATCTTATGGGTATCATTTGAATCATAAAAGATCATTAGAAATGTTTAAGTTTTTAAATTTACCGTTTGACTTTTTACTCTTTTTGTCTTTAGAAGGAAATAGAAACACCTCGTTACAAAGAGACTTTCCAACCCCTTTACATAAGAATCCAATAAATTTAGTCTAGGTACTCTAGTACCATTATAACAAAGCAAAAAGGTAGGCCTAGATTATGTCTGTAAAAACAATCTTGGGCACTCTTACAGTTTGATGATAGAGGCTTCTTTAGGTCTGATACATGGTCATGGATTGTAGATCTATCTAAGCCGCTAATTATCTATATTTTCTTGAGGAAAAAAATCACTAGAAGGTATTTAGATCTATCCCAAAATTTGTAATAAATTTAATTGATAATAATTTCGAAACACACGATTGATGCTATGTAAAGCTTGGTTGTACCAATAAGCTGTAAGAGTGCCAAACCTTAACGTTGAATAAACAAAGAATGTATACTCTTAAGTAAAACGTGCGGGGGAAGTGTATTAGTTTCAAAGGTGGCTTTGATAACTTGTGAACTGCTTGGAAATATTTCTGTATCAGAGAAGACTTAATTGTAATGTTCGAGAATGTTTGAGTTGGTTACATGCTACTTCCTGTTTTAGAAGCCCCGCATCAACTGCTATGGACACAAAATAGATAATTATAAACACCGACACGGTGAGTTTCGGTGATGGAATTCTGAAATGTTTATCAGTGGTGGTAAATATTTGCAATATTTATTGTATGTGCACATTTAAATTTTTTTTGGGGAATGTAATAATCATAGTTCGATAGGAGAGTAGCAGACCACAGAACAATGAGCCGATAATAAGCTTACAGATTTCTATTCTATTACATGTAATAGAAATCTGTGCCGACCATAGATGTATATAAAAATACCACTAGATTGTTCGGTGACGTCACAGCGTGGCGGAACATGAATTTTAGTGGGGAGAGGAAAGTGGGGGCAGGACGAAGCGCACACGCATTTCTATTAATAGAAATCAATCTGTTACCGCGCATCACTCCTTTGATGCGCTAATGCATGCTGCGTTAGGGTAGGCCTAGCGGGCCTATGCCTATAATGTTACAAAACAATGTTACATGATGAGCACATCCATGTATGTAATCAACCAGAGCTTAAACTGGATACTTCATAACATTGTTGTTACACAACGCTTCG
>RQTK01000130.1:528022-578198 GCA_003991915.1 Elysia chlorotica | reverse complement strand
TATTATTATTTTTATTATTATTACTACTACTACTACTACTATCATTACCACTATTACCATTATTATTTTGGTAAGCAGTCTAGGGGTAGCTATATATCTGTAGTGCCGACAACTCTTTTCTTACTGCTAGCAACTGCAACACGAATATCAACACGACAGCGGTTTCACATTTAACTATAGAAATATTATAGACTATGTTGTAAGCTTAGTACTTTCTGATCTGTTTAGTTGTCAGGGCAGGCTAATTATTTCTCAGAAAGGTACGCATTACACTAAACCAAAAACTGGCCCACCATGCTTCAATCTATTCCAATTGATGCTCTTGTATAACATGTACTTATGTATAAAGAATTGGAACCTCTATAGACTCTAGATCAGAGTTTCTTACTTTACTTGAAATCTTTTGTTATGCACGTGTCATAACATTTCATCATCTAGATCTAGATCTAAATATAACTATAGGCTATTCGCTCTTCAGATTAGATGTAGGCTAGATCTAGATCTATGTAAATCTTAGCGATCTTACTTATTATCAGCTTAACATTACACTGTAGAGTCACAAAACCGGATCTTCTATATCAAATTCAGAGCTGGTGCAATTAGATCTATTGGGTAGGCGTAACTGAACAGAGCCAAAATAATTATAAGTTAAATAAAGCAAATCAAGATCGAGATCTAGATCTATATTATAATGAGTACATCTAGAATTAGATCTAGATTCTAGTCCATGTAAGGTTGATTTCAACCAAATGCAGATAGCTAACCCAGAACACATATGGCGGATTTCACAAAATAGGTGCACTGAGGTGGTGCTAATTTTCAAGTTGTATTTGAGTTAATATGGATTTATTATTTTGATTGTTTGTATAAATGTATATGTAAAAGAAGGAATTTAGACTTTCAGATTTTTTTTTTATTTTGTTCTTTTGTTATCCCATGAACCAAATATCCCATTTTTAGGGTTGTTGACAAATATAAGGCCTAAATTGGACAATTCTTCCTTATTCGATAATTCTGCATTAAAAGCAAGTATTAGGCTTTGAAAAAACCATTACAAAAGTACTACCTGTCAAGCAAAATTCAATGCTTGCTTCTGCCCAAGACACGCCTTTAAAAAAAATGGGGTGGGGAGAAGGTTGCTTAAATACTAGAAAAAAACAAACAATTGGAAACTATCTTTAATGCAATATTTTTAGAAAAAGTTAAGTAACTCAGCTAAATGTCTACAAATTTTAACACTTTTGTGGTTCAGGTATGTCCCCTCATGTAGTTCGATGTTTAGATCAATTCCCATGGAATTCAAATTATGAGGTTTCCACTGTATTTAAGGTGATGCGCATCTTCATATTTTTATGTTATGGTTCACATTTCAAGGTTTAAGACATAATCTGTGATATATTCAGTTCACTGTAACGTTTTTTATATTGTTTAATAATGGGATGTGCTTCTTATTTTTAAAGATACTGTGATCATGGAAAAGACAGAAAAACAAGACATTACGGCAGAGCGGAAGAGCACAGCCAAACTTGATGAACTTCTAGAGATCGAAAAATCTATGCAGCAGAAATGGCTGGATGAGAAGATATTTGAGGTTGATGCCCCTTCTCCTGGGGCGCCTGAGGAAAAGTAATTATAAACTTTCAGTAATTCCCTGTTGTGCAACAAGTCTTTCATCAGTTGTATTGAAAATGAAATGGTTTAGTTTTCTCATTCTTTTTTTTTTTTTTTTAATTTGTTTTAAACTGCCCCCAAAAAATAAAGATCTAAGTCCAATATATATTTTTAATCAATGGAAGTTTGTCCTCTCCTTCAGTAGTATACTAATATGGGCTCTTGTATTAGTTCCATCATTTCCATGTTTGTGAAACAAGATTCTAGTGTAATTATTGTTTTCAATCGATCCATTTAAATCTCCACAAACCATTTTCATTTTTCCATCTGAATTGTCTGTCAATTTCTATTTTAGCCAGGAGAAATATATGGTGACTTTCCCCTACCCATACATGAATGGCAGGATTCATCTTGGCCACACATTCAGCTTGTCCAAGTGTGAAGTAAGATCATTGCACTTATTTTATTGCTTTGTACAGTCCTTAAAGGCTTAGTTAAGGGCTTATAGCTGTTTTTAAAAATTAAAATAAAACAAAATTGGGTGGGGTGGGTTCTATAAGTTTAAGCTAACTTATTACTAATCTTCAATAAAATGGCTGTCAATATTCTATAGGTGTAAAAGTCCTTGATGGTTTGACAAGGATATTATTAACACAAGTGGTGCTACCTCTAATATCTTTTGTATCTCCAGTTTTCGGTTGGATTTCAAAGAATGCTGGGAAAACGCTGCCTGTTTCCCTTCGGTATGCATTGCACAGGAATGCCCATCAAGGTAATTCTTTTGTTTTTAAATGTCAAAGAAATGAGCAAGATTGTTAAGGTTCTGATTTCTTTATCTCATGATCCTAATAAAAGTTATTTTGACATCCAATATCTGCACTGTATGTTAAGATAAGTAGGGAATTTGATTTTTCAACCATGATGTGGCTGACAAAAAATCTGTAAACAGAACAGGTTTAGCGTCTGACGTCATCACTATAAATGCTGTATCCCATTACTGTTATCTGACAATTTTACGTGCTGCCACATAGAGTCAGTGCAGGTAGACCTGGATACTTATCCCAGTCGTTCAAATTATACTGACACCGGTCCATGCACTTAGGGACACAATCGGACAAATGCATTTTTTACCTTGAGTTTTGGGAGATCAATTATATAGGGCCTACCACTTGCGCAGGTTTGTCCCATTTAAGTTTGCACTGATGACAATGTAATTGATAGTAACAAAATGCGTCATTAAAGATTCTACTACAATTTTCCAGGCATGTGCAGATAAACTTCAGCGTGAAATGGAAGATTTTGGATATCCACCTCAGTTTCCGAAGGAAACGGAAATGGAGGAGAAACCGAAAGAGAAGGAAAGTGAAATCGGCAAGGACAAATCAAAGTCAAAAAAGGTATTTACTTTTCCGGAAATTTTTCTAAATGGCTCTCGAGTCCTATGTCAAGAAAGCTTTTCCTCGAAAATTCCGCCATATTTTTTTGTTTTTTCCAGCCCTCATTGCTTGCACAACACAAAGCCAGATCTACCGTCACGAGAACCATTATTTTTTTTTCAACTGGCTTATCTCCGAACCCAACTAGCACTAGTACTAGTAGCAGTAAACCGGTCCTCGTTGTTTTTTCCGACAAATTGACTCCAGCTAGGGTGTGTTTGATCTGACTTGGATCTATTAGCTAGTTTAATGACGGAGCCTTGGCCAAACCGTTCTAAGATAATTAGGTTAAATTAAGCTAGATCTACCTGAGTTGTATCTTATGTGATAGCTACATTGAATCAGACTATCGCAACATTCTGAATATAATACAATTTAGTTCTAAATTCATATAAACTAGATCTATATCTGGATTTCTGCTAATAATGTTTCGGTATGATATTCTCATGTTTTGCTCTAATCTTTTGTTAAGATAATAAAAACAAAAAACAACCTCATGTTTCTTCCTTCTTGAAATGGACTAATACAACACAGTCATAAATATACCTAAATTCTGATTACCGGTAATGAAATTAGAGAAGATGTAGAGTAAAAATAAACTTCGTGGAGGCGGATATAAGTATAACACAAATAAACAATAGGTCTAACTGGGAGCCGGTAAAGAAGAACATCTGTTGCATGTATTGTTTACCGGCAAAATTAAATATTAGTTCTAATCCAGCATTGTGACTGTCCAATCTTTAATGTTTAGACCAAAGTCGCAGCCAAGACTGGAGGGCTGAAATACCAGTGGCAGATCATGAAAGCAATGGGTCTCGGGGACGAAGAAATCAAAGAATTTTCAGACCCACAGCACTGGCTCAAGTACTTCCCCCCTCACTGGATCAATGATCTCAGACGCATGGGGGTCAAGGTGAGCGATTTCAGAATAAATAAAGATATGATGCGCAGGGAAAAGTTCCCAGTGTGGGGCTAAGGATTGGATCTATCTAATGTTTGTTAGATATCTTTGGCTAGAAGCACTACTTTCTTCAGTGGCAGAACGATCTAAAAATCTTTTTTTTTTACTAGGGGTACGATCTAAAAATCTTTTTTTTTTACTAGGTGGTTGTAGACTTTTTTTTTTCTTCCTTTTCATTAAGACTTGCGTCTGGGCTTCATTGTGACTTGAGTAAGGAAAGGCCTTATACTAAAAGCTACCTCTCTCATTTCTTTTTTCTTTTCTTAAAATATGTTACTTTTTTTGTTGTTGTATATAAATAATCTATTATTCTAATTTCTATTTACTTTTAGCTTTACTTTAAAGTAAACCTAGACATAATGAGTATGTCAGAACAATATTATCGTAATGTTCTGAGAAAGCAACATGACTGCAGTTCTTTACAGAGTTTTAAAAGGTTATTATTATTATCTTTTTTTTTTTTCTTGTTAAGGTTGATTGGAGAAGGAGCTTTATAACCACAGATGCCAATCCCTACTATGACTCGTTTGTTCGGTGGATGTTTATTCGCCTTAAGGAGAGAAATAAAATTAAATTTGGTAAAAGGTGAGAACTGTTTTGATTTTGATCTACTTAAAACCAACGGCTAAATCTACAAACACTGTCTTTTATGTTTAGCGGTGATTCTTGTTTTGCCTCCTTCTCATGTGTATTTGAAATGAAAATGGTGTAGAACTATGTTGTTTGTTTGGGGTTTTTTTTGTTTCTCAATATCCAAAATGAACTTCTAGCCTATCTGTTAACTGTACCAAGATCAAGAATCATATGGGTCTTGGAGAAAGAGCTTTCTCAGTCTGTGCTCCTAATCTATGGAATCTTTCTGATTTGATTTCTGACGCAATATTCGGCCTTAGAGAAAAAGTTGGACTTTCCGACATAATTTTTTCCAACAAAAAATAAAGTAAAATCCATATGTGAAGCCGTAAGGAGACAAAAAAAGCGGACCATAGTATTTCGTAGACCCATTTTATCGGGGTGTATGAACAGTTGCCTTGGTTATTTTTTTACTTATGGTGCACACTTATTCGGGTGAACAAAATACAGGCGGTACTGTAATGCATTACCCTTAGGTTTTTTCTCTCCGAAAATACGCCAACACTTTTTTTTTTACCGAAAAATACAAATTTCCGGACAACGCCAATCTTTTCCACACTTTACATTTTTTTTTATGAACGGCTGCAATATTTTTTTTTTTTTGAGTCACTCACACAACCAAACTAGAAGAAAAAAGAAAATTTCATGGGCGAAAGAAAATTTAGGAATAATTTAATCGTTATATTGATAAGCGATGTTTCTCATTTGTTTTGGCACTTGACGTTGTGTTATCGGGATTGGGTAAGACCATAGGCGTCTAGAACAAAAAGGCCAGCTCATAGCCAACTGAATGGGTGTGAGGCGTCTTTTCTGTAGTTAGTCCTCTGGGCCTAAGTAGCCGGCACACTGGCTGTGTTAGCTTAAATATGATGCCTAGCTGTTATCCTGCAAGCCACTAAATTTGAAGATCATGCATTATGTATATTGTTCAGTTTGTTGCTTTCGCGCTTCATTACTCATTCTCGCTTTTTGCACCGAAATAACAGTGATCACAGTTTTTCTCTGATCTACGATTTTCCACAACAGCGACGATTTCTACGGATAATGTCCACTGTCGCGGCTCCGCAAACTGTCGCGGGGGGGAAAAAATGCGAAATGCGATCAGCACTGCCGTTTATTTAGAAAATCTAGATCTAGATGTAGCAGAGAGATTATCAAATCCGAGAGTTCTATCTAGTTATTCTATTTTTAAATATAGATCTGAATTTTTAACTGTGTACCTCTCTCAGGTTTAAGGGATTTCAGGGACAATCTGTGATAGGCTTTTGAAGACTAACCACTAAGTTGTTTTATTATTTTAATGTTCATTTTTATAGAAGGGTGATGACTCCGTTCATTTCCTCTTAATTAAAAATGGATGCACAAATAAAATGTCTGATATATATATACCTCAGTGGTAACACTTAAGTTCTGTTTGTAGACCAATTTAAAACAAAGTATAATTTAATTGGATTCAACACTTTGTTATTCATTAGACAAAAAAGGTCTTGTGTTTTATTTTTTTTACCATTACTCTAAATATTCATGAGTAAGCCTATGTTGGACTCAGTTTTTACAAAATTTTGTGGGGAGCATGTCGCCGTACACCTCTAGAAAAGCTCAAGCCCTCGACGCTCGTCCGTCACGTCCATGGAGGTGGTAGGAATTTTCAGACAATTTTGTCAAAGGGCACTTACATGTCTGTGCTTTTGATTTTTAAAAATCTGTAAATTAGGATCATTTCGTATGGAAACTCAAAACTTTTACTTAGAAAAGGGATAAATAATTTGAAAGAGACTAGTGGCAATTATGTATGGGCTGACAAAAAGTATGAGTCTCTGTGAATGTATGTAAAGCGTGTTAGAGCACATGTGGAATTGGGCACAATACAAGTGACTTGTTATTATTTCTTTTATTACCTTGTGAATGGGTTTGAAGACTCATCAGAAAACTTCAAATGCTGCTACTCAGAGATAGAGCAAGGATATCAGAATTCTGTCTGCTGGTCATATTATACTGCAAGGAAAAAAGAAGGGAAAAGGGAGTCTGTTTGGGATTTGAACCTAGAACTTCTTGCTAAAAGGCTGCTGTGTTGTGACGCTTAAAGATCATACTTTGGTGCTTGTTAATATTTGTACTAATATTTATATATATATTATATTTATATATTGTCCAGTCAGTGCTAATAGTAAGAGATTAAAAGACTTTACTATTTTTCTCAGGTACACGATTTTTTCTCCCAAAGACAAGCAGCCTTGTATGGACCATGACAGGAGTTCCGGAGAGGTTTGCCATTTAAAAAAAAATTTTTTTTAATCATTGTGCCGTCGCGATTTGGGGTTGGCGTGCCATATGTTTCCATGTCAAATGATTCTGCACCAGTCTGTGGTTCACATGTAGCTGGGTTCCTGTCCACTCTTTTGTGCTGTCGTACCACTTCCTGCTGGGTCTGCCTTTCCCTCTCCCTCCCTCCACTCTGCTCGTTAGGATTGTTTGAGCAAGGCTGTCATGCCTTGCTATGTGGCCAAAATAAGACAGTTTGTGATGCCTTATTGTTTCCATTAGTTCTTTTTTAACACTGAGAGTTCTCAAGACTTCTTCATTTGTTATTCTGTTTTTGTAACTTATCCTTGTTAGATGTCATAATACCCACATGTCAAAAGCTTTTATTTTTTTTAACTGATCCTGTGTAGAGAGTCCATGTTGCATAGCCGTTAAGTAGTAAGTAAATTACATAAATGTTTATTGCTCTTAGTTTTAGATATCTTGAAATTTATCTTGACATCAATACGTACTAAATTTCATGAACATTGATTTTGCTTCTTCGGTGGTACTTCTACTTTCAAGTAGAGAGAAAAAGAAAAATTTCCTTCATATGTTACTGTTCTGATTGGATAAATAATAATTCAATTCAGCAATCTGCAAGAAGCTCAGACTGAGTGCATGTGTATCCAGAGAGTGGGGATGTGTGTGTAAAGAATAGAACAGTTATAATTGTCGTTGGTTGTTTTGTTTTTGTTTTTTATTGTTTGTTTTTTTGGCTGTAAATAGAACATTTTTATACATTTTAAAAACTTAAGTTCTTTCTGTTTTTCTGGTGTATTGTACAGCCTACTAACTGAGATCAATATGTTTTGTTTTAAATTTCATTAAATTTGCAAATTGCTTAATGCATGTGATAGCATTTGGTAGCTGTTGTTTATGTGGGTGTGTTTTTGCCTCACTAGAGTTTTTTTTTTTTTTTTAATAAATCTCAATTTAAAGAAAAGTAGTGTATATTGAGTTTTTTTTTATGTCTCCTCCCTTGCCTTGTTCTCGACATTGGGCTTCTTTACCTCATCAAACATATCATATTTCGTGATTGCAGGGAGTCGGGCCACAAGAGTACACATTGATCAAGATGAAGCTGAAGGCGCCATATCCTGCCAAACTGGCGTGAGTGAAGCTTAGGGGTTGATTATTGAAAGCAATCTTAAGCCAGAATGTGGCTGAAATACAATATTGCATATTGGTCACTCGCTTTAACCAGAATGAAAGAAAAACTTTAAATATTAAATACAGGGTGTCCAGCAAGGTTGTTAAGTCGTAAATTAAGCATCATGGCTGTGAAGTTCGGAGATGGGCGTAAATTTGTACACAAGGTCGTGAAAATCCCATCATGGGTAGTAATATAAAAACAAATCAATGTTCGGTAATTTTGCTGTACTTAACGGTTGCCGTAACTATGGTTTCACTTTCACTTTTTAAGTTCATCTACTTTCGTTTTGGCCACCATCTTTTTATACATCCAGTCTGGGTTGATTATAGGCTGCATTCAGGTGAAAATGAGTACATGTATCAAGGAATCAGAATTTCCCTGTTTTTTTTTTCTCTTTAACTAGATCTGTTGATTCAATGGAAAGTTAGTGAGTTCAGGTAATCGGTTACTAGTACCTGTACGCGCCTAATTATCTGTTCTAATTTCTAAAAGTGTCACTGAGATGAAAATGCGGCCTTCAAATTGCCCAATGTCTCCTGGATTCTTGTTGAAGTTTTACCAATCTGAGTCAATAGATAAATCACAATCTAGACTCCACACCTGAGGAAATGAAATAAATGGTCTATAAAAAACAAGGAAACTGGAAGTGGAATTAGACATAGATAGGCTGACAAGGAAGGCAGATGACCTTGTTGATGAGAAAAGCAAAAGGGGTGCACTAACCAAAGCCACTTAAGTGCATAGCAATGCTTTGAGAAAAGATGTCAGAGCCAAAAAAACAAAATCTAGCTACACTGGATGCCTCATTAAAGATCCCTCAGTGCAAATAGGTTAGAGTAGGCTGAGAGTGAACATTTTTTACGAAAAAGTTTTATAGGTGTAACAAGTTACAATTACACCCTGGACCTTGATATTTTAACAAGACATATGCTGTTATAAACAAGGCAGTACTAATGCACATAGAAGGTAAGATAAGCTGCGGTTGTTAACAGGTTCAATATGATATAAGATTTTCAACAGTATGCCTGTTTCTTTCAATTTCCTATGTAGTAAACTTATTTGCTGCAAACCCTGTAAATAGTGCATGAATATGCAAGACCATTTTCGTTGGATCGAAAACTTCTCAAGGATTAGACCTAATAAAATTTTTAAAATTTGGACATCATAAGTTTCTTTTTAGTACTTGTGATCTCTAATTATATCATCTTGATACCTGTCATGTTTTGTGTGGGTCTGTTGGATTGATTTTCATTCCATCTCTGTGAATCTGTAGCTGCGTGAGCAACAGAACTGTGTACCTTGTGGCAGCGACTCTGCGACCAGAGACGATGTTTGGCCAGACCAACTGCTGGGTGCGTCCAGACATGAAGTACGTCGCCATAGAGACTAAGAACGAAGATGTGTTTGTCTGTACGAGGCGAGCGGCGCGCAACATGAGCTATCAGGGCATGACACGGAGCGACGGGTCTCTGAACGTCTTGGTGGATTTGGTTGGTCAGGTGAGGGAGAGGTTGTTTTGCTGGTTTTTTGTACGAGTTGATGTAAAATGCGTGTGGGCAGTTTTTTTAATGGTTTCAAGATAAATGATCTGTTACATAAGTAGGTTTTGCCATCAGATAACTCAATGTTTCTCTACCCATCCAATATCAGCTATAACTAACTCAAATTAGATTCCATTGAGCTCAATTTCTTTCCTTATTATTTAATATTATCGTACTACTATAAGAATGGACTGGGGATAGATAGCCTTCATTATGTTTAGATTAATGACTTACTTGGCTTATTGCCGTGTCACGTCCCAGTTCTTCGTCTGTGTCGATTCGTTTCGATTAATAGTGCATTTTAATATTTCATCAAACTTTTTATTCTATTCCCAGGATATCATGGGTGTGGGTCTGGAGGCCCCACTGACTGCCTACAAAACCATCTACACTCTTCCTATGCTCACCATCAAAGAAGACAAAGGTAAGCCAGGGCCAGCAAGTACGCTGTGAGTGTGAGACGGAAGTTGGTTTACACAGTCAGGGATCACAGTTTTCCGCGGACGCAGCCTCGGCTGCAGACTGTCCCGAAAAAAATGCGAAATTCGGTCTGCACGAACCTTTGATTAAAAAATGAAAAAGTGCGAAAACAAGGTGACGCTACTTTCGATTTTAAAATGGAAATTCCGTTTTTTTTATCCTCTACTTTTGATTTCCGATCTTCTATTACAGGAACGTTTTTAGATTTAAATCGGAAGTACATGTGCCGCTGAACTCGTTTTGCTTTCGATATCAATCCGGTAAACCTCCATAGGTCAAGTTATTTATTCCGAAGAATATTTAATTAGATTACTTAATGTAACATTGTTTGCGTTTCTTGATGCGACTTTTAGACAACATTACATCGGCACTTATCACAAAAGTAGACTTAAACATCGCCTAATGGCTAAGGCTTTTATTTTTTAATAAAATGAACCGAGAAAAAGAGGTGCGCATTAACAAATCACGGGATGTCGATACTAATTTTTAATCGATACGCATTTCTTTCGGGATGATCCATAATAGCCTGTCAATTCAATGTGGTTTGTTATTGACTTTATTCGTCCAAACAACACCGATCTCGACGATGTCTATCCTAACCTTCTGACTTGCCGTCATTTCCAACAATGGATAAAGAGCAAGATCTAGAATAAAGTTCTATTTTTGAATTGAAGTGTGATGATCAACACAACAGTTATGTTATCTTTTATTCGCTCAGATGTGTTTTACAATAATAAAGAGGTAGGCAAACTAAATCTAAAATCTAGAGTATCATCGCCAGCTTCCAGCACTCTGGGACTCAATCTAGATCTAGCAGAGAGATCATTCAATCCGAGAGTTCTATTTAGGTATTCTATTTCTATATCTAGATCTGCATTTCTATCTGTATACATGTACTTTTCTCACGTTTAAGGGATTTCAGGGGCAATTTGTAATAGGCTTTTGAAGACGAACTACTTCGCTTTTTATTATTGCAATTTTCATTTTTATAGAAGGGTGATGATTTTGTTCATTCCGCCATAGTTTAAAACAGGTGCCCAAATAAAATGTCTGATATCTATATATAGAGTAATTAAAGGCTATATTTGAAAGCTTTAGACATGATAATAACATGTACAAGTCTAATTGTCTAACAACCTTGATATTGTATAATAAGTCAGGGATGATATAAAACAGGATGGTTGAAATGTGGATAAAATAGGTGTCTCTTGGCATGTTTATTTCTGTTTACTGCTTAAAACAATCTAATTAGAACATAGGTTTGACCTTTTGGGTTTACAGGGCCGACAATTTGATGAGCTGTTGTAAATCTGTTCAAGTTATATGGCAAAGTTCAGGGGTTGGAAAGTTTTTTCACTGTGATCCCTGCGCATTCAAAATAGGACAGCAACACTTTTTTCTTTGCAACTTTTTTTCAACAATAATAAATGTAACTTGGTTATCTTATGCATCTGCAGAAATGTTTTCGCTCAGTACTCAATTGAACATTTTATTTAACAGAGCTGTTGCTAAACTTCCCCAGGTACTGGTGTGGTGACCAGCGTACCCTCTGATGCTCCCGATGATTTTGCAGCCCTCAGGGACCTGAAAAACAAGCAGGTCAGTGAGGCAGAATCAAGACTTCACAAAGTGTAACAAAATATTGCCAGGGCTAGCAGGATGATATATGTAATTTTGACATTAGCATATTAATGTGTTTGTCAGTGGAGTTTTCCTCTTAATTTTCATTAATGTTTTCTTTATATGTGTAATTTACTCATTTTTCATAATATTTCTTTGCTGTTCATGTATCATGTCCTTTATGTGCAAAACTGCCTTATAATGTGTGTGAATGGCTGATAAATTGTCTCGTCTTAACTATGTAAAGCGCTTTGAGCCGGCTATGCTGGGATAAAGCGCTTAAAAATGATCTTCATTATTATTATTATTATTATTAGACTGATGATTTTAATACATACAGATGACCTGAAAAACAAGCAGGTCAGTGAGGCAGAATCAAGACTTCACAAAGTGTAACAAAATATTGCCAGGGCTAGCAGGATGATATATGTAATTTTGACATTAGCATATTAATGTGTTTGTTATATCAGCATCTATCACACGACATTTTAAATGTACCAGTTTGTTTTAATTAAATAAAGAGAAACATTACACAATATGGATGCACGGAAGCACCAGGTCCTTTAAAAGGGGAAAAAAATGCAATTTGGCATTTTTGTACTTGCTAGGTTTTACCCTCCCTCTCTGACACAAGGTTTAATCTGGTAACGCCTTTTAGGTGTACCTTGTTGAGGAAAAATGCAAATTTTTTTCATTGGTTTCTGAAATTTTAAGCTAGCTGGTGGAATTGCTGGGTTTAACTAGATGACGTGAAATATGATCATGTGTGCAGAAAAATATACAAAATATAGCACCATATGTGAGGCAACCATCCTAAATCAGGTACAAGTCGCCAATATAGGTTTTGAGCTAGAGCCCTCTAAACATTACAAAACACTATATTAAAAAAATTGAATACCTCTAGTTCTAGAAATGATAGAGTTATATTTTTTTCAACCTCTTAAAATGCATTTAATGCTTTTTAACAAGCTATAAATAACTCCAAAAATCAAATTTCTGACTTGTGCCTGATTCACCCTAGTTGCCTCACATATGGCATGTAGAACCTTGGAAGGGCCTTAATGTGACGTATTAGGAAGACTTTTAAAAGCGTCATACTGTGTTATATTTGAAGCAACCAGGGGAAATCAGGCACAATAAAAAATTGGACTTTTAAAATTATTCCTACTGTGTTAACCCCCACTGTGCTTTGAGGGCCGCCTGAGTGGCCAGATGGCCAGTCTGGGACTGGCTCAGAATAAAAGGTGTGCAAAAATGGAGTGTGGCAGTACTGTTCAACTGGTTAACTGATGCTCTTAGTGTTTCGCTGATATTGCCAATATTTTGTTAATTATTTCTAGTTATAAGTTCATAAACTATATATTCTGTTGCGCTGAAAGGATGATTGATTCCACTATCTTCTTTGTTTCTTCTTTTTAATAATCGATTATTACTTTTGCGGTATAGATATCTGGTGCCTTATATTGCTAAAATTGCAATCTTAAAAGTTAATGTTATGTACCATAGGTTTCCTTAAGAGATAGGCAGGAAGATGGGGTGTGAGGAAAAAGAACGGCAATTTTGAACCTTGGACCTTTTGCTCCTCAGTCCCTAGCACTGGAGACTGAGCTATCTTTACACCCATACTGAGTCAACACTTACAATATTTAATTAGACCTACATGCAACGAATTTCTAGAAACATATCAAGACCAAGACAGACAAAGCTATCGTGAGGCAGTTGTGATCAAACATCAAGCAAAGCATCGGCAGTTACAGTATTTGTCAGTCTATTATCGAAATAAACAATTGCAATTACAAGCCCACAGTCACACAAACAGAACAGGCCTGTGTTCCAACATACAATGTGGCCAGCGTCTGTTTCACATCGGTGTGTGTGTGTGTCTGCCTGTCTTTGTGTCTCGTGGATGGTCAGGTTTGGCACTCTTATATCAATCAGTCAAAGCATGGCTTTCATCTTATCTTCCCTTACATCAATGCTCCAACCGTTTTTATACACAGGACTAAACACTGCTAGGTTACCCAAGATCTCTATGTGGGGTATTTTGCTCCATCCTCAGCCCTTTCCTTCCTTAGAGATTCAGGCTATGATGAGGGATATAATGTGACTAATGTGAACTATTCATTGATTTAATTGGTTGATATTTTAAGAGCCTATATCCATATTCACGAGTTTCTTGCGTGATAGAAAAAGAAGAAATAAAGAATGAATGATAGCCCACTACCAGTGTCAGTTACTCGGACCTGCAGTGCTCAGTCTGGAGGTTCTAAGCCGAATATGTAGACACGAGTGTAACCTGTAGGTATCTCACAGCAAAGCAATCAAGGGACATGCAATGCTTTATGGGTTAAGAGGCATTAAATGTAACTTAAGATGTACAAAAATTACAAGTAATTTAGACCCAGAGATTTTTTTTTTCTTTGTTGCAATGAAAGTGTCAACCTAAAGTTATTTCTATGTTTAGCGGGCTCTAGCTCTAATCGTATATAAACTTGTGCCTGATTTATCCTGGTTGACTCACACATAGAGGCGCGGAAGGATTTAGATCCTACATATGCACATGGCTTTATGTCTAAAAGGTCTTACAAACTATTGTAGGAATGAATGAACTCGGAATAAATTGTATTTTAAATGTTAGTTTTTTTAAATGTTCTTGAAAAAAAGTGCGCATACATACAAGGAAAATATTTTTTAAAGTAAATTCTGCTTCTTACTATTCATATTTGTACATCACTATGGATAAAGTTTTATCATCTCTTCTGTTTTATTCCTCCTACAGCCACTTAGAGAAAAATATGGGATCTCTGATGAAATGGTCATGCCCTTTGAACCGGTAAGGTTTATCTTTATCAAGTGTTTCATTGTCATCTATGCTCATTTGATACAATCAGCAAATATTGTCGAAACCAATTAGTGCCTGTGTGAAGATTTGTAGTGTGCCAACTTCAGAATAGCTTTTTTTTCTTGTTTTAACTTGTTACTATGTGCCGTTCTGCCTTCATTACTTGCACAAAAGCTAGAAGACCAGTGTTTGTTTTGTTTTTGTTTGTTTTTTTCGCTGACACGTAAGAGTATATGTCAGAACTCAACAAACAGTCAACCGGTGATTTCCAAGGTCAATCCTCGCAAAATTCGACATAATTTTAACAGTGAAAATCAATAAGCTTTTATTTCGTATAGACGACTCCGCTGCTTTAGCATGACAATGTTCCTGATTATTAATGCAACCACGGCTTATCATGCAACAATAATTCAAGCAGAAAAAGAAATTTACTTTAAGTTTTGCGAGTATGGAAAAGAAAAGCGAAGTTGTCCTTGCAATTTTAAAGCAGGGAACAATTTTTATCGACACTTGTTTTTTCATTGTTTATTGAATTTGCATAATATTGTTTTATCGGTATTGGAACTGTAGTTAACCTCATCCAGGTTACTTATATCAACCTCTTGTTTATCGGATCAATATCGTTTATTCTTCTGAATGATACCGGTCTGTCTATCTTTCTTCATCCAGTCCTCGCCATCTTTTCTGAGAAATTGATTTCTCCTGTTTGATCTGAGTCAGATTGAGTCAGATTTTGTTACTATTTCATCGACAAGACCTCGAGCAAACTGTTCTAAGCTTATTAATAATCATGCGCTTTAGGCTGCTAGCTTTTATTTAAAAAAAAAAAAATCTAGATCTTGATCTAGCTAAAGCGAGATCTAACTGAGATGTCTCTTACTTGATGGCTGCATTGCATCGGATGACCAGCACATTCTGCTTCTAATATAATTTAACTCTAAATTCATTTATTCTAGATTTACATCTAAATTTCTGCTCAGAATGTTTAGGTCTGATATTCCCGTCTTTTGCTCCTATGCACACTGCACAGCTACAACTTCCTTCCTCCTGCTTCTGCTCTTCCTCCGGCTTTTTCTCCCTCCTGTTCTTACTTCCTCCTGCTCCTCCTCTCTTCTGCTTTTCCTCCCTGCCCTTCCTTCTTTCTGCTCTTCCTCCCTCTAGCTCCTCCCTCCAGCTCCTTCCCCCTCTGCTCCTCCTCCCTCCAGCTCCTCCCCCTCTGCTCTTCCTCCCTCCTAGCATGCAGAGACTTGGCACGTGAACAGTAACTTGTAGGTTAGAATAGAACAGTGACTTGGTGACTCGTGCATTGGTTGAATAGAACAGTGACTTGGTGCCTCGTTCATTGGTTGAATAGAACAGTGACTTGGTGACTCGTTCATTGGTTGAATAGAACAGTGACTCGTACTGACTTGTATTTGCCAGTAGGGACTCGTGACCCATCTTAGCGAGCAGCGAGTCAGACTCATTCTCGCGAGCACGACCCAGCTCTAATACTATCACTACTAATCGTCTTTCTCCTCCTTGTAAAATTCTGAGTTTTTCTACACAGACCCAATGAATTGGAACTCCACCCAGTACTGCAACTTTACTCTTTAGGGAATGGAATGGATTATGATAAAAACTTTGTAGTACAGAATTGGAAAGAAACAGTTGGTTGGCGTCAGTTGAGGTTTTTAATAGACATTCAGTACTTGGATGTGAATCGTGTCTGTGATTCCTGATTTTGTTGTTGTTGTTGTTGGAGATTTCTGATTTTAGTAGGTTCAGAGTCCTCTTTTCCTATTTGAGGAGTGGCAGGTCTGTACTTGGCAAAATTATCAGGGTGGTATTTCTAGATGTGCAACTAGTTCAGTGTTTGAAACAATGCCCATCTTGTGCATGTCCATAGGTTTCCATCATCAATGTCCCAAGCTACGGGAACCTGTGTGCCGTAACGGCCTGCGAGCGCTACAAGGTCAACAGTCAAAACGACAAGGACAAGCTGCTGGAGGCCAAGGAGGACACCTACAAAAAGGGGTTTTACGAGGGGGTCAGTTCTGTCATAAGCTCTTTATTTCAGGCTTGTAAAGGAGCTTCATGTTACCTGCTGTGCTATAAACCAAAACTCAAACTGAAACATATCTCAGCTTAATCTCCTAGAGAAAGGGCTAAAAGGCTTAGAAAAAATTGTCTTTTTTTAATTGTCTGCAAAATATGTACCTCTCTACAAATGTTCTTCTAATGAAGTCTTCATGAAAACCAATTTAGTCCTTTTTTTTTTTTCAAGAGCAGATATAGAGTAATATTTCACACTGTTGTTTCTGATCCAACTTTGTTTTCTATGATCGGAATCTTTTTACACTAGTCTCAAATTGATTATGAAAGCTAGATTTCATTGTTCACATTGCTTATACTTGATAGTGTTTTCTGATCGCTCTGTTCTCAGGTGATGCTTGTGAAAGGCTATGAGGGCCAAAAAGTCCAAGATGTAAAGAAAGTGATTCAGACTGACATGATTGAGAAGGTAAAAATTCTTTGTTTTTTGTTTCTTTCATTAGTCTTTGATAGATTGCACTTTTTAACTTGAGGATAAAAAAAATTGTTGAAACTGGCAAAAAATTATCCTTGAGGGGAAGGTGAATGTTTAAAGAGTCAGAGAGTGAAAAAGGATATGCTGTACAGACATTTCCCGTGAGTCACCTCCCTCCATTCATTCATTTTTCTCTTTTTTTAATAGGTGTCCAACTTCCACATCAATGCTGATCCAATTCCTAAATAACTCTGTAAAGATTGAGAGAAAGTGGTGACATGTCGGTAATAAAGGCTTAGACTGCTGGGAATTTGCCTAGCTCAGGACAAATCTATTGCAGAAAAAGCTATTGAAAATAACTTTGATCTCAAGCATTATTTATTCATAAGCTGACCATAAAACAAATGGATTGAGTCTCAGAAATGGGTGTAAGCGCACTGTCTGTATTCACTAACCACATTGTTACAAACCATTGATATTGGTGTAACCCTCAGGGTGACGCAGTGCTGTACAAAGAGCCTGAGAAGTTGGTCATCTCAAGATCTGGGGATGAGTGTGTGGTGGCGCTATGTGATCAATGGTTAGTGACTCTTCACCTTTCAATATTTATCACTATCGTAGGTCAGAGAGAGCCTAGGATTATCTGAAGACACAAATACTTTTTAGAGGAAATATTTGTTGAATTCTTAGTTCATTTGTCTCGCTCTTAATGTTCTTATCATCAGCCCTCAAAATCATTCTTTCATTTTTTATTTTTTTTTGGTCCCTAGATTCATTCAAACTGTTTGTGAATACAGTGTTAATATTCATAACAAACTGTTCTTAACCAAATTCATATAGATATGATGATTAACATGGTAGGGCAGAATTTGCAATAATGATATTGGTCAAACTAAAATCTCTTAATCTAAATATACTGCACTACTTAAGCAGTTAGATCTTGATATATACCGTACAAATTAGCCTTCGAATGTAACCAAACATCTTATTTTTTCTTTGTAATTTCTATTATCCTGGTGTTTCTGCAGATTTTAAATTCAATCAACAATCCATTTTCTGTCCCAGGTTCTTGGACTATGGTGAGCCAAGCTGGCGCGCTCAGACGGAGCAGGCTCTAAGCAAGATGAACACATTCTGCGATGAAACAATGAACAACTTCCAGTCAACACTCGACTGGCTGCATGAACATGCATGTTCACGCTCGTATGGCCTTGGCACTAAGATGCCCTGGGACCCACAATACCTCATAGAGAGCCTGTCAGACTCAACCATCTACATGTCTTACTACACCGTGTGCCACATGCTGCAGGGGGGCGTCTGGAGTGGAGCTCAGGCAGGGCCTGCAGGCGTCAGGTGGGTCTGCATCATTTTCTTAACATAGTTGTATGCAAATTTTGGTTTCTTTAGTATTTGCAACAATTTACAACGTTTTAAAATCTATGTCAGCCAGGTATGTGGCAAATGTCAGAACCAGCCTATTATCTTAGCCATAGAGGGAAAAATGAACTGCAAATTGGCAAAGATCATGTTGGTCTTGATAGAAGCTCACAATATTCAAGCAATATGTTCGACATTCAACAGTTTAGATTCAGTCCAGAGCTTTGTTAAATCATACAAAACTTTAAAAGGTGGTATATATTTTTACTACCATAGCAAGTGTTGCTGACTCAGCTTGGTGTATACAGCTAGTTCACTGCACATGTTTATAATTCTTTGTTTTTCTAGACCAGAGCAGCTGTCCCCCGAGGTGTGGGACTACGTCTTCTTTGAGAACTGTCCATACCCGCATCAGAGCGGAATCCCCCAGCCAGTCCTGGACAGGATGCGGGCCGAGTTCCGATACTGGTACCCAGTGGATGTGAGGATGTCTGGGAAGGATCTGGTGCCCAACCACTTGACCTACTTTATCTACTGCCACACGGCCATCTGGCCAGACAATGAGTAAGTGACCTTTTTCATCCCCTACCATTTTGTTCAGACAATGAGTGAATGACCTACTTTATTTACTGCCATATGGCCACCTGGCCAGACGAAGAGTGAGTGACCTACTTTATTGCCGCACAGCCTTCTGGTCAGACAAAGAGTGAGTGACCTACTTTATGAACTGCCTCACTGTCATCAGGCAAGACGATGAGAAAGTGATCTGTGTAGGTCATGTCATGATTATTTGTTACACAAAGAATTGAACTGGCAATTGTTGTGACATTGTCTTTCTCTTCCACTTTTCTTTTTCCCTGTTTAGAGATGAAATCCATAACATGAGATTAATTATAATCAGTATTGTTATACATGTTACTTTATATTAGAACTAAAATATGTCACATGAGTAATTGGAAAGCTCAATTAGATATAAGCTTTCTCAACATCTGCCAGACTAGAAAAACTGAAATGTTTCTTAGGCCGAGGACATTGTATTCTTGCTTTATCAAAAATGCCTGATGCAATCAAACAATAGAATACATAATCATGAAATTTGTGTATCTTTGTCTTTCAGAGATAAATGGCCAAGAGCTGTGAGAGCAAATGGTCATTTGTTGATCAACTCTGAGAAGGTGGGTCTAAACAGTCAGCCACAATAGGGAGAGAGAGAGACAGAGAGAGAGAGACAGAGAGAGAGAGAGAGAGAGAGAAAAAGAGAGAGAGAGAGTTGAGGGAGGGGGGGGGAGGAGACGAGAGACAGGCAGTTAGAGAAAGGAGGGGGACAGGGATAGACAGACATACACACATACTTGCTCGCCAACAGTATCAACCAACTTTTTACCATGTTTAATTGAAATTCTCTGCCAGATGTCCAAGTCTACAGGAAACTTCTGTACATTGGAAGAAGCCATTGACAAGTTCTCTGCCGATGGTGAGTAAGAGTCATGTTTATACAGGTGAATCATTTTGTGACTAGAAGCAATGTCTGAAATAAATACAAGATTTCTAACTTTGATAATAAATTATATCTGACGTTTATGCTTTCGTCAGAATGTAAGTAAATTTAGATTAACAAAAAAGTCACAATAGGCAAAATGTTTGTAAGTAGCACTAATAGTTAAGGTAACACCCACAAAGCAAATTGATCAAGAAATTATAGCTTCCTTATCCTAAATTGATCAGACCAAAACAAAACAAAAACCCACAACATGTAAACAAAATGTTTATTGTTGAAATAGGTGCAGAAATTGTACGTCTCGCCATGGTCGGAAATACCGAGATAGGCGGCTATGACCCCAAACTCCCTATGTTTGCTCTTAAGTTTCTCAGCTTGTACCGTACTGGCTCAAATTGAATAAAATTTAAATCTATGTGGGTGTGTGCTTATTATTTTTGTCCCAAGTAGAAAATGTGGTCTCAGAAAAATCAATTTGAAGCGACCAGTATAAATCAGTTTGGTTTAGCAGCACACCAAACAATAGTATTTTTAACGCAACACAAATATTTTATTAAAATGTTTGTAAAATTTTATTTTCTAACCGATTTTTGTAATTTAAAAAGCAGAATTCATTATTTGCCTAATCAAACAACAAGCAATCAAATCTAATATCATTTAATATGTGTTAGAAAATCACTTTCTTCACCTATTTGAAAATAATGCTGTTTTGTTTTTTCATGTGACCATGTGAGTAGGACATGGTCAACGCCTGGATTTATGTTATTCTTGCTCTATATCTGAGTGGCATTATGTGAAATTGTTAGCGGTTGATCTGGGGACCCAACCAAAAAATAGTATCATTTCTGAGGATAGATGTGAGGAAAGCAACAAACTTTGTTTTTATTTCACTATATGCTACCATGCAGCAGTGAAGCTCAGCTGACAGTGTTCTTGTTTAAAGTATCATAATCATCTCCAAGCTGGATTTATAAAGTTATTTATTTATGAGTTTACCCCCCCCTCCCCCCCACCCTCCATCCTCTCATAGGCATGCGCCTGTCCCTGGCTGACGCGGGAGACCATGTGGAGGACGCCAACTTTGTGGAGAAGATGGCGGAGGCCGGACTGCTGCGACTCTACTCACTGCTTGAGTGGGTCAGAGAGATGTTGGCCGGAAGGGATCGGCTCAGGCGCGGGGACTACACCTTCAACGACAAGGTCTTTGCCAGGTCAGACACACATTGAACAACAAGGTCTTTGCCAGGTCAGACACACATTTAACAACAAGGTCTTTGCCAGGTCAGACACACATTGAACAACAAGGTCTTTGCCAGGTCAGACACACATTGAACAACAAGGTCTTTGCCAGGTCAGACACACATTGAACAACAAGGTCTTTGCCAGATCAGACACACATTGAACAACAAGGTCTTTGCCAGATCAGACACACATTGAACAACAAGGTCTTTGCCAGATCAGACACACATTGAACAACAAGGCCTTTGCCAGATCAGACACACATTGAACAACAAGGCCTTTGCCAGGTCAGACACAACACATTTAACAAGGCCTTTGCCAGGTCAGACACAACACATTTAACAAGGCCTTTGCCAGGTCAGACACAACACATTTAACAAGGCCTTTGCCAGGTCAGACACAACACATTTAACAAGGCCTTTGCCAGGTCAGACACAACACATTTAACAAGGCCTTTGCCAGGTCAGACACAACACATTTAACAAGGCCTTTGCCAGGTCAGACACAACAACGACAAGGTCTTTGCCAGGTCAGACACACATTTAACAACAAGGTCTTTGCCAGATCAGACACACATTGAACAACAAGGTCTTTGCCAGGTCAGACACACATTGAACAACAAGGTCTTTGCCAGGTCAGACACACATTGAACAACAAGGTCTTTGCCAGATCAGACACACATTGAACAACAAGGTCTTTGCCAGATCAGACACACATTGAACAACAAGGTCTTTGCCAGATCAGACACACATTGAACAACAAGGTCTTTGCCAGATCAGACACACATTGAACAACAAGGTCTTTGCCAGATCAGACACACATTGAACAACAAGGTCTTTGCCAGATCAGACACACATTGAACAACAAGGTCTTTGCCAGATCAGACACACATTGAACAACGAGGCCTTTGCCAGGTCAGACACACTTGAACAACAAGGTCTTTGCCATGTCAGACAACACATTTAACAAGGCCTTTGCCAGGTCAGACACAACACATTTAACAAGGCCTTTGCCAAGTCAGACGCTCATTTAACAAGGCCTTTGCCAGGTCAGACACACTTGAACAACAAGGTCTTTGCCATGTCAGACAACACATTTAACAAGGCCTTTGCCAGGTCAGACACAACACATTTAACAAGGCCTTTGCCAGGTCAGACACAACACATTTAACAAGGCCTTTGCCAGGTCAGACACAACACATTTAACAAGGCCTTTGCCAGGTCAGACACAACACATTTAACAATGTCTTTGCCAGATCAGACACACATTGAACAACAAGGCCTTTGCCAGGTCAGACACACTTGAACAACAAGGTCTTTGCCATGTCAGACAACACATTTAACAAGGCCTTTGCCAGGTCAGACACAACACATTTAACAAGGCCTTTGCCAGGTCAGA
This sequence comes from Elysia chlorotica, assembly GCA_003991915.1. Lineage (NCBI taxonomy): Eukaryota > Metazoa > Mollusca > Gastropoda > Plakobranchidae > Elysia > Elysia chlorotica. The sequence continues at coordinate 555,596 of RQTK01000130.1, read as the reverse complement.
CACAACACATTTAACAAGGCCTTTGCCAGGTCAGACACACAGTTAAGTATTCTGCCTATGCCTACGCATATACAATTATGAAAATTGTTGTCATTGCAACATTGTTCAAATAATGGATTTGTCGGCAGTTCAAAGATGACAATGATCTACCAAGTGTATAGACAGTGTGTATTTTTCTATGGTTTATTTATGAGATAGTGTTTGATATTAACATGCTGAAATGACAACTTTTGTCCGAATTTAATGCTGTTCTAATTGGCCACAATCCACATAAAATGAAAGCTTTTAGGGTTAAGGTAGCATGCTTAGCCCATGTCTTCATTGCTTCCTTAAAAATCCCTCTCTATTAGATGATTGTCTCTGTCACTCCTAACTAAACTCCAAGGGAACAGGTGATAGAGCGTTGGTCTCCCAATAGGGAGGTCCCCAGTTCAAATCCCATTATCTGTAAATAAATTTATTTATCTGATTGTGTTCCTTCTGGTTGGGTCGATATCAGTATAGTGTGACCAGTTGAGACAGGAGTCCAGGTCTCCCCGCACTCTCTCTCTCTCTGTGGCAGCACATAAAAATTGTTAGACGTTGGCTTCAGGGCTAATTCACAATATAGCCTTTATAGTGAGTGCAGTGGATGTTAAGCAACAAAGTCAAACTAAACTCCTTCGTGCTAACTTAATATATCAACTCCCCTCTCTCCCTGCTCCCTGCCTCCCCCCTCCCCCATGTCAGTGAGATCAACAAAGCTGTGGAGGAGACCAAGGCTCACTATGAGAACTATTTGTTCAAGGCTGCCCTGCGGACTGGTTTCTTTGAGTTCCAGGTTAGAGGCTTTTTAATTAAGATCAATCTACACCTTTTTGTCTGAAAAGTTGTAGGAAAAGCCATGGTTTTTTTTTTGGTTTTTTTTTTAATGGGAAATTTATACTGACTTAACAAAAAAAATATCAAATTTGTCAACTGAAAAACTTGAGGCTTCTATATTTTTTTTTATATTGTGTTTAACTTTATCATTGATCGAAAGCTTTGGTGATCTTAACACTTTAATTGAAATAGTTTTATACCAGTTTCTACCATGCTGTTATAGGCTTCGGATGGAGCTACCTTTTGTTCCTCTGTCTATTGCTTGTGGCATTTTGTAACACCATAGCTATAGAGGTGAGAAGTCATATTGTGTTGTATATCAGCCCATCATTTTTGTTTTCTTGACTGCTAACACCCGTGGCTGAGAGAGACAAAAATCAACGTATGTTTTCTCAACCACTAACACCTCAGACTAAGAAAGACAAGTTTCAGCTCATGCATGTTTACTTGACTGCTACCATCCCAGGCTAAACGAGACAAGTACCGTGAGTTTGAGCTGCAGGGCATGCACCATGATCTGGTGTTCCGCTTCATCGAGATTCAGACTCTTTTGATGGCGCCGATCTGTCCACACATGGCCGAGTATGTCTGGGGGCTTTTGGGAAAGGTGAGATTCTGATCGTAGAAAGGTAGGATTCCAAGAGATGCTTGAAGGGTAAGATTCTAGGAGCTGCTGGGAAGGTACAATTCTGGGGGCAGGGCAGTTAAGGCGCGGCCCTTTAGTTTGCGAGCTTGTACCGCGTGCCTGCAGGTTACCTGATCGGGTCACAAGTTCAACCACCTGGCTGAAGGGGAATCCCCTTTTGAGCTGCGCTTAGAATGTTACCTAGTTTTATACTTAAAAGGAATTTTTTTTGGCTAAAAACGAATAGAAACACAATGAAAGCAGTTGATATAGATATGAAAAACTTAGAAGCAAAAATGGGACCTCTACTTATTTAAATATCGGAAATATACCCAAAAGAACGAGCACCTTAATTTGACATCATTGATTTTTTTTATACACACGCATTGACTGTAAGATTTTAAGTCACATCTGCTACACAAGAGGCTTTTACCAAGGTTTGGGATATCAGGAAAGAATACCTCAGAAAAATATGGCATTTTGTTACTAGCATATCAGTGTTGCTGAAATATTGGCAAATGGAAATGCAATCCTGCTAGTATAGTGACTTTTTGTTGTTTAAGTTTCTTGTGTTGAGAGAAAGTGCACTGTCTTTTTTTCCTGTTCCTCAGACAGAGAGTGTGATGTGGGCGCGGTGGCCTGAGGCGGGTCATGTCGACCTGGCCCTGATCCAGGCTTCGCAGTATGTTGCTGACAGTGCGCACGAGTTCCGGCTCAGGAAGAAGGCGCTGCTCAACCAGGGCAAGGGGGGGAAGGTACGTAACTCTTGTGAAGGTATGTAACACAACGGGGGGGGGGGGTCTAGATCTCTAGAAAATAATAAAACCTGAGAGCGATCTGTCACTCAAATGTTTGGCTGGATTACGCTGCCAAGATACTCGGTCTATTTGCTTTTTTTTTTCCTACATTTTCCAATGTGCTGAAGGGCTAGATGCAACCTGTTGCAATTCCTTTTTTTTAACTTTAGATAAATGCATAGCTGTCAGCCAGTAGGTATAATATGTATTTGACCTCCTGAGTCTTGTCTGTCCGTACCTGGTTGAAAAAAATATGTATTTGAGGGTATACAGCTAAAAATTGGATGTTTCAACGATCGATCAGTACATGTTATCATTTTTTGTAACAATGCCCTGTTGGCCCAGCCATCTACTAAGTACTCCATATGCTTCATAGCACTGGGATCAGCTGAGTCTCTAATCAACTTATAGATAAATCGTTCACTCGCTGCTCTTTTCGATAAAAAATGCAGTAAATAGTGTAACACTATAGCGCCAATTATGCTTCCGCCGCTGGTGATCTGTCCATCCAGGACTACCCTAGCGCTGTTTAATGGGGCTAGGCAGACAGTTAGTTTCCAAGAATCCAGTTGTTTGGGGCGATTAGTTACTCTTGCAAGGTCAGACAAACAAGTTCATATTTTGCATAGCCCTAGGCACAATCACTGCCACTCTTTCTCACAGACACATACACACACATTCGAGCGGCGCATTATTGATTTATTCAAACTAAGAGATGTTATATATACGGTACAAGATTTTGGATTGTACTGTACTGGGTCGTGTCTGCAATCCACTTGACTCTTATTTTTGGCTGTGTTTATTTTATAAAATTTAAGCTAAAGACAGTTATAAAACAAAACAACAACAACAACAAAAGAATAAAGAATCATCTTAACATCCACTCTTTTTGGTTATTGGTTGTTAAAATATCAAGGAAAATTGGTTATTCAAATAAAAATTATGGGCTAATTTATTTAAATTCTCCTCACTCTTCAAAATTTGGCCAAACGATTGCCATATTAAAGTAGATCAGAAAACAGCTGTCCCTTTCCTATAGAAATCTTGCTTACGCGAATGATTGATATCAATGTTCATTCTTCGCACCGGTTTCTTTCCCCTCTCCCCTCCTCCCTCTCCCTCTCCTTCCTGTCCCTTTTTGAGGAAGCCTGATGACTGACACGTGGCCTAGCACTCTGGGGGGCGCGACAATGAACGGTGTCTATCTAACTCTGATATTCTCAAATGGTTAATTCAGTCTGATTTTCTGCTCAGCACACCTTCACCTGTACAGTTGTTTGTCACCCTAGGCGCTTTGTCCTTATCGCAGCTTATATTATTTATAAGGAAGTGGCTTTTTGTCCGATAGCCGAACAAATAGCCGGCAGCCTTGGGTTGGTGTTGCTTGCTGATCTATCTATTGTTTGAAACTACTGTCCACTTGGAGTCATTATGAAGTGCTTAAATCTGAAGGGGACACCAAAAGCATGAGATTTTTATTGGGTTGTACACTTTGTAGCAGTTAACGTGTTTGATGACACACTAACCAGTTAAAACTGCTCGTAGTGTTAAATTAATATTATTTTATTATTGTTATTATTATTATTATTATTATTATTATTATTATTATTATTATTATTATTATTATTATTATTATTACTATGGGTTATCATCATAGTAATAATAATAAAAAGTTGGCAGCTATGTAAATGTATAATAACTTCCACTGTTGAATGTTCCCACAGAAACTATCAAGCATCCCGACCCACGCAACGGTCTGGGTAGCCAAGACTTATCCCCCCTGGCAGAATTTGGTCCTGACTACCCTGCACAAACTGTATGAGGTGAGTCAAGCTGAAGATAAGGCTGATTGAAGTGGATCACAGAAAGTAGTTAATTTGAATCTATCCGCCCCAATATTCTCTAAGTTAAGGTTGAAACAAACTTTGTGTGAGGAAACATGTCTGGACATGGGGTGCCAGATAGCTCAGTCGGTGGTGCTCAGTGCTAACAGTACAAGCAGGAGGTCTGAGGTTTGATCTGCTGCTGTTACTCCTTCATTTGTATGAAATTTGAATATTTAGGGAATCCTGGGAGGCATAAAAATTATCCCAGTGATATTGCATTGTTTAGCATTACACACTGATCTGTAAGTGATATTACAGCGTTTAGCATTACACACTGATCTGTAAGTGATATTACAGCGTTTAGCATTACACACTGGTCTGCACGTGACATTGCATCGTTTAGCATTTCACACTGGTCTGCACGTGATATTGCATCGTTTAGCATTACACACTGGTCTGCAGGTGATATTGCATCGTTTAGCATTACACACTGGTCTGCAGGTGATATTGCATTGTTTAGCATTACACACTGGTCAGCAGGTGATATTGCATTGTTTAGCATTTCACACTGGTCTGCACGTGATATTGCATCGTTTAGCAGTACACACTGGTCTGCAGGTGATATTGCATCGTTTAGCATTACAGACTGGTCTGCAGGTGATATTGCATCGTTTAGCATTACACACTGGTCTGCAGGTGATATTGCATCGTTTAGCATTACACACTGGTCTGCAGGTGATATTGCATTGTTTCGCAAGTAAAGCTCATGATTTTCCCATATGTAACGTAACTATTGGTTCCATCACATTCTCTATAGATGTCTGATATCACCTTCCCCACTGCGTTCTCCTTGCTGTTTATGTCGCACTTTCTCTTCATGTACCGCTACCCATCAGGCCAACAACAGCAGCTTTCCCGACAACAAGGTCATTGCCCAGGAGTTCAAGGACAAGGCTGAGCTCAAGAAGTACATGAAGAAACTGATGCCCTTTGTGCAAGTCGTCAAGGTCAGACTTACGTCCTTGTCTTTGTGGGATTCTCTTTGCCTCTCTTGGTTTTTGTGTTTCAGATTTAGAACAGGTTACAATCCTGTAAAGTAGTGGGAGAGACAAAAATAAATTTTTATTGTAGTGGCTTTTGAATAAGTTTTAGAGGTCAACTGTATTAAAAGTTTAAGATTCGGAATGTGACTTCCCTGTGGGTCTTTTGACTTGAAGATTTGTTTGTGTCTCAGGTTTAAGATCTGAAATTTGATTTTATTTTTTTATTTTTTTGTGTGGCTCATTTCGTTATAAGTTTCGTGTTTGTGGAATTCTGATTTATGTCATGAACTTTCTGACTGTGCAGGAAAATGTTGAGAAGCTGGGTCTGAAGGCGCTGGCTCTGACCTCGGAGATTGACGAGATGTCGGTTCTAAACACATACTCTGTGTACCTGGCCAGCACTTTGGAGGTGAGACAGGCCCATGTTTCTACATAGTAACTGTTATAGCCTGCCACTAGTAAATAAGATTTCCAATATTGGACCAGGACATCATGGATTTGAATCCTGTGAAAATCTATGCAATTTGTTAAATAGTTGTTTTTTATTATCATCCATTGTGTGTGTGTGGCAGGTTGGGAGGGGGATAAAAATGGAATTTTAATGGAACCTTATCTTGCTTTTAATAACAGTTTCAAATGGAATTCCACTGTGAGTTTTTTTTATTTTGACATCCCTGGCTTAAATTTCCTACTGTCGGTGAAATATTTTTAGGAAGTTACTATCTGATGAGATGTGAACTAAAACTTGTGCCTGTGCATATCTGTCTCCGCTCCCCTCAGCTTGAGAATGTGGTTGTGAAAACAGCTGACAGTGCTGACGATAAAGTCAAGGAGGACTGCTGTCCAGGGAAACCTTTCATCACATTCTACACCGAGGTGAGTAATGTTAAACCAGTTCTAGCTCCAGACCTGCGCTCAGTCTATTAAACATCACAGTCTGAACTTATCAGAGACTGACATGGAAGGGCCTTGTTCTACCAATGTAATGTTTTTTTGTGAAGAAAACCTCAGATGTTGCATTATCTACAACTCAGTAACTCTAGTTGAGTTCCTTGGGGTTCCTTATGAAACCCTTTATTTGTGCAGACAGACGAAGGCTCAAAAAATACAAGAGGGTTTCATACAGAAGACACAGCCCCACACCAGCCACCAGCGTCTGGCTCTGGCCTTAGGGAACAGCCATGAACACTAGTCTTATAGTTGTATATTTTGAAGTTTCTCTGTATGATTTGTTGTAAAACATGACATAAGTGAAGGCTCATTGAAGATTTGAACTATTATAATTAGTGTCTTGTCGCTGTCAGTGCGAATCGTACAACTTTGTGCCTCCCTCACTGTCCTCTGTCCCAGCCGTCTGTGACGATGAATCTGGTGAACCCACAGCCGTTCCAAGGCCTGCTGGAGATGGCCGTTCCGATTTACGACGGAGACACATGCGCCAAGATTGCCTCTAGAATGACCCGCACGGAGAGATCAAAGGTCAAAGGTGAGATTCGTTTGATCTTAGATTTTCAAAACAGATTGCATGTGTAGCAAATAAATTCATATGCATTTAAGTTCCCTCTCCTCTCTCTTTCTTTCTATCTCTTTCTCTCTCACTCTCTCTCTCTCTCTCTCTCTCTCTCTCTCTCCACAAATTTAGGTTCCTTCTCTCTTTCTCTATCACTCTCTCTCCTTCTTTAAGTCTCTTCCACCTACATTTTGACATATACCTCAAGATTTTTTACATTGGTTACAAACTTAGGAATTACATGGCACAAAATTCCTATATGTTACATTAGATAGTACATTGAAAATCTGAAAAACGCAAATTCTTAATTTTAGGATATCAACAAACAGATCCTTGTTCACTTTTTAAGAGCTTTGACGAAACATATTTCTATCAGTTAACTTTGAAATTTTCACCCAACTGCCTAAGGTTTAAAAAGTACCAATTTTTAATGTTGAGATTAAGTCAAGATTGGGCATGGTGATGGGTGCAGAAAAGTTCAGACAGTTAGGTTAAGGCTCACATGCAGGTCTATAATGTTAAAGAATGAAGTCACAATACAGAGTGGAAACTATGGGATGGAAATAATAGCTTATTTTCATTAGGGAATCTGACAAAACCTTAAAGAAAGAAAAGTTGATCAATGCTGATTTTAATTTAGGAATCTTGGGTAACAGAATCTTTGCATTGAGGTACATGAGAACAAGTATGTTTCCCCAGACGCAGCCAGCGTTACCCTGCTACGGTATGATGATCCCGAAGCCGGTTGGCGGAAGATTCCAGACATGGACAACATCATGTCCGGCAAGCTGGAGGTCGCGCCGACCCAGGTGTTCCATGTGGACGTGGCGGCCGGAAAAGTTTCCATCTCCGTCAACAGCAGCAAAGTGGACGTCGGCACCAGGATGGTCTACATGGTGAACAGCTAGAGAGCGTCTCGGCAAACATCGACGTGTTGATGGTCAATCGTTCACAGTTGATGCATCCGGTTCATTTTTAATTTTAGCTGAATTTTTTATCCTGAGACCTTTTGTATATTGTTATATAAGCTAGTAAAAGGGACACATAACTTGACTTTTAGGCAAGTTAGTGTTTTCAGTAATTTCCTCTGGATAAAGATTAGGGGCTGTGAGAAGATAATAAGGGAACAGCAGTTCATAGATCTTAGCGGGAAATAGTGGGGCAGATCTTGTTTTCTATTAGCACTATGGCTTTGTGAAATTAACAAAGATAGGTACATATTTTAGCTGAAAGGACTTTTCATTCTCTTATACTTCAAATGGGAAAGTTGTCAAACATGCTTTATTCTAAGCATTCATCTGTTCTAGCTCTGAGAGTGTGTGATAGAGACAGGGCAGGGATGATACACTTTGTATTCTTGTTCAGGGACTGTCATTTAATTATTGGCTGAGAAGGTGGGTTGTTCTTTATACTAACACACTGTTGTAAGACGCTTGTGTCAATCATCCCACCTGTTTTCTGGACTTGAAACATTCATCTTCGAGAACAGGGCAGGGGAAAAACCCAAACTTGACTCAAGTCTTAAAACTTGATATTGCTTGTCAACGACCATCCTCCCAAAGCGCAGTGTTTGTTGCTGGAGAGAAAACGTTCAATTTGTAGATTTTTTTTAATGTTATTGTTTTTACATCCTTAACTTATTATTAACCACTTACGGAAATACATTTTGGTGAAAGCCATTGCTGGTTATCATGTCGTTTATGAAGTTCTCACTATAACCATGGGGATCCAACCTACATGTGAATAAAAATAATTTCACCCTCATACTTTGCATGTTTTGGTTGATTTTATTCTTTCTTTTTTTTTTACTTTTACTCAGTTTTTTAATTTTTTTTAGAGTTTTGCTACAATGAAAAGTGATTTTTTCCTTTGTTCCTTATATTCTACTATTATTTTTTCTTCAATTAATTAGCAACAAATTTTGACTCGCCACATTGGCGTAGTAACAGCTATATTGTAAAAATTGATCGATTTAACAAATTTAAGGCCAGTGTCAAAATGGCAAATATTTCTTGTCCTAGCCAGTGACTAAATTCGTTGTGCTTTGGTTGACAATTTCTTGTGGAGTGTGTGTTTTTCTTACTGGTCCTTAGTTGGTAGTTCAGTCTGTAGCTTAGAATGCATTGGGTCTTTCTTTGGAACAGATTGGTCAAAAACTGCAAGGACGCAAGCTCACACATAAAGCAACAACAAAAACAATTGTTTTTGTCACGAGTTGTGTTCAACTTAATTCTGAATTTTTAATACATTGCACATTTAGCACTCTAATGTTAAAGGGCTGTCTGTAACTCTTTTTAGCATCGTTGTGTTTCATATTGCTGGCTTGTCTGGTCCTGAGAATGAGATGGCAGTGTATTCAAACCGTGGCAGTGGTTGTTCTAATTCTCCAACTTTCCCTGGGAACCAAAAAAAAACTCTGATTATCAAGTGACTGATAGATGTATAAATTATGTAAACACTGCAGGTACCCATTATCCTGAACTTGCTTTAGAATGGGAACATATTGTCCAGTTATGGTGTGGGCTACTTGAACCAGCATGCAAAAGTGACAAGCTTATTGTAAAGAAAAAGCTAAGTTTAAAGATCCTTAAATAAATTCTCTACCTACCAATTAATCTAAAGCCTGTAACTGCTAGCACTGTTTTCTTCAAAAAAAGAAAAAAGTTATATGATCAATGACAAGACCAATACTCCAACGAAGGGATAAGATTGGTTAGTGATCACTGATTAGCTGAAAGAGTGACACTCAAAACTGCAGGTACATGTATCCATTCTTATAGATAATTGTGGGAACATCATCAAGTGATGGTAAACAAACATTGAAAGTGTCAAGCTAAGCTATTTGTCTGTAAAGGAAAGGTCAACTATGATCCTAATTAATCAGTTAATCTGAATCTAGGCGAGGGGTGATTGTCGGTGCTAGTCTGTTAGTGTTACACAAGTTGAACAACGCAAACAAAAGAATGATCGTAATCGATCGGGTGGGGAGAGGGGAGAAGGGGGTGAGATGCGTTAGGTCTATGTGTGTAGGGACATAGGCTAGGTGGGACTGTTCATTTCGTTACGATCCTTGATCTCGAAACACGCATTCATGATTCACTCCTAGTCCTATGTCCTAATTTCCACTAGCTATAGTCTATACAAATATACAATACAGAAGGCGAATTTTACATTAATTCCTAATTTCTACTAGCTATACAAATTACAATACAGGACGCAAATTTTACACACGACTGAAGAAGAAGATGGCTTCTAACAAAAGGGAAATAATGTTTTTCGATTGAAAAGAAGGCTGAAATAATCAATGAAGTTGACAGGAAGAAAAAAACGAAAGCCCAAATTTGCAGACTATGAGATTTCATCTGGTACCTTGTACACCTTCTTGAGAGATAAAGAACAATCCTGTCAGCTATCAACAAAGAACAATTCAAACCAGACCACTTTTATCAAAAGTGAAAAGTGTATTAAAAAAACAAGAAACAAACAAACAAATAACAACAAAAACGAAAAAAAAAAATAATTGAACTACAATGTAATACATGAAATACTAATAGTAATATAAAAACAGGCCTACGGCCCAATAGTCACGTTTATTTTTTTGTTATGCAAGGGGGGCAATTTTGTTGATAATTTTTGGCTAACTTCCCTTTGTTTGCCTATTGCGGGAGCTTGCCTACAGCGGGACTTTTCTTCTGGGCCGGAAAATCCCGCTGTAGGAATGTTTTACTGAGATAAATGTTGGAACATCATCAAGTGATGGTAAACAAACAATGAAAGTGTCAAGCTAAGCTATTTGTCTGTAAAGGAAAGATCAACTATTATCCTAATTAATCAGTTGATCTGAATCTAGGTTAGTTTTTGATAGCTGGGTTTATTAATTCCCCCCCCCCCCCCCCCCCCAACAAAAAAAAAAAAAACAAAAAAACACAAAAAAAGCAACAAACAAACAAACAAAAAACAAAAAATAAATATCAAAAATAAAAACCAACCTGTGTATCGAAAGATATAACCGGCTTTCCCGGGCTGCAGGCTTGTCTGACGTCATCACTGGTGCAATCGTCTGCTGTCCTCACCTCAACGCCGGCCAGCTGGGGGACAAGAGTGTCAGACGGAAAGGGAGTTGGTTTGGTTCCAAATACTCATGGCACTGTTCAATTAGGATTCATTGTTGTTGGGGTTGGTTTGTTTTAATCTACTGGCACTAGTATGTTACTACTTAGTTGATCATGACTACTGTCTGCAACATTGTTCAAAAGATGTGACAATTCAGACAAGCAGAGAAAAAATAGACCCGAAGGTTTTCATTAGAATGTCGCAAGGTAGCTCAGACGCTCGAGCGTGGGGATTATAATCGGGAGCCTGAAATTGGATCCCTGATCAGGTCGCTTTATTTCCACCATGTCTATGTCAATAAATGCCAGGTTTACGGTGTTAAACTGTTATGAACACTGTCTGTGTTGTAGCACCTAACCCTTAAAAGTCAGTCGTTAATTTTGCAATATATCCTTAATATACATGTACATAGTTATTGGGGTAACAACAAAATAAATAAGGGAAATATCTTAGAAGTAGAAATGAATAATACTTATTGAATTGAGCGTAGGCTGGGAAAATTAACGATTGGAAACCATGGACGCTTACTCCCAAAACTCTGACAATGCAGTCCGAGTTGTCTGTGAACAGCTTCACCTCGTCCAGCACTGGGGCAGTGTCTGATCCTACAAGGTCTGGGGCCTTCCCGTTTGTCTGGTAGTTCTGGAGGCATATGCAGAGAGAGTGGGTGTTGTAAGAGACATATAGGGAGAGAGAAAGAGACATAGACACAGAAAGACAGAGATTGTTTTAAAGGGAAGTATAAATCGGCAAATCGGAATTTAACCCTTTATCAGAAATATCACCCTAGATGGGTTCCAAGGCATGTGAGTTTAATTAACAATAACATCCATTTCGTTTTACCATTATGTTTTCAGTATTTAATGTGCTAGGAAAACAGTTTTTTGGTTGCAGAATGTTCGTTTTATCAACGTAACAAGTATCCCTTTCGGGTACAAAGAGAGCATTGATCAGCCAACACTACAGTAAGCCATCTTTCAAAGTCACAGTCATAGTTTAGAATTAGAGCATTCTGTTGGGATTGTTTTACTAAAGCCACTTTTACTATAAACTAAATGTTACCAACTGCGTGGTATTCAAACTGACCTCACTCTGTCCCTCCTCTTGCGTTGTCACGGTGGTCGAAAATGGACGCGCTACCCAAACGGTAGCATGGGTTGGACGTTCGAGTATATTCTGTTAGATATGATGGTACAGGAATAAATGTTCTGGGACAGGAAAGGGAGGGGGGATGCGAAGGAAGTGAAAGGAAATGTTTTAGTGTGCGTCTTTGAGAGAGAGAAAAAAAGAGGGGGGGGGGTAATATGTAATAGACAGTATATCGCGTGTGTGTGTGTGAGGGAGAGAAATGTGGTGAAAAGTAGGAGGCCAATGTGGAGAAAAAATAAAGAGGTGGTTTTTTATAGACTGAAGTCAATTCGGACTAGGTTTTAGGAGGGTAGAGGAGTTCCATAGAAAAGGTTGGGTGGCTGTCTTAGTGAATTTGGGTGTTGGAAAAATGGAAGTTTATGTAGTGAGAGAGAAATAAAACACCGAAGATTTACACGAGTATCGCTAAAATTAAAACGTGTGTACTGTAGACACTTACTCTCATACATCTATAATAATTATTTGTCTTCGTCTCAAACTTAGAGAGGCGATAAAATCCAAACCGCTCCACCCTAAAATCCCAAATTTTACAGTAACATTACAAATGGGCCAGGGAATTTTAGAATCATAAAACTAATACATGTAACATCAAACGCCTAATCAATTTTTTATTAACAGATCAGTTTCATACATGCACAGCCCTGCCCTTCATTTACTGCAGGCCTACATGCACTGCTGTAGCCTATTGGCAATCAAAATGGCGTATTGTTTTATTGGCGTTTGGATTACGTTTCGTTGGTGATGTGTAAAATCTAGATCTATTGTTTAATCATGCCCACTCCTGCCAAAAGTAACTTGGGTCGAAAAACAAACAACGCAAAGAGAGTGTCTACAGCTAAACGAAAACGGCAAGAATATATCGGCGATAAATCTAGATCTAATGATAATGGCCTCAACCGATACCAGATCAACGATTAGTCTTATTCTACAACGTTAATTATTTCCAAAATCTAATAAACACAGGACCCCTTGACCAAAGATGTGTTCACTGTCAATCATTAAAACTATAAAAGTTAAAGGTGAAACAAAAGAGTTTTGTTGCTCCAATGACGTTTTCCCTCAGCTCCCTATTGGCACAGGGAATTCTGAAAGCAAACTTTTTTTTTAAGACAGTACAACCCCATCTTCAAATGACGTCCTTTGGATGCGACGAAGTAAGAGCAAGAGGATGGAACCCAACATTTCGAAACCAAGGAAAGGTTTGCCATCTCATTGGCTCTGTTTAACCACAAGACACCTCTGAAGTTAAATTTTTACAAATTTACTTTGTTGAAAAAGAGACCGAGATTGATTTGTGTCAGTCAATGATGTCAGGACTTGAATGACATCTAAACAGTGACATTCGTGATTGTTTGCATGAGCATAATAGTTATGAGATTTTAAAACAGCTTACGACTTTGTGACAAAACACGAAAAAGATATAGTGGTTTGCAGGTTGCATTGGCACCGCCATTAGAGAGCTCTAGCTCCATGACAAGCTACACCAATAACGTTGTCTTCAAATCAGCATTAATATTATAATGGTGAGTACACTATTTTCTGTAAACATAACATCAATGACAACATGGGTACTGATTTAAACTTTTAATCCCGCGAATTCGCGGGTCTTTCAACTAGTGTACAATAATTATTAGCAAAGTAATTTCACCGAAAATTATGATATTTTTTCGGATGACATAGGGTGTTATGGGTCATGGTTGATCAAACGTCCGCAGAGGCGCGAGCAATGCCAAACGGTGCTGAAAGTGCAACTTCTTTTTTTTTTAAATAAAAAATCGTGCAAAAAAAAAAAAAAGAAAAGAAAAAATTACCTCAGAATGACACTATGACTTTTTTGCGTATTTGAACATTCTACGTGTTCCAACAACGTGCAATAAGTTTTGGTGACATCATTCTCACTTCCTATGGACTATTGCCCGCTAGTCTGCACACTGACCTGGTGCTCGTGCAAAAAAAAAGAAAAGAAAAAAATTACCCCAGAATGACACTGACTTATTTGCTTGTTTAAACATTCTACGTGTTCCAACAACGTGCAATAAGTTTTGGTGACATCATTCTCATTCCCTATGGACTATTGCCCGCTAGTGTGCACACTGACCTGGTGCTCGTCCCCCGCGCCCATGAAAGCTTCATGCCTGGCCTTGAACTCCTTGAGACATGCGCGGAGATGTCGTGAGGCCGCCAGCACGGAGTGGTCAATGTGTCCCGCGTCAGGCCAGGCCGCCCACATCACACTCTTTGTCTAGGAAAGGGGGGGGGGGGGGGGGGGAGAGTTTCTTAGACATGGTCTATATGTACTGATAGATAATAGACGCTGCTTAGATGTTGATACTTAAAGAATACATTCTATTGCTGATATTATAGTTCTAATTATTTTATCTATCTGGTGCTGTACCTGATACATGTATCCGTGATAGTTCAGTCTATAGTACTCTAGACTATTAACGAACATGAACTTCTAGACTAGGGTCTCGGCTGGTGTGTTTGTACTGTCTGTGCAAACTGTTTTGGATACAGTGCTGCATTTTCGAAGGAAGGGCGCCGGTTATCCCAGTCGGTAAGGCTGCGTTTAAGAGAAAAAGGTTCGAAATTGTCCCGTTTTGGCGTTGCAGACAATTACTTTCTCCGTTATACATTTTTCCAGGAGCATATAGTCAAAATTTTCTCAGCTTCCAATTAATCATTACCAATCAATCTATGCAACCATTTTTACTATCACAGACCACACCACTGACCAATTTTGCTTTGCCCAGCAGCCAAAGCCAAATCTCACCTTTTCCATCATTCCTCCAGAATCTCACCATTCCCCCGGAATCTCATATTTCCTAGTATTATCCCCCAGAATCTTACCATTCAAGCATCCCTGGGAATTCTACCTTTTCACTAGGGCATACTTGAGAGCTCACCTTTCCCAGCAGCCCCCAGACGCACTCGGCCATGTGTGGACAGATCGGCGCCACCAGGAGAGCCTGAATCTCGATAAAGCGAAACACCAGGTCGTAGTGCATCCCATGAGGCTCCATCTCTCTGTACCAGCCCAGTTTCAACTGAAGAAGTGTATTTATGTGTGTGTGTGTGGGGGGGGGGGAGTCAGTCCCGGAGGAAAACACTTTTTTGACAGTTGATGGGGAGGGAACATTCTCAGAAAATAATTCTTGGACTAAAACAGCTGAACTAAAGTGATATCCAAGAAAACTTGAAACACACAGGAGTTACAAACAGAAAAGGAATAACGTGTAGTGTTACGTATTCTAATAAAGTTACAGGAAGAAAAACAATTTGAAAAATTAAACAACAAAATAAACGTATCGATTAAAGATACTAAAACATAGTGAGAACAGTACAACCACCTCAGGTAAGTTCTCTCTCTATATATATATATAGAGAGAGAGCTCCTCTCTTTCCCTCTATTTGGGTTTTAACGTCTCCTAGGTTTCCCCTAGGAATCCTTTAAGGCTCAGGTAAATTCAACCAAGCAAGCAGTAAATTAACCGGTTAGCGATTCAGACAGTAAAAAGGAGAACGTCTTTGTGCTACCTGGAACCCGAAGAAGCCTGTGTTGGCTGCCTCCTTGTAGAGATGCTTCTCATAATGCTCGCGGGTCTGGCGGATCGTATCGCTGATCTCACTGGAGAGGGGCGGGGCGAGGGGTGAAGACGTGTATCAAACCTGATGTTACTTGGACAACAAACACATGTGGTTAGTCCAGACAGAAGCACTGGTATCTCCGCTAAGTATATGCGTGTGGCAGGGGATGAAACTGTCAAACATTAGCCCTGAACTGAAACACGGTTCATGTATAGTCTAGTTGGTAAAGATGGACGTTTGAAATCAACAAACTAATCAGCAGACATAGCATAACCCTGATCACTAGAAATTACATACCCTGATACGTACCATTCTAGACTCACATACAAGTATTTTTTATCAATCTAGGTTGTTGTTGTTTTTTATTTCATTCTATCAGGGTGTTGGGATACCATGATAGCAGTCCGGTCCAGAAGAATCTGGTTTACTATCGAAATTGATTGTAGAGACATTTCCGTGATCTAATTTTAATAACAAGTGGAATAGAGCGGAGTGTATTGTTCTTATTTGATACAGCGACTGGCTGTGGTTGTTGCACGAGTCTGTCTGAAAAACGCTTTCTAAAAAACTCTAGTAAAAAGTCTAAAATAATGTTGTGGTCAATTATGTCAAACCTGTGCTTATAGAGAGAGGGAGAGAGAGAGAGAGAGAGAGAGAGAGAGAGAGAGAGAGATACTGACAGACATACAGAAATACAGAGAGACAGGCAGATAGGCAGATACTGAGATAGGGACGTAGAAAGAGAAACAGATAGAAAGAGACAGACAGATATAGGCCGGCAGACATACACACACACAGAGGAGAGAAAGAGAGGGGAGGTGCGAGGGGTAGGAGTCTTAACGCCCCCCTAGGTTGCCATATTGAATCCATCACAGTGCTTATTATAAGTCTATGAAGCCTGTGCAAAAACATGAAATTACTATTGTGATGTTTTTTCGAGACAAAACGAAATTACACTACTTTTTGCCACATCGCGCATGCGTATGAAGTAGTATAAAGTGAAGAACAATGAACAGGCCTTGACGGGCCTCAAACATTGAATATGTCAAGTCAAGTCAAGTCAAGTTTATGGACTTGGTACCACGATACAAGCCACACACAGACACGGGTGAACCAGAGCTCGATTTACGGGCCCTACCTGGCGAACGCTATGTCCCAAAAAGAGTTGTCCCCCCGCCTGAGACTGGCCTTGACCTTGATCATTTCTCTGACCCAGGCGAGGAAGGCGTGCAGGCTGAGCAGACCGGCCTGGGCCTCGCGCTCCCGGAAGTCGGCGTCCTCCAGCCCGTCCCCGGCCGCGGCCAGCGTGAGGCGCATGCCTGCAGGGCACAGGAAGTCAGGGTCAACTTGGAAGGGCTACAGGGTGGTGGTCAACAAATAATGGGGAAGCAAGTTGCTAGAAGAATCAAGAAACTAAATCTGTTTCCCAGATTCAGGTTTTTACAAAAAGTAAATGGAGCTTATCCACCCTGAGCCAGAGCTTTTCTTAAACTGTTACGACGTAAGCTTCGATTATTACAGAAAGATTTAAAGTTGCATTAGTACGCAGTCATGTAGAGCTGCAAACATTGATAATTTGAAAATTCGATAGATGAATCTTGTGAATATTGGAAAAGCAGTTTTATAGTGTGGTACACAACTAGTTGGCCCCTTCCGCCATTCTGTTGAGCAATAGTGACTCTCCTGTACACACTCACCGTCAGCAGAAAATCGCTCAATGGCTTCTTTTAGCGTGCAGAAGTTTCCCGTTGATTTCGACATCTGCAGTAAAGAAGAGGCAGTATTAATACATCCATATTCAGCTGCAATGCAGTACTTGAAAATTTAAAAAAAGGCGATTGATACATTGAGAATGTGATTGGATATGTCTAAATGAATCACGGAGATAAAATACCACATTTAAACTAAACAGGAATGGTTCCAAACATCAATCCTTATTGGATTCTGCTGCTGTTGCTGTTTATTCTTTGTCTCTGTATCTCGAGTTCTCTACCAGTCTTTGTCTCTTTGAATCTCTCTCTTTCTATCTCTCTCCCCTCTCTCTCTCTCTCTCTCCCTCTCTCTCTCTCTCTCTCTCTCTCTCTCTCTCTCTCTCTCTCATATTTCATATTTAAGATCGGGTGTTTGAGATTGGCAAGTCTTCAAATTCGTTTGATCGGTTTAATGTTCAGGATTATGTTGAGATTGGAACATGAACCAACAAAATAAACCCAAAAGCGTAGTTTACGGACATACCTTTTTCGAGTTGATCAACAAGTGTCCGTTTGCTCGAATCGCTTTTGGCCACTTAGATCTGAGGAAAGGCAGGCGGGCAACTCGGTGAATTATAAAGTTTAACATTTAATTTTTTTTATTACTGTATAATCCGTGAAAAAATATATTTATGTCACACGGCGTTTGAATTATTTCACGCCCCTGTACTTTTCCATTCCTAACTCATTACCAACGCACATTATTGGAGCTACTGTAACAAGTCTTTTGTTTTAGAAATGTACACAGCTGATAGTTTTTAAGCAGCTGAGTTCAAGTTTAGAAGACCCCTAAGTCAAACAGCACTGTTCTTGTTCCTGACTGCGAATGACGAATTTCTTTTGCCTCAAAAGGGACTGTTTAGCAGTGCGAGTGACTGAAAGGACTAATTTCTTGCGCCCCCTATGTGACCGCATGCACGTGTCTGCGGAGGGCTGGATCCAACTCATTGTGGCCCGGATGTGACCGTTTGGCCGTGACTTACTCGTCGTCGGGCCACATGGCCGTGTGGCCGTAGATGTAGTAGGTGAGGTTGTTGGGGATCAGGTCCTTGCCGGAAATCCGGTCGTCCACTGGGTACCAATATTCAAATTCGCGCCTCAGGGCGTCCAGTGTGGCGCGCGGGATGTCACAACCACAGGGGTACGGCTTGTCCTTGAGCATGATGTAGTCCCAGACCTCAGGGGTCAGCTGCTCCGGCCTGGCTCGAGTGTGTGTGTGGGGGGAGGGGGGAGGGGAGAGACGGTGATAACGTAAACAAAAAGTAGCGGAAGGATAAAATGTTATAGCACTACCCTTAGTTCTCTAACTTCCAGAAAGACAAGGATGTTGATTTTTGGTAAATCATGTAATCCAGATATGCTCTCATTAACTTTCATGCATGTCACTCACTAATGGAAAGGATCCTCCCTTGTTATATATCATTGGATTAATAACTGAAAGGGGTTTCTTTTGATGCCTCTATTGAACCTATGTAAGACGCCCTCCACGTACCTGATGCCTGCCGGGCCCGCCTGGGACCCATCCCAGTGGTATCCCTGCAAAAGCGGGCAGACGGTGTAGTAGGCCATGTTGATGTTGGAGTCGGACATGTTCTCGATGAGGTAGCGCCGGTCCCAGGGGATGCGCGAGCCCAGCCCGTCAGTCCTGGAGCACGCGTGCTCGCCCAGGTTAGACACGCTCCGCTCAAACTGCTCGCGCGCTGCGTCGTAGAACAAGTTCATGCGGGCCAGGCAGCGCTGGGACATGGCGCGCCAGTCGGCGGCCCCGTAGTCCAAGTACCTGGCTCGGGGAGAGCGGAGGGGCAGGTTTTCATGACTCAGAACGTTGGGGTGGTGCTGGACTAGGCCTACTTAATGCTAACCAGCTGAGTTACGATAAACACTCGCCGTATAGGATCCCCCAGGGGAACCTAGGAGACGTTAAACCCGGAGAGAGGGAGAGAATTCTCTCCCTCCCTCTTTAGAGAATAATTACGATAAACACGTCCACAATAACACACCGTCACTGATCTTTATCACAACACATCGTCACTACATACCAACATTGCACACCATCACCAGACATCACCATTACACAACACCACTGCACAAAACCACTTGACACCACCACTACACACTACCATTACACACCGCCACTCCAAGCTACCACTGCACATGACTCACCACTGGTCACAAAGGGCAGCGACACACTCACTCCCAGACCGGGACATGACACGCTGCTCTGGCTCCATGTAGATCAGCGCTTCGCCCTGGACAGAGAGAAGAATCATAAAGGTCTGGGCGAATCAGATTCATTATTGTAGCTTCACGTGACTCAGGACTGCAGGGTGGGGCAGGGGAACAGACTGGCGGCATAGACTGTAAGGGAACGTTGTATATTACGGTGGTATGTAGTTTCCAGTGCTATATCTTTAGAGCTGGAGTCCAAAGTTAAAGTCGACCATCATGGTTCTAAAATTATATGACTGTTGATATGAAATAACGCATTGCTAAGTAAAGAAAATCTTGACAACTTTCTGACAGTCTTGATTGCTATCTTGACATGATATCCAAAGCACTGACCCCAGCCCTCACATAACGGCTGCATGTGCAACAGTTGCTCACCTTAGAGACCATATGGGCCTGTAGAGTTGTCCTCACATCCTCAACACTCTGACCATCAACATGGCTGGATGGCGACACCTGGAAGGAGAATAATATTTATCTGTCAACAATAACACCACTCTTGAGAAGGTGTGTTAAGAAAGTTGTGTTCAGACCAGCTCTTAAATATTGATAGACATTGGGAGTTAGACCAACAGCAACATTCCAGCAAAAACAGCGAACAGAATTGAAGAATCTATGCTCTAGAGCACAAAACAAGCCAACCCGGAGAGGTATAAAAACCCAAACTAAAGAAGCCACCGAGGTGTTCCAGTCGGAGAGCTAGGATGCGCAACCCAATTTCGACGGAGAGTTTGATCAGTGAAACGATTAGTCTGCATTTACAAATCTTTGTTTATGCATAAATAACACCAAGGTCAAATATGAATACAATGTGAACGGCATACAAGTCGATTTCATTTAATCTTGGTCCTTTCCTTACGTCCTCTTTTCTAAATCCTTATAAACTAAAATCTTATTAAAATAACATAGGTCTCGACTTGTCTCGTGAAGATTGACTAATGCACAATTATTTTTTTCATCTTCAGATAGTTTTTATCCCCAGCTTTCACACAAGTCAGTATACTAGAATGATGTTAAACCCTAATCACAGTCATGAAGACAGAAATTTAAACCACTATCCCAGTGCTTCTAGTGTGTCAACAAGTCTAAGTAATGATGATAGAAACTAATGCCACTATTCCTGCCACGACCCATATCCCTCTGACCTCGGGCTCCCCGTTCTGTCCCTCGCAGTCCGCCAGCATCTCCTCCGTCAGTCCGTACTGCTCTCGCAACGACTGGTGGCAAATACAGAGAAGAGATTCTTTGTGTTAACAGGGACTTCAGAATTTTATTGACCAACCACCTAAGCAACCAACCCACAAACCAATCAACCAACCAATTAAACCACAAACCAATCAACCAAACAGCCACCAACATATCAATTAACCAACCCACCCACCAAACCTTCCACCCACCTAACTACCCAGCCCACCTAACTACCGAGCCAACCAACAACTCAACCCACCAACCAACCCTTCCACCCACCTAACTACCCAGCCCACCTGGCTATCTCGCAGCTCCCTCAGAGCAACCACGTCATCCGGGCTGTCCGCGGGCACGCCGGGAAGGATGCCGGTGCCTGAGGAAAAGGGACAGCCGTGTTTGATCAGGTCTGCAATACGGCAATGAAAACAGAGAAACGTGGAAGACTCAAAGAACTGGGGACATTGAACAGCAACGCCTGCTCAGGTAGGCAATGAGGCAATGAAAACAGAGAAACATGGAAGACTCAAAGAAAAAAAAAGGAGTCTGCCTTTACAATACATATTAGACAACTGAATCAGACAGAGAAATATGAAGAGAGATAGACAGACAGATAAAAAAGGAAAGTATGAGAGGCATTACCTTTATCAATCGGGATGTCAGTCTTGGGGAGAGTGTACAGGGTTTTGTGGCGAGACAGTGGAGCGTCCAGGGCCGCACCCATGATATCCTGCCGGGGCAAATCAACAGACACAGGGTAAGTCGCACAATGGCACACATTAAGACATTTCAAACGATGTACACTTTTAACATTGACACTATCCTGGTGTACAGGAGCAAAGCATTGTTGTTATGAAAGATATGGGGCGCCAGATAGCTGAGGGCGGGAGGGGGAGAAATGGGGCGTTGATACTCCAAGCGGTTCGAAATCCACGATCAGTCAAAAACTGATTTGTCCCCTTTCATCCATTACTTTTTGGATTTGTGTCAATATGTATAATGTGAACGGCCGAGACATTGGTGTCCATGTATCCCCTTTCTGTCTCTGTGTGGTGCCAGGTAAAAATTTCAGACTTTAGTTTTGCGATCCGTCCACAATATAGACACATCGCGCTGACGTTGACCGCTAAGCAGACAACACAAACCCAAAGCCAGATAGCAGAGTTGTTAGCGCTTCGATTCTGAGCACTGTTGTCTGGGAGCCCCGGTGACTCAGCGAAGCACTGCTCTGGATTGGCGAGCAGCAGGTCCGAGGGTCGATCCTCAACTTATGTCCCCCGTCTCCGAATACGATTCTTTGCATACCCTTCAGGCTGTACAACTTATCAGAGATTTCCAAGTTCAGTTTCATATCGCTGCAATGAAAGCATCGAAATACCTTCCCCTTCAATGGCTGTCTAAGAAAAAAGCCCCAGTGGAGCCATACAGCTGATGTCCTCTCACCTGCCCAGTGAGCTCCACAACAACTTTGAGCCCGGGCTCTGACGTCACATCCTGGTAGCTCAGGTTGAGGCCGGCTCGTCTGCTGCACACATAAATATCCCCTTCACAGACTAAGCCAGGAAGCCGCACAATATCAACAATAATTTAAAAAGTACATTATATTTATCACAAGCAGGACTACGAGTAAATATGAGCAGGGGAGGGGGAGGAAATCGCTCACAAGTGTTCAAAGCAATTAGCTGGTGAAAAATTTGTTCCAATGGCCCAAAACACATCACACTCGTTAAAAATTAAATTAAAAAGAGATTGTCAAGGTGCTGTTTACCAGTATAGGATGCTGATTTGATTGTGTAGTTTATCAATTTGAAATTGGTAGCACCAAAAAAAAAAAAAAAGCCCTAATAGTAATTTCAGGGAGAAAAAATCCAACAAAACCCCAATGCAGTGGATTTTTTTTTCTTCCTTCAAACAAATAAAGCTTACGTTATAAAAGCCAACATTATTATGCACTAGATCTATATAAAACCCCAAGAAGCTCCTATTCTTAAGCCAGTTTTATTGTAGATTTTAGTAAATTCTTTAGTATAGCTTTTAAAAAACATTAAGTTAAAATACTTGATCTATGATGTATGGAAATTAAATGTATAAATTAAGAAAAATGAAACTATATATGAGAAATGGCTGCAGTTTTAACTTTAGGACTGATTTTTTTATTTGACTATTTTACTTTTAAGCACCAATAGATTTTGTTCCCCTGTAAACTTCGCAATACAAATTATAAATTCTTTTTTTCATATAAATCAGCACATGGAAAATGCTAAAAGATAATATTGTGTCTACAGGCAAGAGTTGATTATACTATAAGGCACAACATTCCAAAAAATATGACATGGTAAACTTTTTGAACAAGAAAAAAAAATTCAAAATTTGACAAGAATGGCAAGCTTTCTTAGTTTCTAAAACTAGGTGTGTACACACGGTGAACGCTGGATAACTCTTTCAAAAATAAAAGCAGGTTATCCGTCCATTTTTGCTTTGAGGTAAACATTTTTTTCCCTGTGCTTTTAAAAAAGTTCTAGTATAATACATTTTTATAGACCCTAAGGCTTACAATAAACGACATCCAGACAAATATAAATATTATATTTGTGTCCTTTACATTACAATACAAGTAAATATAATTAATTAATCAATGCCAAAATATTTTGATTGGCTACAGTTTGCCAACCTTCTTTCCGAAGGTTGAAAGAATTTTTGATTAGTGGTATTTCAAGTTATATACAAAGAAACAGGCTACCCTAGCCAATGCAAAGGTTTTAAATAAAGAAGAAGCTATAGATCATATCAAAAGTTTATTACTTAATTGCCCCATTGAAACTTTACACTTGAATTTGAATTGAAAGCAGTGCCCACTTTGTTACACGAAAAAACTCTACTCACATTGAACTCAGAACTGTAAAATTGTGCCCACAATGGCCATATAAAGGCCACAGAATCATCATGTATTGACCGATAGGAAAGACAAGCAAGAACACAGACTAAGCATCTAGCTGTTATTTAGCGTAGAAAGGCAGTGATGCCAACTGGATTCTTATTTTTTTTTACTGAACCTTTTCGTGTAAAGCTGCAGAGCATGTACTGAATCACAAAACATTTCCCCTTGATAAACTTTTACTGAACTACGACATGCCAACTTTACTTTTACACAGATAACCCGAAAAATATCTAGAAAATCCGAAAAATATAGGGAAAAGTATCCAAGTGGATACAAGAGCACACCTACAAAGCTGCTACCTAGAGATACTTGCATAGTGTTTAAGGCACAAGGTGTAGAGAAACCCACTTGAATCTGTTATCTTGAACAATAATTCATAGTAATCAATCCACCTAATCGCAGTATCACTCCATCTTTTCTGAACCCAACTCAGTTTTTTTTTTAAAGATTAAACTATTCCCAGTCCAATGTTTCCAGAACTATGGTATATTCCCTTCATGTAGCAACACAGCAATGATAATTTTTAAGTGTAACAACCTATTCTTTTAATTTTACAATTTTCAGATTTCTTTTAAAAACCTCTTCTCCATCTGGTGGTTTAGCCATTCTAATTTATATTGGAAGAATATCATAATCATAACCGATCAAACTTGGTTTAAGCTAGGCGTTTTTTTCAGGGTCGAGGAATAATGCGTTCACCGTTTCAAACGTTATTCAGGACAGTATTATTATATTTAAGATCAAGCCATATTTGAATTGTAGGTATTAAGTAGGATACAAGATAAAAGTCCATTACCTTCAATGCCATTGCAGCAGTTCATTCCAAAAACACCATTTAAATTCAATGGCAATATTTTGATATTTGATATTTGATTAGCCAAACCACAACAGAGGAATTCTCCATCTTGCGAATTGATTTCAGTTCCACAAATGCCATGGCTGATACCTTAAATCAGCACGGATCAGTATGAAATCCAAATCCAAAAAGTTAAAAATCCTTGAAGTCTCAGTCTATCATCTTGGGCGGTAGATTATCATCGTCCTCCTCCACAATGGGAGCCGAGGGCTGTCTGGCTAGAGGAGGTTTTTCACCCCCGCTACCCTTGGGACCCTTGTCGGGGCTCGGAGCTCCTGTCGCCCCCTCGGACGGGGCCAGTCCGTGAACGGCCTTGAACCGATCCCACAGGTGCCTGACCAGGTCCAAGGTCAGAATCTCGCTCGTGTTGCCCGCCACGATCCGCAGCATGAAGATGCCGTCCGCGTGCAGGTGCTTGTTCACAAACTTCTTGAACAGGGCCTTCTCCCGTTTCCTGTCGATGCCCAGAAGGAGCAGGTACTTGCCCAGGAACCTCTCGCCGGCCCTCGGGAACAAGGCGCGGAACAGCCACTGGCCAAAGTTGATCATGTCCGCGATGAGGAGGAACACGAGCCAGAACCACACGATGAGGTACATCTTCTCCAGGAACATGTTGATCGAGAGAACGCACTGCACGGTGAAGGGCTGCACGTTCTGCAGCTGACGAATTTTGAAATCGCACAGCCCGATCCTGGGGAAGTTGTAGTAGTCTCGCCACCTGCCCATCTTGTTCAACGTGTACATTGCTTCGAGGCCGTACGTCCAAAAGTTTAGGTCGAGGAAAGCCGACAGAAGGAAGAACTGGCCTATCACGTTGACGAAATACAGCAGCTTCGTGAACATGTAGAGCCCCGTCAGATACGTGCCCGAGCGTTTTCCGAAGCAGAAAAACACGGTGGAGAGCTTGTCTCGTATTTGCGTTATGGCGTTGAAGCGGTACTGGGAGTAGGTCTTCAGCCAGCGGTCGAAAAAGATAGCAACGTGCTCCATCTGCTCGTCTCGTTTATCCTGGGTCATCATTTGAGTGTCGAGCGTCATGCCAACAATCTGGTGGGGGAAAAAAGAAGAGAACGTCAATTCAAAAATAAAACGTGTGCATATATAGACTTGAAAGAATAAGAAATGACCAAAAAATGAACATGCATAGAAAAAAAAAAAAAAAAAAAAAAAAAAAAAAAAAATAAACAAGAAAAAATTCTACAAAACCATAATTAAAAACTGTCTAAGATGCACTTATAAACAAATTTCCATTAAATGTATGTGGCGTTGATCTTGTCCTAAGCTTTGCCAATTCAATAAAAATTAAAAGTTTAATAAAATTTGATTTAAATAATAACAAAAATAAATCAAATGTAATCTCGTACCTTTGAGACATTGAGACCAGAGTAGTCTTTCAGCTGCTTCCACAAGATATTTGGAAATTTGAAGAAAAAAGCTTGCAACAGAAACATGAGGAACACCCACCGGTAGAAACCTACATCATTGAACCATCTGAAAACAAGAGGGTTGCATTCCTCTTATTAACAACAATCATCGAGAATAATCGGCACCGTAATCAACTAGGCTATATCGTTGACGTGCCACAAACCTACAATGTAACAATCTGACAATTTTTCGTTATGCAATATGGAGAGAGAGAGAGAGAGAGAGAGAGAGAGGAGGATACCAGGACTTCTGACTCAGACAATGACATTAAATACTAACACAGAACACCAGTAGATACAACGCAGGAGGTGCGTGGTTCAAGCCCCCCCCCCCTACTGGTTGGGTCGATGTCAGATTAATGTAACTATCTGAGACAAGAGTTATGGTATACCTGCACTGTCTCTTTGTGGTAGCACATGCAAATTTCAGAGATAAGTCTTAGGCCCTGCCCACAATAAAATCTATATAGTGCTGACGTTGGACGTTAAGCAACCAACCCATGTAACTTACAAGTAAGTAGGATACCAGTCGATTCAAACATTCAGTTACTTTTGTCAGTAAGATCTTTAGACTTAGCGCCACCTTGGGGCCGGTCCACAATAAAACCTATTTAGTGCTGACGTTGGACGTTAAGCAACCAACCCATGTAGCTATTGGTAGGTAAGTAGAATACCAGTCAAAACATTCAGTTACTTTTGTCTGTAAGATCTTTAGACTTAGCGCCACCTTGGGGCCGGTCCACAATAAAGCCTATACAGTGCTGACGTCGGACGTTTAGCAACCAACCCATGTAACTGTTGGAAAGTAAGTAGGATACTAGTCAATCCAAACATTGTTACTATTATATAACAACCAGGAGGGGGGAGGGAAAGCAATCTGGCGCAAGTGGTAGAGCAATCGCCTCCTAATCGGGACGTCTCCTGGTTGGACATTAATTAACCAACTGAACTTGTATTATAATAACAACGTACCTGTCCTTGGCGTGGAAGGGAATCTCTTCGTCCATAGGAACGTTGTACATGGGATGTATCCAGCAGTAGCTGTCCGAGTACTTCTGGTAGAACTTCTTCTTGTACTCGGCGGGATTCCAACAGTGGATGGGATCCCCGACAAACTGCTTTGTGCCTGTACCTGCATTGGAAAAAAAAAATAATATATATATATAGTCTTACAACCACAAGGATAATTTATATTTGTACCCTAATTATTGTCACAAACTAGTAGTAGTAGTAGAAATATTATTATCTTAAATCTTAAACATTCACCACAGGGATACAATTACGATATAGGTGTTGAGAGACAACAAAATTCTTGAGTGATACTAGGAGGCTTCTAAACGTGGGGCTCTTGCATTTTTTTGTTGAGAATTATGCCAAAATGCGGTGTATATTCATCGTTGAAAAGGTAAACATGAGATCTATCTAACTAAACTTTTAGATATGAAATGGGCAAATATGGTTTTGCTTTATCTACTTCTTAGAAACTTGATTCCAATATATAGCAGAAAGAAGAAAATCAACTTTTTACAGATTATCTCAAGATCTCAAAAGTAAAGAAAATGACATTTATTATGCCAAATATCGTTGTACAGTAATAATAAGAAAAAAAAAAATAATAATAATAATAATAATTATTATAATAATGATAATAATAATAATAATAATAATAATAAGAAGAAGAA
>RQTK01000130.1:495987-526127 GCA_003991915.1 Elysia chlorotica | reverse complement strand
CTACTACTACTACTACTACTACTACTACTACTACTACTACTACTACTACTACTACTACTACTACTACTACTACTACTACTACTACTACTACTACTACTACTACTACTACTACTACTACCATCACCACCACCACCACCGCCGCCGCCGCCGCCACCACCACCGCCGCTGCTGCTGCTTCCTACTACAACTACTACTACTACTACTACTACTACTACTACTACTACTACTACTACTGCTGCTGCTGCTGCTGCTTTTACTATTACTACTAGGGAGGGGGAGGGGCGAACTGGCACAATCAGGTAAAGTGTTCATCTTCCAATCAGGAGGTTTGCGGTTCAAAACCTATAATCTGTCCAAAATTTGTTTGTCCGATTTTGTCCCTTACTACTTATGCTACAACTGCTATTTCAAATCCATGCATATAAAAAAAAAAATAATTATATACATAATACTCCATACAAGAGCCACAGAGATACTACAGAGCTTCTACTTGTGACCGGCTGAGGCAGGAGTCATGGTATCCCCACCCTGTCTCGTGTGTGGCAGCACATAAAATTGTCAGACGTCCGTCTTGGGGCCCGTCCACAATATAGCCTATATCGTGCTGCTGTTGGACGTTAAACCAACCCAACCAATCATCCATCTACTTCTGAGAGTTCTACTATACACTATAGTATAAGTTTAAACCTAACTCTCATGAAGAATCGTAATTCCTATGGAAACGGAGGCAACAGCTTGGATTCAAACCTTAGCCCTTGTCAGGTTAAGTAAACTTGCTACCAGAGACGACCACAGACATGATATTACTTTTTTGTTTTGTTTTAATTGGAGATCTGGAAATAGTTTCAATGGGTGAGGGGCGAATGGGTTCAAGTGGTAGAGCGTTGGTTTTCATACCAGCAGGTCCGCGGTTCGAATCCCGCGATCGATCAAAACTTTATTTTATTTTGTCCCCAACTGTTTGGGTCAGTGTCAGCATAAAATAATGTGAGCGATGAGACAGGAGTTCAGGTCACTTCACACAGTCTTGTGAGTGCCAGCACATGAAGTTGTCAGTCGAAAGTCTTGGAGCCCATCCAAAAAATAGCCTATTTAGTGCTGAAGTTTAAAAATATGCAAAAACTTTCATTTTTTCTTCATTAGTTTATGGATATGAATTTCGGAAAAACTATAACAAAACAGTAAGATTTCATGAGCATTGCCGAGAGAATAGGCCCAACTGTGACTCCTCCGTTGAGTAGTGGTTGGGTTGGTTTAACGTCCAACAGCAGCACTATATAGGCTATATTGTCTCTATTGAGTAACGAGTGACTACATAAAGGCTTACCTTGTAAACAAACATGTATTCAGGAAAGAACTGGTCTGCTGGCCGATCATCATTTTTTAACTGCTGACGCCGCCCCTTTGTAAAGAAGCCCCAGACTGGAGCTGTAGTTCACCTGGTCCAGAAGTAACCTTGACCTTGTCCTGCTGAAGGTGCCGCTGTGAACCAAACCTCTCCAGCGGACAAACTCCCTGTCCAGCGTCGAACCCGTGCAGTTCATCAAAAGCACTGGAGCCCCGCTAGACCCTGCGCACGTGGCTGTGTGGTACTGGAGAGAAAAGTCGCCCTTAGAGACGTCTCCCCAGTGACTGCATTTACCGACCGTGATCTTTTTCGGTTGTCCGTGTGGGTGCGAGATGATGACTACTCTCCCTTTCGAAGCGTGTGGGTAGACACTGCCGGGTCTCCCTTTGAACAAACGGTGCTGAGGGTTCTTAAAAGATTTGACTGCGTCGGCCAAAGTCTGATCGTGCGTAGCGCACGATATGATGCAAAAATCGACATCAGGGTCAGACCAAATCACCCCCGCTGCCATTTCGGTTCTCATTTTGAGGCCTGATTTGAATTCGCAGCTCTCGCCATTATAAAAAAAGTCGACTTTTGTTTTCACTGCCTCCTCTGTGTTGAATACCACACGGCAGGTTGTCTGTATAGTAACGGTCCAGTGTTTCCTCGACACCTTTCCATCACACACACAGCACGGGCACGGTGAGCCTGGCTTGCTTCCTTCAATGTGGCGTATAAAACCAGTTCCCTCTCGGAGCCAACTGGTTCCTCTGAACTCGGGATGGTCGACATCAACAGGTCTGTCCATGCTAGTCCACTGAGCTCTGAGCCTCACAGTACGGTCAACGGTCGAAGCCGGTCTTAGTCCGAGCGTCTTGGGCCGTCTATCGTCCAACACAGCGGGCAGCGAGATCCTACTGACCAAATCATCGTCATGCGTAACACACAGCAGGACCGATATATCCATAGCAGCATTGACCCATTTCACGCCGACGGCCCACACTGATTTCATCCGGCCATCTTGACCGCATTCTTTGTCATCATAAAACAGATCCACTTTCGTTCTTTTCGCTTCCTCGGCGTTGAAGACAACATGACGAGCCGTCTGTACAGTGAACGCCCAGAATTTCACGGCAACTTTACCGCCACACTTGCGACAGGGGCACGGCTCGTTTTGCCTGGTCTCACCGACGTGGCGTACAAAACCGGTGCCGAGACGAAGCCGATCTGTTCCCCGGTACTCCGACATATAGTCCTGAGCAGATCTTTCCAGACTCGTCCACTGAACTCTCAGCCTCACGGTACGATCGACAGCCGTTTTGAGCATCTCTCGTTGTTTGTCACTGAGTCCGGCAGGCAGATGCGTATCGGAGAAACTTCCCACCGAGATGAATTTTTTATGTCCAGCGTTTTTCTTACATTGGTCCCACAACGAGGCGCTTTCTGCTCCTTCTGGTCCTCTCCCTAACATCTCGCATTCATGATGGCCTGGTGAAAATAAAGTTTTAAAAAAGCTTTAGTGAAAGCAAAAGAAAAAAGTAACCAATTAAGATCCTTCTACACAAGTCTTTCCCGCCTCCTTACCTTTTTACTTGTGTAGACAAAAACAATAATAAACAAATTTGTATAACTCCTGCCTCTTTACCTTTTTTGCTTGTGTAGACAAAAATAATAATAAACAAATTTAACTCCTACCTCCTTACCTTTTTGCTTGTGCAGACAAAAATAATAATAAATAAATTTGTGTATAACTCCTGCCTCCTTACCTTTTTGCTTGTGTAGACAAAAATAATAATAAAAAAATTGTGTATAACTCCTGCCTCCTTACCTTTTTGCTTGTGTAGATCAGGCAGATGCGTATCGGAGAAACTTCCCACCGAGATGAATTTTGTATGTCCAGCGTTTTTCTTACATTGGTCCCACAGCGAGGCGCTTTCTGCCCCTTCTGGTCCTTTACCTAATATCTCACATTCGTGATGGCCTGGTGAAAAGAAAGTTAAATGAAAAGCTTTAGTGAAAGCCAAAAAAAAAAAGTAACCAATTAAGATCCTTCTATAAAGTCTTTCCTGCCTCCTTAGCTTTTACCTTGTGTACTAGTGTAGACAAAGATAATAATAAACAAATTTGTGTATAACTTTCACCTCCTTATCTTTTTGCTTGTGTAGACAAAAATAATAATAAACAAATTTAACTCCTACCTCCTTACCTTTTTGCTTGTGCAGACAAAAATAACAATAAATAAAATTGTGTATAACTCCTGCCTCCTTACCTTTTCGCTTGTGTAGACCAAAAAAAACAAAGGTGTAGAACTCAAAACCTACAGTTACACTCTAGGGCGCCTAAAGAACAAGTTTCTTATTTGTCTAAAAAGGAGATGAGCTATTATTGTCATTTGCATTGAAAGTTGAAACAAATTGCTGGTTCACCTTTTGTAAAATATCATAGGTAGGTTTATACTTTTTGAACTAATACTAGCCGAATGAAGCTTGTTTCAAGATGAAAAAATCTGAGCTTACATTGCAGGGACATTACTAGCATCATTGTTTTTTGTTTTTTTTTAATCATAATCTATAAACTTCTATACCCTAGTTTCTAAGATTGTGCAATAGAAGTTTTACATGTGATTTCTAGAGCACAAAAATACAAATTTGCAAAACCCAGTTTTAAAGTTTTATTATACTCTTGCATTAAAAAAAAAGGAAAAGAAAGCAAAAAAAAACATTATGATTTATAATAAACGACAACTCGTTTTCAGAATTAAACCTTCAAAATAAATTTCTTGATATATTAAAAAATCATAATTTTTGTTTTTAAATCCCCTAAGTTTTAAGGATAAATGTGCTATCATTGTCATCACCAGCACAATCATTTAATTTTTCTATTAACACACACCAGGGGCTGAATTGACTCAAGTGATAGAGCATTGGTCTCCCAATTAGGAAGTTCCTAGTTAGAAACTCATGATTGTTAAAAAATTTATTTGTCTGATTTTGTACTCTACTGGTTGGGCTGGTGTCAGTATAAGGTGATCATCTGAGAGAAGAGTCCAGGTCTCCATGCGGCAGCACATAAAATTGTCAGACGTTAGTTTTGGGGCCTGTCCATAATACATATGTAGTCAACACAGCAGTGCAGGATTAAAGACGGAGCCCAGGCCCCCCACACAAAGCGAACCTCCTTTAAAACGTTTTGTAAAATCATACAACCTAGGACACTTATAAGTGAGTGAGGGGCCCCCTACCTAAGCTATGCCCAGGACCCCCTTCAACCTAAACCTGGCACTGCTAGATAGTGCTGATGTTAGACCTAATAGACGCCAAGCAACAACAAATAAACAAACCTTGCACACACCGAGGCTGCCTGGCTGACTCCTTGCTCACACTGGTCCCCACTGAAAAGATAAAAAAAAACACCTTTTATAAAATGAATATCAGAAGGTATACTCTCAATACTGAAAATCTACTTCTCACCGATCACTCTCTTCAAATTTTATTCATTGGATTACATCTACCCCCTGTCAAACTTTATTCAATTCTCTTTTCTTCATCTCTTCTTGCCTTTTAAAATTAAAGAAGACAAAAAAAAAAAGAAGATATTTATAAGAAACAGTCATTCTTTATTTCTTCTAAGTGGATAGCCTGGCAATGTCTCTCCCCCCACCCACCCCTAAAAAAACAACACAAAAAAACAAAAAACAAAACACAACATAATCTACAACTGGTGACCTCACAACTCAAAGAAGTTAGAGTGCTTAAAAACAGTTTCTTTCAAGCCAAGGGAAGTAACTCAAGAATATAATTTTTTAAATAGTTTCATACAGTTATTTTATAACAGACATTTTTTTCTCTTCTCATTTCTCACTTGCTCTGTATGTGGTAATACTTTTTGTTGTTATCTTTAAAAAATTGTTAGTTAGAGTCTCCAAAGTAACGACTCGGGTGCATCGTTTATCATAGAATCATAAAGCCATAAACATGT
Organism: Elysia chlorotica; assembly: GCA_003991915.1. Lineage (NCBI taxonomy): Eukaryota > Metazoa > Mollusca > Gastropoda > Plakobranchidae > Elysia > Elysia chlorotica. Next base: position 520,819 of record RQTK01000130.1, on the reverse strand, counting down.
CATTCTTTTAAAACAGCTTACATTTGGATGCAGATACATAAATAATTATTACTAAGCAATAATTTGTAACTAATCTATAGATACATAATTCTACTACTAGCATTTTAGAGCTCTCTGCCTATATCTGTTTAAGTAGAGCGCTACAGGAAAAAAAAGGTAACAATCATTGTTATTTTTTTTTTACACTGTCCTTACTTTTATTTATACTTATTCAGTGAAACATTTATCATTCTTTCTACTTTCTAGTCCGTCTCTTTCTCTCACTTTGTTTTCTTCAAAATTTTCTCTCTTCAAACCCATAAAGCTTGACGTGCCACTTAACTGCCTTTTCTGTGAGAAAATTACAGACTCTGCACTTATCAACATACCAGGTACACATGTAACTCCTTAAGCACCACTTGGTGCCACATAACTACCATTAGCAGTGGCCCATTCATTCTTTCTCCATTACTTGATAAACTTGTGAATTGATATAGGCCTATTTAGACTCTTAAAATATCAACCAATTAAAAGTTTGGCATATTCTCAGCCTCCAATCACATTATAATGGTTATATCACTATTGAAAGACTGAATCTGTAAGTAAAGAAAGGGCAGAGGAAGAAGCAAAATAAGAAGATACATATTCTTTTTGTCTCAATAAAATGACATCTAAAGCTTTGTAAACTTAACTTACTCTTTCAAGTGTTGCTGTCTTTCTCAACAGACAAGATTCTGTTATCTGAAGAAAAAAAAAAAGAGAATGCATGATACTGTAGGTATTTTAAAAGTGAAATTTATCAGCTGGGGAGCTTTTAAGAAAAATCGAGACAGGAAGATAAAGACTGTCTACTGAAGATGATCTGTTGTAAACAATTGCTTAAAATATAAAATTGCTTATTATTCCATTGATAATTGAGAATGGATGAATTTTGTACATTTTTTTTTACATTTTATAGTTATCTACATTCTTTATTTCTAATCTAGATAACTAGATCTAGATAAGATCAAAATGAAAATTATTTTTTCTAGGTAGTAATTTTTATGCATACATATAGCGCTCTTCCATGAGCGATGATGCCCAATGCGCTGGACAATTTCCATTATCACAATCACAAAAGAAACAGAACCATATATTATGTTGACACAATACAATATTACATTAAAAAGTCACAAGGAATCGTTATAGATATTTCAAACAATCACAGACCTGTTCAATTTAAATTTTTTTTAAAAAGGTAGAATTTTAATGCGTTTAAAAATGTCCATGGAAGGTACCTCCCTTATGTTTTTGGGAAGGTTGTGTGGTGGACAACAGGTAGTGATTTAGCCCAATGCCTGACGAAGGACCAGCAACAACCCTTGGGGGCCCTGATATGTTACAAAAGATGCAGGCATCCAAGCACACCATGAAAAGGTCCCTACTTGTCGTCCACCACACTTGTTCCATACTTTCAGACCGAGATAGATCTAGTATGAATATCTCGAACCTGTTTACTTATAATTTCAATTCAGTACAAGGGTGGTTTTATCAGCTGCCTAGCAGGTAGGCTACATAGATGTATATATATCTTTATGGCAGTCAGAAATATATGAAGGTGCCATCGGATTGATGCATTTCTAGCAATTTATGCACACATTGTACAGTGTTGATATTTTTAACAGGCAGCCAATGTAGATGTTGAAGAATAGGGATAATGCGCACAGGTTTTTTGATTCTCATAATATAAGCCTTGCTGTGATATCTCGAACCATTTGCAAGCGACAATAGTGTCCGTGAGTAATGCTAATAAAACGTGTTCACAAACTTCTGCGCTAGAAGTGAGAATGCCCTTTTCTTTAGATCTAGATTACTATTATAAGATAAGTCCTAGATCTAAATTCCAATACCTTAAAATGCCAAACGCAGCTGTCATCCAAGAAGGTCTAGATTAGATTTGAAGTCTGGAAAAAATGTTCACTTTTATTTCCTCAGAAAAAAAACAACAACACAAAAAGTCACTCACGGAGAATGAATGTCACGTGATTGGATTGGGATTTCCCGTCTAAAAGTGTGGATATGTCTAGCTGCGCGACAGAGTGCTACATCGGAAAGAATCGACAAAAAAAAAAAAAAGAAAAAAGAAAAAAAAAAGAAACAAAAAACAACTACAACAACAACAGAAAACAAAAACAAAATGAAAGAAAACAACTAAAATTGTGGGACACGACTGAAAACGGTGGACGATAATTATTGTTTGAAAAAACGAGAAACGATTGAAAACAACCAATTAAAAATCCATTTTCAGACGAATAGCTGGGCCCTATTTATGGCACACACACAAAAAAAAAAAACCCCAGAAAAAAACCCCCAACACCAACTGAATCAATGCTGACCATTATTTTTGTAATATCTGAAACCCTACAAAATTTTCGGTATCTAAACAATATATTAGGTGATTTTGACAACCCGGACCCGAAGAGGGAAACTATTACACATACTAGCTGGGCATTGCGTGTGCAGCGCTGGCGGATTGCAGGTGAATTTGAAGTGTGTTAAAACTCAAAATCACGTTTATTCACAATCCATACTTTAAAAATTAATGTTTTCACAAAAGCAAAAAGGTGTAAGTAAGGTTGTTATCATACTTATGAATGGGTTTAATAATTCTAATCAATTAACCATATCACGTATTTTTTTTTTTCTTTCTTTCTTTTTTTTTACCTTACGGCCCAGGCACTTTACTTGATTTCCCTGAAGCAATATCACGGTGGTGGCAGTACATGTTTAATTTATTCTAGGTCACGGAGAACATTTTGGTGTAATGCCCATAAAAGACAGGTCGATAAGTTAGTCTTGTTGTTCTTGGAAAAGATATTATCTCCTCGCTGCTATTTGAGAATATGAGAACTAAGTATTATTCTGGGTCCAATAAAAAAAAAATTGGAAATGTGTGCTGGACTTGTTTGTTGACGATAAGCCTGCAAAGGCGTAAATCTGGTCTTATTTCTTTTGGTTCTTCTTTAAAAAAAGATGTTTCAGATATTAAATTTTGTAAACTGGTGCAGCTTATGATTGTGATCAAGAAGTGTGTAAATTTAATTGCTTTTGAATGTCGAATATACTAGTCTCTGTACTGCGGCTTTCACCTCTTTATCAGGCATTTTTAAAGGCATATGAAAGCCAAACTAGTGAATACTTCTAAATGCGATTTTAATCTGGACTCATTATTAGAGGGAATTTTCTGTAATTCATTTGTGCCTCCGTAATCAATAGGTGTGCTCCTAACCTTGGAATGCATTTGCCTTATTTTTAAAACCATATAATATGATGCGGATAGTTCCTTGCATTGTTTTTTCATATCATTCGAACACGTCACGTTTGGAAACGATGAAATTCTTTCAAATCGCACCGCGGTACACGAGCAATAGATATATTTAAATAAGATTGAGCGTGTTACACGTTTTTGTTTGTTTCCTCGATCTCTTGAAGAACCACCTTTTTAATTGACCCTTTTCCCTCTGAATATCGAAGGAACGTAACCCTTTAAAAGACTGCAAGAATTCACTTTTTATTTATTATCCCCCATGGCTAATTCTTACTTATGTTCATGTCCATTGACCATTGAGGACCCACTTGTACTGTGTATGGTTATCATTATTTTATATCTTTTGCCCTCCCTTTCTTTTTTCCCTCTGTCTCTCTCACTTTCCCACCTCCGCCAACCAATCTTTCTGTCTCTGTCTCTGTGCCTGTCTTTCTCTCTCGTTCTTTTCTTAGTCCGTTCTCTTCCCTCACCTTCTCTTTTTGTCTCTCATTCCAATCATTTTCTGTCTTTTTTCCTTCTCTTTCTCAAATTTAGTTTTCTTCCCGTTTAATTAAAGTTTCTTATTTTCACTGCTTTCTTAAACTGTTTAGACAAACATAGCAAGTCCTCAGGTTGTTGTAGAGAACAATGCTGTGTCGCAAATTATTTTATCTTAAATCTCCCAATTTTAGCCTATGAACGCATGGCTCAACGAAAAGGTTGATACATCTACTCTGCAGAGATTAAAACCAAGGCATTTTAACATCGACAGTCAAGGACACAGCAACGTTTTCCAATCCCACATCTTCTTCTCACAAGTATTAAAAAAAATAATTTCATAGCCAGACAGGACACAAGCAAGCATCAAACCTACAAACCAACATGCACTATATAACTCGTAAATTTAGAGATACAGAGGGACTTATTTATTATGCCCCATGGCTCGTTCTAAGTTGTGCTCAATGACATGTCCATTGACCATCGAAGACTGACTTGTACCGCCCATGGTTATCATTATTTTCTATCTTTTGACTTCTCTTCCTTTCTCCCCCCTCCATCTCTCTCACGTCCCTCTCTGCCTGTCACTTTAACTTTCCTCTCTCCCCCCACCTCATCTTTCTGTCTCTGAGAGGATGAGAGAGAAAGAGAGGGAATGAGAGTGACATATAACTTTCCATTTTCCATAAAATTACGATCACAAGGCCTGCGACCAAAGAAACCTAGAGTCAACCTAGAAATTTAGTGGTAACAAAACGGACCTTCTGTAGTAAACTGGTGGATGCTTTCTTTTCAATGTTTACAACGAATTAAAGAAAAATCTACCTAAAATTCCTCGAAGCTTTCTAAAAGAACAGACAAAGGCACCGAAGTAAACAAGCAGTATTTTGTATTTACTTCGAGGCTTCCAAAATTAGCAGGCAAAGTCACCGAAGTAGACAACAAATTGCATTTAGAGTCCAAGTGAATTATACCATTAAAATCGTAGGAACCGTTGGATCATTTCTCATTGTAGTGTAGGCTGAGTAGGCTGAACAAAAAATTACTCTCTGAGTATCAATCTGAACTAACTATGGCAATGGCTTATTAGACATAGATCACTGTTACTCTTATTACTCTAGACTTATGTTGAGTTTATTTAACGTCCAACAGCAGCACTATATAGGCTATATTGTGGACGGGCCTCAAGGCGGACGTCTGACAATTTTATGTGCTGCCACACACGAGACAGGGCGGGGATACCATGACTCCTGTCTCAGCCGGTCACATTAAACTGACACCGACCCAACCAGTAGGGAGCGTAATCGTCAGGGCTCGAACCCAGACCTTTTGCGTCGGAAGCCGATGTTCTACCCCAGGGCCACCGCGCCCCCCTTTATTACGCAAAATGTGTACACTCCAATCCCCTGATCTGTTCTTATGAAAGCATCGATTGAGTTGAAGAATTATGAACTGTGTATTATTTAATAATAGACACATTTATGTAAGTTAATATTGTGGTTGTGTACTCACCCAATCACTCACCGGGGGGCGCGGTGGCCCTGGGGTAGAACATCGGCTTCCGACGCAAAATGTCCGAATTCGAACCCTTGCGATTGCGCATCCGACTGGTTGGGTCGGGATCAGTTTAATATGACCAGCAGAGACAGCATGGTATCCCCGCCCTGTTTCGTGTGTGGCAGCACATAAAATTGTCAGACGTCAGTCTTGGGGCTTGTTCACAATATAGCCTACATAGCGCTGATGTTGGACGTTAAACTAACTTAACTACAACAACAACATTACGCTAAAATGTTTTCACTCCAAACACCTCGGTGACTTGATCAGTTATCTGTTCTCATGAAAGCATCGGCCGAGTTAAATAATTATGAGCTGTGTATTATTAAATAATGTGTTAGCTTACATAGTGGCTGTGTACTCACTCACTCACTCAATCAATTTGGTCCGTTTCTAACAACGGGGCGGTTTTTCAAGACTACATTTTTAAACAATTGTTAAAAAAAAGTCACGTACTTTATTGAAACCAACGATTTTAAAGAAACTCTCCATTTGAAAATATCAAATGCATTATATCAACGTCCTAGAACTTATACAATTTTGATAAAGCAATCACAACCTTGAACTCACGCCTAATAAATGTCAACACATCTCCACGTTTTAGCCATTTTAAGTACAACAACGATTTCTATGTAAAACAGTTCAGGACGGTTGCCCGTTAGTGTACGTTGCTCTCTCTCTCTCTCTCTCTCTCTCTCTCTCTCTCTCTTTCTCTCTCTCTTATCATCATCATCATCATCATCATCATTATCAACATAGACATTATAACTCCCACCCATCATAATATAGATTAAACTAATGAAACAATGCAATCTCTCTTAACATTCAAGAAAAAAAAATGACAATCAAAACTTATCACTAAAAAAATTAAAAAAAAAAAAAGGAAAAAAATACACCTTTGTTGTTTTCCTGTCTTGATGGTTTTATTGGCATCAGACAGTTGAAGAGAAAATCGGGAAAGTTGAAAGATAAAAACAACAGTATCTTAGAAAATCACAGTCAGTTTTTTTTAAATTGTGAAGAGGAACAAGCGTAAAAGTGGATACTCTAGAGCTTTGTGATATTCAAAAGTCAAGTGCAAATGGCAATATTATACTCTTAACAATAACACTCATAAAAGTAACAAAACAACAATCAAATTAATAATAATAATAATAATACTATACCAATGGTGATTATAAAGATATCTGTCACCAAGGGTATAGTAAGGTGTGTGTGTGTTTGTGTGGGGGAGGGTGGATAGAAAAAGAGAAAGAAAACCTCTTGACAAGCAGGGTAACGTGACTAAAATATTTACCAGGCCTTTAGAAAATCTGTACGAGTATGTTGACGTTATTAATTTCTATAATAAAAAGATTAAAAACTTTCAAACAGGTTTTCGTTTTCCGCGCAATCACACACACACATACACTCAACCATTCGAGTGTTTGAAAATTAACCCATTTGTGAAAAGAAGAAAGGTCAAGAGAAGGAAAAACATTAACAATACATCAAGCCACTATTTTCAACCCTGTGTTAAAACATGAATCATCACAAGCCAATGAGAAGGGTGCGTTTTTCTCTCTCTCGCTGGAATGGTAGCATCCTCAGAGAGTGTGAAATATTGAGAGGTGTCACGGGGAAGATTGTGCCTATGTGCGTCGGAATAATGAGGCGGTAGCCTCCTTCTTTAAACACCAGTAAAAACTCTAAAGATGAGTTAACCACCTCAATTAAAAAGTAAAGAAATAGAGTGAGAACGCGTAACGCTAGCTTCCTGTATTAATAGTACTGTGAGCTCTTTTTGTGAAACGTCTTACTAAATCTATAGTCTCTGGTATCACAATCATACAATGGACATACTCTCGTCAGAGTGAGCTGAGGAAGAAGGGGAGTTACAGGGTCTGATGCTGAACGCGGAGTTTTCTATCGTTGTGGAGGCGGCCGTTGTCGAACATTGGTTGTTCTCGAATGTTTTGGTGTGCGGTGCGGATTTAGAACTCTCGGACCCATCTTTGCTCCCCGTGGAATCGATAAACTCTAGTGTCTGTGGGAGTGACGTCCCTTTCTCTTTAGCAACGTCCATGTTTTCTTCGCGAGATGATTCGCCCACCGGTGGATCTTCCACCCTGCGGGAATTTCCGTTTCCGACACTGTTCTTGGGGCTTGAGAAAGACGTGGAACTTGAACTTGAACTTGAACTTGAAGACGAATGTGACGTCGTGCATGACGTAGTAGAAGAGGAGGCGGGCCGAACGGGGGCGGAGCTACCGTGCAAGATCCGCCTCCTGCCGCGGATGGTCCGCCCCCCTCCCCCGAGGTCCCCGCTCTCGTCGCGCGGAGCTGTGGTCACCTCCACGCGGGGGATATTGTCTGTGCTCACTGGGCGGCCGCAGTACGCCGCCCACTCCTCGGCGCACAGCTTGCGCCCACTGTCCCGCAGCTTGGGGTCTGCCCCTTGAATACACGCCAGGCAGGACTGGTGTCGACACGCAACGGGCGATAACTGCGAACGGCGACCTCGCCCCGGGAGATACGGACAGCTTGTCGCCGGAACTGCAGCCAGAACCGGAAGTCCCGCCCCCAGTTCCGGCAGAATTGGTGGCGGCGCCCGTCAGCTTCTTCTTGATCTTCTTCCTCAGGGAGGCCCGCTTGTGCTGGGGCTTGGGACCAGGTGAGACCTCCTTCGCGAGCTCCGGCAGGGAGTTGGACCTCTCCAGGCGTTTCATGCTTGACCGTTGGGCCTCTATGGCCTTGAGGTAGAAGGACTTGGTGTTGGAGAACTTGGCGATAGCGTCAGCGCAGTCGCGGCGGCCGCAGTACGCCGCCCACTCCTCGGCGCAAAGCTTGCGCCCACTGTCCCGCAGTTTGGGATCCGCCCCTGGAATGCACAAGGTTAGAGTAGATAAGACAGGTGTGATTAGATAAAATGGAATAAGATAAGATTAGATACGATAAGATACGATCATGTTAGAGTTGATTAAATAAACTGTAATCATCCATAAGGGTCGTTTTGGTTCAGTATACTAGCATTGCATAACATCATAAACAACATCGATCACTCGGCGCAGAGTTTGCGCCCACTGTCCCGCAGTTTGGGATCCGCCCCTGAAATGCACAAGGTAAGAGTAGATAAGACAGGTTAGACTAGATGCGATTAGATAAAATTGAATAAGATTAGATAAGATTAGATACGATCAGGTTAGATTTGATTAGATAAACTGTATTCATACATAAGGGAAGTTTGGTTCAGTATACTAGCATCATAAACAACATCGATCTCTCGGCGCAGAGTTTGCGCCCACCGTCCCGCAGTTTGGGATCCGCCCCTGAGGAAGTACAGATAAGAGTAGATAAGACAGATAAGGCTAGATGTGATTAGATAAAATGACATATGGAACTATTAAGATTTGATTTGACCTGTATTTAGTCTGACGTGACATGTGGAGATAAGATAAGAAGGTAAGATAAGATCAGGTTAGATTTGATTAGATAAACTGTATTCATCTATAAGGGAAGTTTTGGTTCAGTGTACTAGCATCATAAACAATATCAATCACTCGGCGCAAAGTTTGGGATCCGCCCCTGAAATGCACAAGGTAAGAGTAGATAAAACAGGTAAGACTAGATGCGATGATATAAAATGGAATAAGTAAGATAAGATAAGATAAGATAAGATCAGGTTATAATTGATTATATAAACTGTATTCATCTATAAGGGAAGTTTGAGTTCAATATATTGGCATGATAAACAACACCGATATCTCGGCGCACAAATTTGCGCCCACTGTCTCGCAGCTTGTGATCCGCCCCTGGAATACACAAGGTAAGAGTAGATAAAACGGGTAAGGCTAGATGTGATTAGATAAACTATTAAAATCCCAATTCAATTGTCTGACTCTGAAGTGATCTAGACGTCTCATGTAGTCTGACGTGACATATGGAGATAAGATAAGATAAGATCATATAAGATCAGGTTATAATTGATTATATAAACTGTATTCATCTATAAGGGAAGTTTGGGTTCAATATACTAGCATCATAAACAACATCGATCTTTCGGCGCAGAGTTTGCGCCCACCGTCCCGAAGTTTGGGGTCCGCCCCTGAGGAAGTGTAGATAAGAGTATATAGGATTAGATAAAATTAGATTAGATTAGCATTGATTATATAAACTGTATTTATCAAGGGAAAATTGGGTTGGATATACCAGCAACATACACAATATTAACATTTACACGGAAAACGTCGATTTATCGGCCCAGAGTGCGCAGTTTGGGGTCCGCCCCTGTAAAAGATTGGATTAGATAAGATTATATAATTTAAAGAATAGTTAAGTATTAAAGAAAATATTATATAAGATGAGGTTTGCATAGATATTCATTCACAATGGATATTTTGGTTTGATCATCACTACCAGCAACATAGGCAGTGCTGACATTTACATGGAAAACATCATTTCCCACAGTTTGGGTCCGCTCCTGGAATAAAGTATATTATATAATTTAACATAAGATAAGATGGGATAAATTTTATATGATTGCATAAGATAAACTGTTAAGGGAAATTGAGGTTGGATAATCAACATAATGCAGTACATGTATTGACTTGACGCGAAAAACATCATTTCTCCGCAGAGGGTTCAGCAGTTTGGGGTTCCATCCTGGAATATAGTGGGGGGCGCGGTGGCCCTGGGTTAGAACATCGGCTTCCGACGCAAAAAGTCCGGGTTCGAAACCTGGCGATTGTGGTCGGTGTCAGTTAAATGTGACTGGCTGAGACAGGAGTCATGGTATCCCCGCCCTGTCTCGTGTGTGGCAGCACATAGAATTGTCAGACGTCAGTCTTGGGGCCCGTCCACAATATAGCCTATATAGTGTTGGACGTTAAACCAACTCAACAACAACTCAACGTGGAATATAGTAGATTTGATAGTTTTAGATAAGATTAGATTAGATCAAGATAACATAAACTGTATTCATCCACAAGGTAAATTTGTCTTGAATAATATTATGCATGTACCAGAAATTGATATTAACATGCAAAACATCCATTTCTCGGCGTAGAGTTTGTTTGCCCCCACTGTTCTGTAGTTTGAGATCCGCCCCTGAAGTAGAAAGAATAAGAGTAAGCTTGTCGGTTAGGCATACCAGCGTCAAAATAATGTTGACATTAACATGAATACATTATTAATGAAAAACATAAACATAAATAACCCGAGTTACCAAAAACTTTACAACGTTCCTTGTCTAATAAAGAACAGAAACACTACAACTAAACGGAAACGTTTTATTATCTATTGCAACATTAGCGAACAATTTTAAACCTCCGTAATAATAACAGTAGGATAAAAAGTCAATACATACAGACATATAAAATGTAAATTGTATAGCTCTCGCTGTCAGAGTACACAGTTTAAAGCATCCGAAGATTGACACTAACAACAATAAATCCTTGAATGACCAGGTTCAGAAGTGGATCAAAAGGAAAGATATTTGAATATCAGGAAGAGATGGACCGTTGGAAACGACAGAGTGCATCCCATAAACAAGATACAGAGCGGAACTATTGCCAGACCCTTGGTCTCCTATAACGGAACCGAATGGCACTGATGGAGTGCTGTCCTGTTTAAGATAAGATAAAATAATATAAGATATGGTAATACTTTATTATTACATATTAGTCAACGTGGGAAACTTTGCTTTGTTACAGAATAACCTAGATACACGTGCAATGTAGCCATAGGTTGCACATTCGCACGTAAATTTTTCACTCACTCACACAGAATTGATGTCGAATAGTCTTCATTGAAATTGTTATATTATCCCGATTTTACGTTCTTTGGCACAGTTGTAGTTAAGTTGGTTTAACGCAAGCCTATATAGTGCTGCGTTGGACGTTAAACCAACCCAACAACAACAACAACAACAACAACAACAACAACAACATCAACAACAGCAACAACAAGTTGTAGTTAAGTTGGTTTAACGCAGTGTTTCTCAAACTTTTGTGGACCAGCGCCCCCTTGCCAAGCCGTATGTTAACCCCCAAACCACCTATCCACATCCCAACGACCCAAAATCTGGTAGATGTCAATACAATAACGTCACAACAAAATGGAAACCATTTATTATTGCAATCAGTAGCACTGGTAAATTAAACAGGCACCTGAACGAAGACAATGCTGCATAACAATGCCTGCTGGTTTAGAAATACATGTAGCATGACGATGTACATGAGATACCATTCTCCGATCTCTTTTCCCTAGTTAAAATGTTCAGCAATCCATATCAAGACCCCCACCCTACCTCAACATTCACTCAACAACTGAACACACAGTCATATAATCCACAGACACGCATACACACACGCATATTTATATACACACACATACAATCTTCAAAAAGATGGTGACTAAAATGTCAATGAATCGGGTGAATTTGATGCAGGCTCATTAGTTGTTCAACATCTGGTGCCATGGATGTGAGCTGAAGACGTAAGTCTCTCCTTTCAACAACATTGAGACGATTTCGAGATTTTGTGAGTATCTGCGAGACCACGCTGAATCCCCTCTACACCAAATATGAGGTGGGGAAGGCAATGATGAAGATCTTTACGGCCTTCCATAATGAGGGTTACTTTTCGGCCACAGTTTAGACTATGTTGCTGGTCACATTACACATGTACCTGCGTAGAGGAGCAGTCTGGAACAGTCTGTCCGGCCCTGGATGGCCGCCTTCATCAGTGCCGTCATGCCGAGCCTGTTGGGCTGGTCAATCCGGATGTCCTTGAAGTGCTGCAGCAACGTCCGCACGGCGTTCGTGTGCCCTGGATCACGGGGGTGGAATTGTATGTAAAAATAGCAGCAACAAAAAATATACAAACAACAACAACAAAACACGTACTCCTAAAGACAACAAAACAAAATACCTGACTCTAAAAAACAACAACAAAACTGTACTCTAAAACATAACATCACACTTACTAAAAATAAGAAACAGTACAAAAACAACAACAAAGCAAAACTCGTCAAAACAGCAAATAAAACACATATAAACTAAAAAACAATACTCTAAAACAACAACAAAACAAAAAACATACTCTAGAAACAACAATAAAACTAAAAACATACATTAAGACAACAAAAAACAAAACATACTCTAAAAAAAAAAAAAAAAAAAAACAACAACAACAACAACAACAACAACCCGTTCTCTGGTCCATGTACCACTGTAATTACCCGCATAGAGGAGAAGAACAACAACACTCAATTGATATCGAATAGTCTAAATTGAAATCGTTTTATCATCCGGGATTTCCCGCTCTCTGCACCTGGCACCTGTACCACTGTAATTACCCGCATAGAGGAGCAGTCTGGAACAGTCTGTCCGGCCCTGAATGGCCGCCTTCATCAGTGCCGTCATGCCGAGCCTGTTGGGCTGGTCTATCCGGATGTCCTTGAAGTGCTGCAGCAGCGTCCGCACGGCGTTCGTGTGCCCTGGAGCATGGGGTGGAATTAAAAGTGTAAAAATAACAAACAAAAAAACATACATATGTTCTTAAAAATAACAATGCAACAAAAATCTGTACTCTTAAAAATAACAATGCAACAAAAACCTGTACTCTTAAAAATAACAATGCAACAAAAACCTGTACTCTTAAAAATAACAATGCAACAAAAACGTGTACTCTTAAAAATAACAATGCAACAAAAACGTGTACTCTTAAAAATAAAAATGAAACAAAAACATGTACTTTAAAAACAACAACAAAGCAAAACACGTATTCTCAAAAAACAGCAACGCAGTAAAACACATTATGAAAAACAACAAAAAAACAAAAACACATACTCTAAAAGCAACAACAAAACAAAAACATAATCTAAAAAACAACAACAAAACAAAAACATAATTTAAAAACAACAACAAAAGCAAAACATACTCTAAAAACAACAAAAACAAAACACGTACATATGAAAGCAACAACGAAACCAAAACATACCCCAAAAAACAAAACAAAACAAAACTAAGAAACGATTTCATCAGTCCCAGACATATAGCCAAACTAAAAATTTACACTAATGAATAAAATTATCGGAAAGCATTTAGAATATATTCATTTTGTGAAACGAAAAAAAACAACAACAAACGAATGGCATAATTATGGTCTGTGTCTGTCCGGTATGCATGTATGAGTTGGTATAGTCGCACCTTAATGTGACCAGCTGAGACAGGAGTCATGGCATCCCCGCCCTGTCTCGTGTATGGCAGCACATAAAATTGTCAGACTTCAGTCTTGAGGCCCGTCCACGGTATAGCCTGTACAGTGCTGATGTTGGACGTTAAACCAACCCAACCCAACCAACCAGCTCGTTAACTACACGTAATAATTATAACAACAACTGCCTGTTAGTGTTAGAATTTGTCTGAGAGAGGCCATGGGATATACCAGGCTTATCCTCTCCAATTTTATCGTATAAAAAAGGTGGCCGAGTTACCTGCCTGCGCAGCCAGAATGAGAGGGGTGTTGCCCTCCTTGTCGGGCAGGTTCACATCCAGCTCTGGCAGATCAAAGAGAATCTCGAGCGCCGGCGTCAGACCCGCGGAGCACAGGTGGGAAAGTCCAGTCTGAGGTGGGGAGAGGGAGAAAAAGTTGATGGTTAAGTTGGTTGATTTGGATGATTGATGTGGACGATTGATTTGGATGATTGATTTGGTGATTGATTTGGATTATTGATTTGCATGATTGATTTGGAGGTAGCCCAGTCTGAGGTGGAGAGGAGGAAAAAACTTGAAGGTTAAGTTGATTGATTTGGATGATTGAATGAATTGGGGATAGCCCTGTCTGAGGTGGGAAGAAGGATGGCTCATGATTGATTTGGATGAGTGATTCGATAATTGATTTAGAGATAGCCCAGTCTGGGGTGGGGAGAGGGAAAAACTTGATGTTTAAGTTGATTGATTTGTTTGATTGATTTGGGGATAGCCCTGTCTGATGTGGGGAGAGGGAAAAAACTTGATGGTTAAGTTGATTGATTAGTATGATTGATTTGAATTATTGATTTGCATGATTGATTTTAGTGGTTAAGTTGATTGATTTGCATGATTAATTTGAATGATTCATTTAAATATAGCCCGTGTGAGGTGTTTTGTTTGGACGATTTATTATGCTGATTGATTTGCATGATTGATTTTAGTGGTTGATTTGGAGAAAGCCTTGTCTGTGGTGGGGAGTAGGAACAACTTGATGATTAAGTTGATTGATTTGGATTATTGAACCAGATAAACAAAGCACAAGTGGGATATCGCATTGATTTGGATGATCAATTTTTGGGAAATTAGCAAAATAAGAAGATGGAGAGAGAGAGAGACAGAGTGACACAGAAAGAGTGAGAGACAGAGAGTGGAGACTGAACTGTCTGAGGTGGGGAGAGGAGGAAAAAGTTGATGGTTAAGTTGATTGATTTGGAGACTGAACTGTCTGAGGTGGGGAGAGGAGGGAAAAACTTGATGGTTAAGTTGATGATTTGGATGATTGATTTGGATGATTGATTTGGATGATTGAGTCAGACCAGCTGAGCATAAAAATTATGTGGGACAGCCCTGTCTGAGGTGGGACGGGGGGAAGGACATTGGAAAAGAAAAAGGATGGAGAAAGTTTGTGGGAGAAAGAAGGAGAGGGGAGAGAGAGGGGGGGGGGGGGGGAGGAAGTAAGGTGAAGTAAGGTGAAGTAAGGTGAAGTAAGGTGAAGTAAGGTGAAGTAAGGTGAAGTAAGGTGAAGTAAGGTGAAGTAAGGTGAAGTAAGGTGAAGTAAGGTGAAGTAAGGTGAAGTAAGGTGAAGTAAGGTGAAGTAAGGTGAAGTAAGGTGAAGTAAGGTGAAGTAAGGTGAAGTAAGGTGAAGTAAGGTGAAGTAAGGTGAAGTAAGGTGAAGTAAGGTGAAGTAAGGTGAAGTAAGGTGAAGTAAGGTGAAGTAAGGTGAAGTAAGGTGAAGTAAGGTGAAGTAAGGTGAAGTAAGGTGAAGTGAGGTGAAGTAAGGTGAAGTATGGTAAAGTGAGGTGAAGTAAGGTGAAGTAAGGTGAAGTAAGGTGAAGTATGGTGGAGTATGGTGGAGTGAGGTGGAGTGAGTTGGAGTGAGGTGGAGTAAGGTGAAGTAAGATAAAGGTCAAGGTCTTCGTAGCCCGGCTCCTCGTCCTCGCCCCAGTCGTCATCGTCAGTCTCCATCAGGATGCGGCCCCTGGGTGTAGGGGGAATGGTGGAGTGAGGTAGAGTATGGTAAAGTATGGTGGAGTGAGGTGGAGTATGGTAAAATATGGTGGAGTGAGGTGGAGTGATGTGGAGTAAGGTGAAGTAAGGTGAAGTATGGAAAAGTAAGGTGAAGTATGGTGGAGTAAGGTGGAGTGAGGTGGAGTGTGGTGGAGTGAGGTGGAGTGAGGTGGAGTGAGGTGGAGTATGGTGGAGTATGGTGGAGTGAGGTGGAGTGAGGTGGAGTAAGGTAGAGTGAGGTGGGGTATGGTTGAGTATGGTGGAGTGAAGTGGAGTAAGGTGGAATATGGTGGAGTAAGATAAAGATCAATGTCTTCGTAGTCCGGCTCCTCGTCCTCGCCCCAGTCGTCATCGTCGGTCTCCATTAGGATGCGGCCCCTGGGGGTAGGGGGATGGTGGAGTAAGGTGGAGTGAGGTGGAGTGAGGTGGAGTGAGGTAGAGTGAGGTGGAGTATGGTGAAGTATAGTGGAGTGAGGTGGAGTGAGGTGGAGTGCGGTGAAGTATGGTGAAGTATGGCGGAGTATGGTGAAGTGAGGTGGAGTGAGGTGGAGTGAAGTGGAGTGAGGTGGAGTGAGGTGGAGTGAGGTGGAGTAAGGTGAAGTCAGGTGAAGTATGGTGAAGTATGGTGAAGTATGGTGAAGTATGATGGAGTAAGATAAAGGTCAAGGTCTTCGTAGCCCGGCTCCTCGTCCTCGCCCCAGTCGTCATCGTCGGTCTCCATTAGGATGCGGCCCCTGGGTGGAGGGGGGATGGTGGAGTGAGGTGGAGTGAGGTGGAGTAAGGTGGAGTGAGGGGGAGTATGGTGAAGCGAGGTGGAGTATGGTGAAGTTTGGTGAAGTAAGGTGAAGTATGGTAAAGTATGGTAAAGTAAGGTGAAGTATGGTGGAGTGAGGTGGAGTAAGGTGGAGTATGGTAAAGTATGGTGGAGTGAGGTGGAGTAAGGTGGAGTAAGGTAAAGTGTGGTGGGGAATGGTGGAGTAAGGTGAAGTAAGGTGGAGTATAGTGAAGTATGATGAAGTAAGGTAAAGTATGGTGGAGTGTGGTGGAGTGAGGTGGAGTAAGATGAAGTAAGATAAAGGTCAAGGTCTTCGTAGCCGGGCTCCTCGTCCTCGCCCCAGTCGTCGTCGTCGTCGGTCTCCATTAGGATGCGGCCCCTGGGTGGAGGGGGAAAGTAGGTGAAGTGAGGTAGAGTGAGATGAAGTAAGGTGAAGTATGGTGGAGTGAGGTGAAGTGTGGTGAAGTAAGATAAAGGTCAAGGTCTTCGTAGCCCGGCTCCTCCTCCTCGCCCCAGTCGTCATCGTCGGTCTCCATTAGGATGCGGCCCCTGGGGGTAGGGGGAAAGTGGAGTAAGGTGGAGTGAGGTGGAGTGTGGTGGAGTATGGTGGAATGAGGTCAAGTAAGATGGAGTATGGTGGAGTGAGGTGGAGTGAGGTGGAGTGCGGTGGAGTGAGGTGAAGTATGGTGGAGTGAGGTGGAGTATGGTGGAGTATGGTGAAGTATGGTGGAGTGAGGTGGAGTATGGTAAAGTATGGTAAAGTAAGGTGAAGTATGGTGGAGTGAGGTGGAGTGCGGTGGAGTATGATGGAATATGGTGGAGTAAGGTGGAGTGAGGTGGAGTAAGGTGAAGTAAGATAAAGGTCAAGGTCTTCGTAGCCCGGCTCCTCGTCCTCGCCCCAGTCGTCATCGTCGGTCTCCATCAGGATGCGGCCCCTGGGTGTAGGGGAATGGTGGAGTGAGGTGGAGTATGGTGTAGTAAGGTGGAGTATGGTGGAGTGAGTTGGAGTATGGTGGAGTGTGATGGAGTAAGGTGGAGTAAGGTGAAGTATGGTGGAGTGAGGTGGAGTGAGGTGGAGTATGGTGAAGTGAGGTGGAGTATGGTGGAATGAGGTGGAGTAAGGTGAAGTATGGTGGAGTGAGGTGAAGTGAGGTGGAGTGTGGTGGAGTAAGGTGGAGTGAGGTAGAGTGCGGTGGAGTGAGGTGGAGTAAGGTGAAGTAAGGTAAAGTATGGTGAAGTAAGGTGGAGTGTGGTGGAGTATGGTAGAGTGAGGTGGAGTGAGGTGGAGTGAGGTAAAGTATGGTGGAGTGAGGTGGAATGAGGTGGAGTATGGTTGAGTATTGTGGAGTGAGGTGGAGTATGGTGAAGTATGGCGAAGTGTGGTGGATTGAGGTGGAGTAAGGTGGAGTAAGGTGGAGTGCGGTGGAGTGAGGTGGAGTAAGATGAAGTAAGATGAAGGTCAAGGTCTTCGTTAGCCCGGCTCCTCGTCCTCGCCCCAGTCGTCGTCGTCAGTCTCCATCAGGATGCGGCCCCTGGGGGGTAGGGGAATGGTGGAGTGAGGTGGAGTATGGTGAAGTAAGATAAAGTAAGGTAAAGAAAGGTGAAGTAAGATAAAGGTTAAGGTCTTCGTAGCCTGGCTCCTCGTCCTCGCCCCAGTCGTCGTCGTAAAGTAAGGTTGGGTTGGGTTGGTTTAACGTCCAACAGCAGCACTATATAGGCTATATTGAGGGCAGGCATCAAGACGGACGTCTGACAATTTTATGTGCTCCCACACACGAGACAGAGTCAGCCGGTCACATTATACTGACACCGACCCAACCAGTAGGGAACGCAACAGCCAGGATTCGAACTCGGGACCTTTTGCGTCGGAAGCCGATGTTCTACCCCTGTACCACCGCGCCCCCCGGTAAAGTAAGGTAAAGTAAGGTGAAGTATGGTGAAGTATGGTGAAGTATGGTAAAGTATGGTAAAGTGAAGTAGAGTAAAGTAAAGTAAAGTAAAGTGAAGTAAAGTAAAGTAAAATGAAGTAAAGTAAGGTAAAGAAAGGTTAAAGTATGAAAAAGTGAGATAGAATAAGGTAAAGTAAAGTAAAGTAAAGTAAGGTAAAGTAAGGTAAAGTAAAGTAAATAAAGGTAAAGTAAGGTAGAGTACGGTAAAGTAAGGTAGGGTAATTGGGCGCTTGTGTAGATTCCCATCGTCTTTGTTTTCACTCTGAGCGCCTTTACCGCAATGTCTGTATTTTAATGTATGTACTGGCACAACAGATTTCTATTAATAGACATCTGTGACTGGCACAGGCTTAACAAGAAAGAGACGAAATCAAGACTATTGTTTTCGTCTAGTTTCGGGACCGAACCGAAGTCGTCTGGTTTAAAGCCGTTTGAACTATCTCTCAAACCACCCTGCCGCTACGAAGTTTTTGAGTAAGTTTTTGAGTATGAGTTGTTTTTTTGTGCTCAGCGTCCAACGTCAGCACTGTGTTAGCTATATTGTGGAAGGGTCCCAAGACTAATGTCTGATAATTTTACGTGCTGCTAGTCTGCCACACATACATTGTGTGCGGGGATACCATGACTCCTGTCTAAGTCGGTACATTATGTATATTGTATGATCGGGTTGACAGCGTCGTTTTACATCTTGCCCCGGTCGATCACCCCTCCCCTCCCCCCACACTCACACAATACCACCACCTTTCTTGTGAGGTAAAAATAAAAATAATCGGATCAGAACTCTAATCTCCTTAATGTGCTAGGCGCTGGACTAACAAAGCCTTCTAATGACCAGTAAAAAAATAATTAAATTCGGATCAAGCCTCGAAGTCAATCGGCCCATTTGTTTACCAAACGCTATTGACAATGCTTTTTTCTTTCTTTCTTCAAAATTGTATTTTTTTAATGGATAGGGGTGTATGGGCGTGGCTG
Organism: Elysia chlorotica; assembly: GCA_003991915.1. NCBI lineage: Eukaryota > Metazoa > Mollusca > Gastropoda > Plakobranchidae > Elysia > Elysia chlorotica. The sequence continues at coordinate 501,563 of RQTK01000130.1, read as the reverse complement.
TGTGTGTACAAATAGCAAAAATAGCAATAATTGAAAACTATGCAATAATTATTGAATGATACAGAATGTAATAAAGCAAAATTCTCTCTTCCCCATAATATTTATTATCAAAGTGTTTGAAACAAACGGAACATAAAAAAGCAAGGAGGATGAAGACCGACAAACTGATTTCAAAGTATGTTGGAAGGATATGATTATGAGGAAAAACAATTTTTTTAAAAGAAGAAGAAACACCACAGCATCAGCATAATTATGTGAAAACACCATCTTATTATAATGGAGCTAAGTTCAAAATCGATATGGTAAACGCTTTTTAGATGGGGCAAACTTAAAATCCATATGTAAATCCTTAGCTTTGCCCATGTCACAATCTTAACCAATTGCATGGGTTTGCAGCTAGTAGTTATTAAAATTAATTAAACAAAATATCGACTAAACGCAGTCAAAGTACTTTGCCAGCAATGCTAATAAAATCTTGCAATTTTAAGGTTTTCCCAAAATGTGTATATTTCGTAGCAAGACAGATCTAATGTAATAAACTTTTTTTTGGAGATTTCAAAACTTCAGCTTTTTATATTTCAAACAAAATGTTTATTTCAGCGCTGACATGCACGAAATGACTCCCCTGAGAACTAAAGCTTAACGAATCCAAGACTTTGCGGTTAAAATTAATGAAAACATTCAGCCTGGGGTGAATGACCAATCAAGAAAGTAATCCTCCGCCAACGCTTTTCCATTGAAATACTAAAATGCTGCTAATCCTCTATTTCAAATTAATTTCAGTCTTGTCCAAGATGTTAGAAGGCAAAAAAGATTGTCCGGTAACAGGGTTAAACCTTCCCCTACCCTTTAAAACCCCCACAACTACCACCACAAACCACTACAAACCACCACCACCACCACCACCACCACCACCACCACCACCACTTCCACCACCACCACATTTTAGCGGTGTTTAAGCAGGTGCCTCATTTAGTCTAAAAAATCATCATCTCCTTTGTTTTATTAATGTTCAAATTAAAGATTTTTTATCTCGCACCACGACACGAATTTGTCAATTTCTTCAAAGAAAAAGTGTTCGCTGTTTATTGTTGTTCCAATTAGGCAATGAGTCGTCCGAAAATGTAATCAATTGTGTCTTGGTGCCTTTTGTGTGGTAGTCATTGGTGTAGGCATCAAACTGATTTCAAAGTATGCTGGAAGGATATTAGCAAAGATATTAAAAAAAGAGGAAAAACCCCACAGCATAAACATAATTATGTGAAAACACCATCTTAGTGTGGACTTAATGGAGAAAGTTCAAAATTGATATGGCAAAGGCTCTTTTGCCGGGGCACATAAAATTATGCACACATGTGCGGTACATTAGTTAAGTGTCATTGATCTACGTGGGAATAACATTGAGGTTATACAAACACTCTCCATATTTTTCTCAGTTGAATATATTGAGCCGAAAATTTAGAGGAAAACCTTATAAGTCCATACCACCCAACATCTAAATTAACAATAAGACAGATTTCGAAAATGCGGATTTTTGGACAGAAACTAATTTGACATAGTACGCAATTATTAAAAAAAAAAGATTAACTAAACGCAGTCAAAGTACTTTGTCAACAATGCTAACGAAATCGTACTATTCCAACATTTGTATCTTTCTTGGCAATAAAGATCTAATATATTTTTTGAGCGATGACATGCACGCAATGTGACTCCCCTGAGGACTAAAGCTTAACGAATCCAAGACTTTGCGGCTAAAATTAGCAAAAAAAAACAAACAAAAACATTCAACCCTGGGGGTGAATGACCAATCAAAATACTAATCCTCCGCCAACGTTTTTCCATTGAAATACTAAAATGCTGCTAATCCTCTATTTCAAATTTCAGTCTTGTCCAAGAATTTAGAGCGGCAACAAAGATTGTCCGGTAACAGGGTTAAACCTCCCCCTACAATTTAACTCCACCCCCCCCCCCCCCCAAAACCACTAATATTAACACCAGAACTACCATTATCACAACCGCGACAACAACAACCACAACAATCATCATCATGCCCCCACCTGGGGTTGTAGTAGCACACCAAGTAGGCTGCGTCACTCATGGAACCGGATGATGTTGTCAAAGTTGAACACATGGCCAGGCCGAATTTCCGTGCGTTATCAATAAAGACGATCTTTGCGATCGCATCTGTATCGTTCTGGCGTGACAAAGAGAAGGCAAGATCAAGGACCTGGTCAAATGGCATCGCCCCCACCCCAGCTTTAAAAAAGAATAAAACTAAACAAAGCAAAACAAGAACAGCAACAAAACATCAATAACAACAACAACAACAACAACAAGACCAACAAAAATATTACCTCTTTCAACCTCCGATCGATTTTTGCGAAAGTTGAACCAAACTAGGTCTATTCTTTCTCGTTTTTATGTCTCCGCCCAAAATATAGATTAAATTGCCACACATATTTCCAAAGTACTTGATTCAACCGCCTCTACAACAAATACAGTAGATAAAAATAACAAGGAAGACGACAAAAAACAACAATCAACCAACCAATCAACCAACCAACCAACCAAACAAACAAACAAAATGTTTATAGCAATAGCAATACCGCAAAAACTACACTTGATAAGTTATTTGCAATGACTGTTTTAACTTTATAGAACTAAATCGAACTTTAAGGCGTAACAAGATACCAATGGTCAGAAGCACCTAAGCCTAAACTGTGCCGGATAAAATTATAGCAACAAGAATTATACAAGTATTCACGGGAGGAAAAAAACAAACCTAACCTAAGTTAAATTGAAGGAAAATTATAATTTATCTATATTGACGCACTTACACGCAGCAACGAAAATCCATAGTCGATGAAATAATAGTAAATCGGCGAGAACTCCAGATGATGTATGAAATATTGCAAGTTCTTTGAGGGAGAGAAGCAAGGAGTCTCCTCTTCTAGATTAAATCTTCACCAGCAGAACACAGACTTTGAGACAGTAGTCACGGTATCCACGCCCCTGTCTCGTGTGTGGCAGAGCATAAAATTGTCAGACGAAAGTCTTGGGGCCCGTCGCCGTAGTGGACCCCCCTAGAGGAATCTTGGAGACGTTAAGCCCTATAGAGACCACATACTTCGCGAACTATGAGACGTTTAGTGATGACATGGGTTCCTGGTCGCTCATTGGCTCGGTATTTCCAGGATAGAGCTCTGATTGGCTGCTGCAAATTTTAATAAGAAGGAAGACTTACGACAAGTTGTAAGCTAACGCATTGTTGTGTTAACGGCCTAGGATAGAAATAACGGCTACTGCATCACTTTACAATACTAAGAGAACATATCTAGCGACTATGAAAATCCGTACGAAAAATCTTTCAAACTGATACAAAGAGACTATCACATTCCTTCACTTTGCTTCACTATGATTCACTTTTCTTCACTATGCTTCACTTTGCTTCACTTTGCTTCACTATGCTTCACTTTGCTTCACTTTGCTTCACTATGCCTCACTTTGCTTCACTATGCTTCACTTTGCTTCACTACCCTTCACTATGCTTCACTATGCTTCAATATGCTTCACTATGCTTCACTTTGCTTCACTATGCCTTACTTTGCTTCACTTTGCTACACTTTGCTTCACTTTGCCTCACTATGCTTCACTTTCCTTCACTTTGCTTCACTATGCTCCAACCGTGTTATAACTCCAATGAGAATGCCTCACTTTGCTTCACTATGCTTCACTTTGCTGCAACATGCTTCACTTTGCTTCACTTTGTCTCACTTTGCTTCACTATGCTTCACTTTGCTTCACAATGCTTCATACTATGCCTCACTATGATTCACTACGCTTTTCTTTGCTTCACTATGCATCACTATGCTTCACTTTGCCTCACTATGCTTCACTATGCTTCACTTTGCTTCACTATGCTTCACTATGCTTCACTTTGCTTCACTATGCTTCACTTTGCTTCACTATGCTTCACTTTGCTTCACTATGCTTCACTTTGCTTCACTATGCTTCACTATGCTCCAGCCGTGTTATAAACTCCAATGTGAACCACAACAATACAGCCACAGCGTACAAGACACAAATTCCCTGTCCATTTCCCCACTCACCCGCCACTTCTGCCTCTAGGGCTAGCTGTTGCTAGAATCTACAAGCCTAGAAGTCTAAGCCTAGCTTTACACAGGGCTTACGATCTTAAGATCCACGCTTTAGATCTATACCCCCCCCCTCCCTCTCTTCCGCCGCTTTCTCGCTCATCCTGATGTTTTTCCCTGCTCAAGCAAAGGGATGTAACTCGCAATCTCTGCTTTACTTTCTAATACACCGCTAGGCTTGCAGAGTTATTCCCCTCCTCGATACTGTGGTCAGGATTACGTGCAGCCATTTTGGATTATCTTTCCCTTTTTTGTTTCGGGAGAAGGCGACTTTATTTCGTTTGCATTTGTATTTCTATTTTCAATTACCTAAAGAATAAAACGAAAATGAAAGTATACAAAAGATAAATAAAGATGAAAGGCAGACGAGATTTTAAGATGAAAGTGAAGAAAAAAAACAAACAACAACAAACAAATGAATTAAAAAACAACAACAACCGCTTCAAAAGCTGAAAGAAGTCTCTAAAAGATTAATATTGGAAGCGCTTGATTCTTGAAGCGTGCCTTAAAAAAAAGGTGACGAATTAAAATTAAAATTACCACATTAACATACTGGTTGGGTCGGTGTCAGTATAGTGGGTTTTGTTGTTGTTGTTGTTGTTGTTGTTGTTGTTGTTGTTGTTGTTGTTGCTGTTGTTGTTGTTGTTGTTGTTGTTGTTGTTACAACAACAACAACAACAACAAAACCCACAAAAAATCCAGACAAAACCAGACGACAAAGGCAAGGAAATTGGACGACAGAAACTTTTGAAGTTTTGGTCGGATTAGAAAAAGAAAAAAAGTGAAGGAACAAAATTAAGAAAAAATGTTTAAAGTTAAAGCTTTTGTCAAAGCCTACCATAGCTTTCTCCATGTCGTTTAAAATCAAGAAGAAGAAATAATACAATAACAAAAAGAGTTTTAAATACATTCGCGGATTCAGTTTAAAGTTAAAAAACAAAACAAAAAACAAACAAACAAGGAAAAACACTTAAAAACTAAAAAAAAAACAACAAAAAAAACAATCCCCCTCCCCCAAAACAAAACAGTCTGTGTTGAACCAATATCGTTTTAAATTGAGAGAGATTAAAATAAAAATAAAAAGAGAATAAAAAAAAGGGTCTGTGACGTGAGAATGAAAGAGTGTGAGATCTAATTAAAGATGGCCGTTTGAAAAAGGAAAAGCAGACCAAGATAGTACAAGCAGAGTCGGGGCAGATAGAGAGAGGAAATGAAGACAGGATGATACACAGACAAACACGTAAGCAGAAAAACAGATAAACACACACACACACACACACGTAATAAAATGAACAAGTAAATGACTGAAATTTAAATAAATATATGAGACCCCCCCCCCCAAAAAAAAATAAATAGATAGATAGATAGATAGATAGATTAGATAGATAGATAGATAGATAGATAGATAGATAGATAGACAGA
>RQTK01000130.1:479131-495567 GCA_003991915.1 Elysia chlorotica | reverse complement strand
GAGAGAGAGAGAGAGAGAGAGAGAGAGAGAGAGAGAGAGAGAGAGAGAGAGAGAGAGAGAGAGAGAGAGAGAGACGTAGACAGAGATCGAGACAGACAGATAGAGACAGAGACAGACAGATAGACAGACTAAGAAGAGACAGTCAGGCGAAAAGAGAGAGATAGAGAGAGAAATAGGGAGGGAGGGAGGGATAGATAGATAGATAGATAGAGAGAGAGCGAGAGAGAGAGACGTAGACAGAGACAGAGACAGACAGATAGAGACAGAGACAGACAGATAGACAGACGAAGAAGAGACAGACAGGCGAAAAGAGAGAGATAGATAGAGAGAGAGAGGGAGAGAGGGAGGGATAGATAGATAGATAGATAGACAGATAGATAGATGGATAGATACATAAATAGATAGATTGACAGACAGATTTATAAATAGATGATAGATAAGGTGGACAGAAAGTGGGAGAAGGTAAAGAATGAGAGATGGGAACGAGGAGTAAATAATGGTGTTTTTAAGGAAGGTTATATATTTAATATAGTTATACATATAGTGTAAATGAGCTTTTGGTCTGTTATGATTTTTATCTGTCTGGTTCCAGGAGAAAAAAAAACAATACAAAAGATAGATCAAGCCTTTTTTTTCGTTAACGTTTATATTATTTCAATATCAAAACATCATTAAAATGTATTTTCTTTGCTTTTTGCTTTTGTTGTTCTTCTGTATGTTTTCTTAATATTTGCAGCTATATTTATGAACTAGCTAGGATGCTCGGCTTTGCTCAGGTTTTTTTTTCAGGTTTCTGTACGGATATAAAATGTTTTTTTAAAGGTTATACTTATTACTAATAGAGATAAAGCTTGGAGCCCCCCCCCCCCCCAATATGATTCTATTTATTTTGATTTAAGTTCGGTGCTGCATGTTTGAGTCGCTATGAACCACATATTTCCATAACAGTGCTATTAATAGACATCTACGGCATGGACCTATAGCAAGGCTTCCAAAAATAGAAGGCCAAGTCACCGAATTGAAAGAAGTGAAAAGATTTTGGTACACCAAGGATAAAAGTGATTTTATTTCCTTTAATTTTAAGCATAGATAGGACAGAGTGATACTTAGAGAGTATTTTTCAGCCCACACGATCAGCCTACACTGCAAATATGTAAACTGTCCTATCTATGTTCGCACTATTTTGGGTTATTTTGGAAATTCATAAATGATCGGTTATTTGATACCTATTGTTGCTAAATAATAGTTGCGCAGCGTAATGCGAAGATGTTCATAAATATAGCTCACTTTGATTCTTGCTGCAAGTTTTTGTATATTTCGGTGACTTTGCCTTCTATTTTTGGACGCCTTGATCCAGATAGAAATGAAACTGCGCTCGAATGTTTTTAAACCCCGAAAGATCCCTGGAATTCAGTAGGCCTATCATAACCCGAGCAGAGCCCACACATGAACATGTCGAACGGAAAGAAAAAAAAATGATATAGATCTATAATTGGTAGTGTTGACATTAAATGGGTTTAAGAAAACAATAATAATTACGGCAAAAAAAAATCTAAATTATTGAAATAGAGCCCCGCACCTATTTGAACCTAGCCCGCTTTCACTTCCGATTAGCTAACTGAAATAAAAAACAGCAATGGCTGCTTGATCGACGAATCAATTTCAATTCCTAAAATCTACTTGATGCTTTGTGCATCATCGTGAAAAATAAACGAACCAGCCTAAAACATTCAGAAAATTCCATGGTACCAATAATATCTAAATTTCAAGTTTGTACCTTGAGTAGTTATGGCGGAGAAGACGATAATAATTTCACCAGTTCACAAATAATTATAATTATAATAAGATTCAAGTTTGTACCTTGAGTAGTTATGGCGGAGAAGACGATAATAATTTCACCAGTTCACAAATATATATATAATAAGAAGCCTACGGCTTTATCCATCTAGGTGCGGACCCTCGGTGCGCAAAAAAAAAAAAAATACAAGCAAAATGAAACCAAAAATGAAACTAAACAAACAAAACAAATGGCGCGAGTTCGCGGTGATTTCTCTGCTTCAGATCGTTTCTATTGGACGCATGTTTTCAAAATTCCTCTCCCGCGCCTTCTCGCAAAATTCTTATCTCTGTTATGGCAGACGCGAGACGAGGGACGCAAATCGCTGGTGATTTCACGACGTCCGCAAAAACTTCTAGGACCCCCGCGAAAACTTCTAGGACGTCCGCAAAAAGATCTGAAAAGAATCGCTCGGTGAACTTCGATTCATACGGATCAACTGGGTGTATTGCGCACGTTTCATACGCTCGTATTACGCTCCACACGCTCTTTTTACGCTCCCTGCAATCAACAATCACGTCTACGTACCTTTCAAAAGTCCTGTTCGACGAACTCTTCAATTTTCAACCAACAATTCCAAATCAACGATTATTACACTGAACCCCGATTACGACAAACGAATTACCGATCACGAGAAGAACACCGGATAAGTCATCGATACAGCGAAAGAATTACAGAGAGTACAAGCTCCTGGCGTTGTCAGATAGTCTACAGCCGCCTACTGTTTTCTATTAACCCCTGCTAGAAGCCCACGTCGCTCCCTGGTGCAACGCTGTATTGAAACCCGAAAAGAGACGCAAGAGGCCACCTTGCACACCACCGATTCTAGACCACGCCTGAACCAAGTCAACATGGGCGTCTTCAAATTGCACTGGTTAGCGCTGAACAGCAGCAGCAGCAGCAGCAGCGACGAACCTCCTAACAAGAACAACAACAGCAAGAAGAAGAAAAAACGCAATAAAATTTCCCCGGGTTGTTCATCAGAGGACCCCGGAAGTGGCCACGAAGAGCAAGCCGGGCAGGCCCCGAACAAGAAAGATGATGATGCAGGAAGCGCCCCGAAGGAAGAGATACCTGGAGATGCCAACCACCAAGTTGATACGCCTGCGGCCGAGGCGGCCAAAAAGAAAAAAAAGAAAGGACCGAGATGGTTTTCTCGACGCTCCTCTCGCAAAATAGCTCCACTGTAGGAAGCTAAAAGGAAAGTAGCACCAGCTGTTGGACGCACATCTACTCGGAAACAACATCATCCGAGGGCCCTTTTAAGGGCCAAAACAACGAAATTCCTCGTCTAAAAAGATTTGGTTTCTGAAAACAAAGCAAAAAGAAAAAAAAAAAATCCGTACCTTTACAAATTTCTGGCTAACTCTCTCTCTCTCTCTCTCTCTCTCTCTCTCTCTCTCTCTCTCTCTCTCTCTCTCTCTCTCTCTCTCTCTCTCTCTCTCTCTCTCTCTCTCTCTCTCTCTCTCTCTCTCTCTCTCTCTTTCTTTCTCTCTCTCTCTCTGTCTTAGGACATCATGGGCACAACATAGCCGTTACCGAAAACAAACTCACTCACCCACTCTCTCTTTCTCTATATATCTATCTCTCTATCTCTCCATCTCTCTTTCTAGTCCTAAGCGCCTACTAAGGTGCCTGAAGGACTTTGGTGTATGCTATCATAAAATTTAACTGTGATAATTCCACACATGGATCTTTTAAACTACTGTATACACCCTTTACTTTTAACCACCTTTTTAGGCACATTTTTTATGCTTACTATTCAAAGATATCAAGAAGTCACCGTTGCTGCTAGTATAATGTATTTACTGTCTTAGGACATCATGCGCACAATATAGCCGTTACCGTGCTGACATGACATAAAAACAAACTCACTCACTTAATTTCCTCTATTTTTCCTATGTCTTTCACCCCTATCTCTTCCCTTTTCCGGCGCGGTGGTCCTGGGTTAGAACATCGGCTAAAGGTTCGGATTCGAGTCCTGGCGATTGCGCTCCCTACTGGTTGGGTCGGTGCCAGTTAAAATAATTATGTGATCGGCTGAGACAGGAGTCATGGGATCCCCGCCATGTCTCGTGTGTGGCAGCTCATAAATGTGTCAGACGTTAGTCTTGGGACTCGTCCATAATATAGCCTTGATAGTGCTGCTGTTGGGCGGTAAACCAAAGATAAAATGGCTCGACATCTGTCTCAGACAGTTATAATTATTATTCTGAAACCAACCCAACCATGAGGGGACGGAATCCGACAAACACTTTCTACGTAATGGGGTTTCGAAACTTGGACTTCACGAATGGGAGACTAACGCTCTACCTCTTTAGCCCCCCCCCCCCCCCCCCTTCCAACCCTCTATACAAAGAGGCAACTGAAAAACAACTGTCTCGGTCAGCTTATCAGCTATCTGTGCTCTCTTTCACACGCAATCTCCCAATCCGTAATTTTATTCTTCTTCTCAAGTCCTTCTTCTAATCTTGCGTGCATTACCCACCGACTGAGTGAGTCCCTTACCCTATAGCCATATTATCTTTCTTCTGTCTTTTATCCCTCCCCCTCCCACTCTCTCTCTCTCTCTCTCTCTCTCTCTCTCTCTCTCTCTGTCTCCTCCCATTTTTGTGCCTTTTTTGGAGTTTCCATGTCGCGCTTATTCCCTTCATTTTCTGTTTTACGCCGTGTCTTTTGCACGCCAATTTCCTCCTCCTCTCTCTCTTACGATCTCATTTGAGTGAGAGGAGGTGACATAATTTATAGAGAACCAGAAAGAGTCGAAATTGGAAAAAAAAACTTACTAGCACAAAGGATACCAAAACTGCAGCTCAGCCGGTCGAATTATACTGACACCTCATTTTTGTGCCTTTTTTGTAGTTTCCATGTCGCGCTACCCACCGACTGAGTCCCTTATCCTATAGCCATATTATCTTTCTTCTGTCTTTTATCCCTCCTCCCATCCCACTCTCTCTCTCTCTCTCTCTCTCTCTCTCTCTCTCTGTCTCCTCTCCCATTTTTGTACCTTTTTTGGAGTGTCCATGTCGCGCTTATTCCTTTCATTTTCTGTTTTACGCCGTGTCTTTTGCACGCCAATTTCCTCCTCCTTCTCTCTTACGATCTCATTTGAGTGAGAGGAGGTGACATAATTTATAGAGAACCAGAAAGAGTCGAAATTGGAAAAAAAAAACTTACTAGCACAAAGGATACCAAAACTGCAGCTCAGCCGTTCGCATTATACTGACACCGACCCAACCAGTAGGGGACACAATCAAACAAAATGGCTTTAAACCTATCATAAGTCTACTTCTTCTTCTTCTTCTTCTTCTTCTTCTTCTTCTTCTTCTTCTTCTTCTTCTTCTTCTTCTTCTTCTTCTTCTTCTTCTTCTTCTTCTTCTTCTTCTTCTTCTTCTTCTTCTTCTTCTTCTTCGTTCACTTGAAAATGACTACACAGAAAGTCCCGAATCTAGTATATAGTCCACAGTCTTTTGAAGTTCAACCAAGGGTCCACATAGTTTTCTTTCCATGGTATGTTCTTCTGGCCAATATTTGTTTCTTGTCTCCTGAAGTTGTCTGCATTCTTGGCGCGGTGGTCCAGGGGTAGAGCATCGGCTTCCGACGCAAAAGGTCCCGAGTTCGAATCCTGGCTGTTGCGTTCCCTACTGGTTGGGTCGGTGTCAGTATAATGTGAGCGGCTGAGACAGGAGTCATGGTATCCCCGCCCTGTCTCGTGTGTGGCAGCACATAAAATTGTCAGACGTTCGTCTTGGCGCCCGTCCACAATAGAGCCTATATAGTGCTGCTGTTTGACGTTAAATTCAACCAACCAACCAACCAACCTTGTAGAACATGTTTTGTTGTTTGGTGTCCATGTCCACAGCCACAGTTAGCAGTACTCCTCTGGGAACGTCAGATTTAGTGCTAGAGACCAGTGCTCTACCTCTGGCACTGTGGCACCTGTTTGCTCCATGCCCAAAGCATAACCTATCAAACCTGGACGTGCCAGTTCTCAACACAATCTAATCTTCCGAAGGGGAATTTCCAGTTATTTCCAGTAATTTCCAGATAATGAATGACAGAGCATTAAAACGCCTAAGGGGCGACAATTCCCATGTCGGTTAGTCTCTTAATCTCTTATTTGGCGAGCAGGAGATTTGCGGGATGAACATGTCCCCCCCCCCCCCCCCCCCGCGAGAGGGGGAGAGCTGTTTCGGGTGCACTCCCCCCCCCCCCCCCCCCCAAGTGGTAGAGAGTTGGTATTCAGATTGGGAGTTCCGTGGTTCGAATCCCACGATAGAAAATTTACTACACAAATTTAATAATAATTGCCCCATGTCGGGGTCGGTGTTAGTTATGTGACCGGATGAGACAGGAATCAAGGTGCCCACACCCTGTCTCTTGTGTGGCAGCCATCAAATTGTCAGACGTAAGTCTTTGGACCCGTCCACAAATTAGCCTTTGTAGTTCTGACGCTGGTATTTAATCTACAAAGCAAACAAACCACTACGAGACGATAATGAACAAAAAATTGCTGTCACAATGAGACTATTATTATCAAAATTAATGATAACAGTACTTTGACTCAGTCGGTCACATTTTAATGCTACCGATCTAACCAGTGGGGCTCAATATTGGACAAAAATAAATTCTACCCCACTATGGGTTCAGATCCGGAGACATCTCGATTGGGAGACCAAAGCTCTATCAACTGTGCCAGTTTGAGCCCTACCCAGAATCCCCACCACGCCCTTAGGGTATTCCATCAGATCCGCGTCGTGTCTGCGCCCGTCACAATCTAATTCTCCCGAAGGAGAAACCGACAACCAGATTTGCGAGTCATTCCCACAGACCATAGCCTTAAAACAAAACTCGACGGGGGTGCGGTGCCCGAATACACTTAATACAATGCCCTAAGCCCTGCGCTGAAAATCTAAATAGTTCAAAGATAAGGAATGGAAATGGGCCCAGAGACTGACAATAATTGTGCATCTCTTCACTTAGCGATTGAGAGAGAATAAGACGAAGAGGGAAGGGGAGGGAGAATAGAGAGAGAGCGAGAAAGAGAAGGGGAGGGTTGGGTTCGGTTGAGTTAGTTTTAACATCCAACAGCAGCACTTTATAGGCTATATTGTGGACGGGCCCCAAGACGGACGTCTGACAATTTTATGTGCTGCCACACACGAGACAGGGCGGGGATAACATGACTCCTGTCTCAGCTAGTCACATTATACTAACACCGACCCAACCAGTAGGGAACGCAACCGCCAGGATTCGAATTCGGGACCTTTTGTGTCGGAAGCCGATGTTCTACCCATGGGCCACCGCGCCTCCCACGAAACTCGATGGAGGATACGGTGCCCAAATACACTTAATACAATGCCCTAAGCCCTGCGCTGAAAATCTACATGGTTCAAAGATAACAAATGGAAATGGAAATGGGGGCCTAGACATTGACAAATATGTACCTCTTCACTTAGTGTTTGAGAGAGAAGAAGATGAAGAGGTAAGGATAGGGAGAAGAGAGAGAGAGAGAGAGAGAGAGAGAGAGAGAGAGAGAGAGAGAGAGAGAGAGAGAGAGAGAGAGAGAGAGAGAGAGAGAGAGAGAGAGAGAGAGAGAGAGAGAGAGAGAAGAGAGAGAGAGAAGGAGAGAGAGAAAGAGAGATGGACAGAGGGGGGAAGGTAGATAGATATATAGAGAAAGTGTGTGTGTGTGTGAGAGAGAGAAAGAGGGGAAGAGAAGGAGAGAGAGAGAGCAATAGTGAAATAGAAGGAGAGATAGATAGATAGATAGATAGATAGATAGATAGATAGATAGATAGATAGATAGATAGATAGATAGATAGATAGATAGATAGATAAGTTTGAAGCCGTGTCAAATTTCGTAAAAAAGATGAAAATATGAAAAAATTTTATATTACTCTCACATGGGCGTAACACTGTGAGAAGAGCTAAAATAATAGCATTTCGATCTAGACGATTATTTTTTAAATTGGCCAATCACATAAAACCTTACAAACTGCCACTGTAGTCCAGGGACAAAAACCAATGTCAGAAAGCTTGATGGCACTTGAAAAGGACCAGCCAAAAGTCTTATGAACGATTAAGAATTTTTGTCCCCGCTTAGGAAGGAGATTAATTTTTACCACCAGCAGCGCCCGTGTATGCAAGAAACAATCGATCGTTCAAACAAAACAAAACAAAACAGGACGATAGGCGGTCTCTGTTTTTTCACAACTTCAAACACTTAATAAGTTTGGTAAAAGTTAAAAAAAAAATAGACAAATACACAAGAGAGCTGAAAAGTGAAATACCAGAGACTATAGATTTAGTGAGACATTTCACAACAACAAAAAGGGCCATAGTGCTTTTTCATAGCTAGCGTGACGCGTGTGTACTCTTTATTTTTGTTGTTGTAAAATTAAGTCGGTAGTGGAATGTTGGGGTTTAAAGTAGGGATCAACCGCCTTTTTTGTCATGAGACGGTTGGTTGGGTTGGTTTAACGTCCAACATCAGCACTATATAGGCTATATTGTGGACGGGCCCCAAGACGGACGTCTGACAATTTTATGTGCTGCCACACACGAGACAGGGCGGGGATACTATGACTCCTGTCTCAGCCGGTCACATTATACTGACACCGACCCAACCAGTAGGGAACGCACCAGCCAGGATTCGAACTCGGGACCTTTTGCGTCGGAAGCCGATGTTCTACCCCTGGACCACCGCGCTCCCCTTGTCATGAGACATACGCAAAATCCTCGCCGGGAAATATCTCACTATTTCACACTCTCTGGTATACTATCTCTGGTATACTTTCCCTGGTATACTATCTCTGGTATACTACCTTAGCGGTCCCCATAGAGCACTCATGTTATAAGATCGGCCAACCATTCACCAAAAGACCGTATTTGTATGTATATTTTTACTAACTTGGTTGTTTGTTTTGTTGCTTAACGTCCAATGTCAGCACTTTTATTATACGCTATATTGAGGACGGGCCCCAAGACTGACAAATGCATACACGAGACAGGGCGGGGAGACATGGATCTCTCTCTCTCTCTCTCTCTCTCTCTCTCTCTCTCTCTCTCTCTCAGCCGTCACATTAAACTGACACCCGCTTAAACAGTAGGGTTGTAGTAGTTGAGTTGGTTTAACGGCCAACATCAGCACTATATATGCTATATTGTGGACGGGCACCAAGACTGACGTCTGATATTTTTATTAGCTACAACAAAAAGGCAGGGCGGGGTACCATGACTCCTGTCTCAGGCGGTCACATTAAACTGACAAAGACCCAACCCTAGGGCCACCTCATGATCATCGCGCTCCCCTTGTCATGAGACATAGGTAAAATCCTCGCCGTGAAATATCTCACTATTTCACTCTCTCTGGTCCTACTATCTCTGGTATACTTTCCCTGGTATACTATCTCTGGTATACTTTCCCTGGTATACTATCTCTGGTATACTTTCCCTGGTATACTATCTCTGGTATACTTTCCCTGGTATACTATCTCTGGTATACTATCTTAGCGGTCCCCATAGAGCACTCCTGTTAAAAGACCGACCAACCATTCACCAAAAGACCGTATTTGTATGCACATTCTTACTAGTTTGGTCGGTTGTTTTGTTGCTTTACGTCCAACGTCAACACTTTTATTATACGCTATATTGAGGACGGCCCCCAAGACTGACATACGCACACACGAGACAAGGCGGGGAGACATGGATCTCTCTCTCTCTCTCTCTCTCTCTCTCTCTCTCTCTCTCTCTCTCAGATGGTCACATTAAATTGACACCCGCTCAACCAGTAGGTTTGTAGTAGTTGAGTTCGTTTAACGTCCAACATCAGCAATATATAGGCTATATTGTGAACGGACCCATGGACTGACATCTGATAATTTTATGTGCTGCCACACACGAGACAGGGCGGGAATACCACGACTCCTCTCTTAGCCGGTCACATTAAACTGACACCGACCCAACCAGTAGGGAGCGAAATAGGACCTTTTGCGTCGGAATCGATGTTCTATCCCAGGGTCACCGCGCCCCCCAACCAGTAGGGAATGAAAGCAGACAAATACATTTGTGAAAGAACGTGGGATTCGAATCACACACCTTCCGATTTGGAAATCAAAGCTCTTCTACTTGAGCCAGTCTTCCCTTGAGCCAGTAAAAGCCCATTATTAATACTACACTTTTTGGTCATAAAATTGTCCAGTTTGATGGATGATTAAGTTGTCAGCTCTGCTTCTCTCTTTAACCTTGACCTTGGGCCTAGTATCCTTGAAACAGCTTCCTGTTTCCAAGGTCACGACTGATGCTTTTTTAAGGGCTTTGTACATCACGTTTCCCTATACCTCTGGGGAGCGGTGCCTCACCTAGAAATGTCGGCAAGTCAGTAAAGTTCGGGAAATTGGCAAAAAGATCAATTAAGCGGTCTTCTTTTTTTATTTCTTCTATATATAGAGTAAAAAAAAAACCAACAATAACAACAACAACCCCCCCAAAAAAAAACAAAAAAAAAAAACAAAACAAAAACAACAACAACAAACAAACAAACAAAAACAACAAAAAACAAAAACAAAACCAAAACAAAAAGCTAGAGGATTGCAAAATGTCTATCACCACAATTTTTCTGCCCACAAAATTTATTCTTCGCTATTTCATTACCGCTCACACCTCTCTTCCTTAAATTGCACTCGAACAATTCTCACCTTTTAATGTACACATTTGGCCATTTGTTATTTTATTTTCCTTTACCGTCCCTCCATATCTGCCTCTCTGCTATAAAAAATATCTTCCTTACCTCCCAAACCTTTGCCATTTCATTTTATTTCGTACAGTACATTTAGAATAATCGAAAGAAGAAAGAAGAGGAGGAGGGGGAGAAGGAAAAGAAGAATAAAAGTATGCCGAAAAAAAATAAAAACAACTGAAAGTTTAATAATTTTCTGAGCCTTGTGTGCTTGAACTCAAACTGGTGACTTATTATTTTTCCAATATTATTCCAAAATTTCTCCACATTATCGGTTTCCCTTGCGTCTTAATTTTGATCTTTGAACTAGAAATGCATGCGTTGTTTCAATAAATGCTATAAATGATATCCAGCCATTCCAGCCATATTTTCATTATGCTACAATTATGGCATAGGTGAGAAATGTGCCAAAAGAAGTGATAATATCTATTATATTATATCGTTGTAAAGGTGAAAAGGAGATCTGTCTAACAAAACTTTCAGGTTACAAAATTAATGGGCTAATAGGTTTTATTCGCGGCCCCTAAATCTAGAACAGTTTAAATATTTTCTTCCAATCTCTCTTCTCTTTTTCCTGATTTGTATCCTAATATTTCTCTCTCTCACTATTTCTCTCTCTCTCTCTCTCTCTCTCTCTCTCTCTCTCTCTCTCGCTCTTTTGCTCTATCTATCTATCTATCTATCAATCAATCTAGAATTTTAATGGATATATACATACATATATAACAAAACTACTTACCTATAGAGAGAGAGATAGAGAGAGAGAGAGAGAGAGAGAGAGAGAGAGAGAGAGAGAGAGAGAAAGAGAGGAGTGATTTTCTAAACATTATTGCGAAATCATGTCGTCTTGAAATGTACACCATGCTTTTCACCGCATCCCATAAAAAATAAAACAAAAAAAAAACGGTTTAATGTCAGAAACCTCTCTTTCATTTATGACTTCACTTTCTCCCACGTACATCCTTTTCCCCCTTTTTGTTGTCGACAGTTGCACAACCACATGTGTCGAAAAAAAATCGCTCACAAAACAACAACAGCAACAACAACAACAACAACAACAACAACGACAACAACGGCAACAACAACAACACCACCACCACCACCAACAACAATAACAACAAAACTCTTAACTCTAAACCATTCTCGCAATCTCTAAATACGGTGGGTTACAATCAACAAAGCTTTAACAGGCTTCCATCGCAGAAGAGCTGAAACCCTTTAGCAAGGCACGCAATCTTGTAAAGAGGACACTTGGACAAGGGGCGTAATCTCCCACAAATACACTTTCACAAAAGGGACGCAATCTAAAAATTAAATAAAACTTTAAGGCGTTCCTTGAAAAACAAAAACAAAAACAAAACAAAAAAACCAGCAGGCTATTCATCGCATCGCAAGATAACCTTCTTACAGTATAATATTTTAAATTAAAATTTAATACGTTGTCTAATTTAACCACGTTTTCTCTTCTTGCTCCAATCTTTTTATCACTTGCTGTCTGTCAGTCTGTCTAGATGTATGTCTGTCTGTTTCAGTCTCAATATTTGCCTTTCTGTCTGTTTCAAGTCTATCTGTCTGTCTGTCTCTCTGTCTGTCTGTTTGTCTGTATGTCTGTCTATCTCTCTGTCTGTCTGTTTATCTGTCTGTTTCAAGTATGTCTGTCTGTCTGTCTCCTCTTTCTCTTCTTCTTCTTCTTCTTCTTCTTCTTCTTCTTCTTCTTCTTCTTCTTCTTCTTCTTCTTCTTCTTCTTCTTCTTCTTCTTCTTCTTTTTTTCTTCTCCTTCTTATCCAACCCCCTTTCTCTCTCTTCATCCCTTTTTTATTCTTCAATGCGGATAAGGGATTTTTGCGGTGACGTAAGAGCTTTCTTTGTTTGTCTTCACTCTGCTAGGCTAAATATTGCATAAGATCAGGGCTTTTCTAAGATTTTTGATGTAATGAAATACAAAAAAACCCAGAAACAGAACCAGGGAAGCAAATACCATATTGGGATCCGCTAAAGGAACTAATGCGTTTCGAATAATCGTGTCCTGAATTTTAAGATTTCTAAAACAGGTCCCTGAAATGTTGGAAGAGGATGAGTTTCCATTAAAAAAAAATAAAAAAAATAACAGCTTTAATAACACAAAACCAAACGGTTGGGTTATACATTTAGAAATTGTTCCTCGTTTGAACACCTTCTTCCTTGATCAGCGAACTTGAAAATTTTGTTTTTAATGTTTTATTAAAAATATTATTACTATTATTATTATTATTATTATTATTATTATTATTATTATTATTATTATTATTATTATTATTATTATCATTATATATTTTTATTATTATTAGTTGTTGTTATTAATATGCTTTTAAAAAAGTATTATTGTCATTTTATTATCAAAATTGTCATCTTGTCCTCTCCCCTTTACCCTCTTACGCCACCCGTCTCTCTTTCTATCGGTCTCTCGGTCTATCTGCCTGCTCTATGTTTGTCTGTCTTTTTCTTTGTCTGCCTGGCTCTGTTTCTCCACCTTTTTCTCTGTCTGTCTATCTGCCTGCTCTCTATCTCTCCATCTTTTTTCTCTGTCTGCCTGTCTATCTGTATTTCCACGTCTCTTCATCTCTTTTTTCCACCGCCCCTCTTTTCTTCCACCACTCTTTATCAGTCTATCAAATGCATGTTCCACCTTCATAACCAATACGCTATGTGCGTGCTTCCAATATTATTCCTCATTAGGCTTCATTCTACCCCTGCTTATAACGAACTTATTTTGTGTACATAATTTAGACTCGTGCGTCATAGTTACGTATCATATACCCTTATTTTCATACCCTCTAACTAACCTTTTCTAAACTCCATTATCACCATTATCATCATTAATACTCTACCCAAAGCCCTTGCATGAATTCCTAAAATATCCCCACCCACAATAAATATAGTTATCTAAAAAGACGGGCCAAAAAACATAGGCCAAATAATTATTGATTTTTGCGATTTGGCCAAATAGATTTCTGGGGGGAATCATAACATTGAGTTGGTTTTTACGTCCAACACCAGCACTATATAGGCTATATTGTGGACGGACCCCAAGACGGATGCCTGACAATTGTATGTGCTGCCACAAACGAGACAAGGCGGGGATGCCATGACTCCTGTCTCAGCCGGTTACATTATACTGTACTGACAACGACCCAGACCCAACCAGCAGGGAACGCAACCGCCAGGATTCAAACTCGGAACCTTTTGAGATGTCCTACCCCTGTCCATTGATTGGAAAGCTCCCCACTAAACTAGGTCGTCAAAATAGAACAATTTTTTTTTTTTTAGAAAAATGAGTTTAAAAAAATACTTTTTGTTTAAGTATGGTCGACAATAGCCCATGCTTTGTCACGAAAATGGAACAGTTAGCCTATAGGATAAAAATAGATCAGGTCTAGATCTAGATCTAGATAATGCCAGTATATGGGCGGAAGAACACGTGACCATTACGGCGTATCCGGAAAGGGTCATAGATCTAGATCTAGCGCTAGGTTTCTTTAACCGGAATATTTTTCTTTACGTGCGAGATTCGCTGTTTGATAACTAGATAATGCTTTCTATAGTACAATAAAAAATGACGCAAGAACAGTCCAATTCAGAACGGACATCAATGAGGTGGTATTTGTTTCAGGACCAACAGAAAATAACTATTAATTGTAAATATATTTTTAAAAAAGTTCAGTGTTTTAAAAACAAATTTTGATAATGAAAATAAAGTTCACATTGTTTTAAAAACAAATATTCATAGTGATAGCAAACGTTTTTAGAGTTATATAACGATTACATTCAATACAGCAATATAAGGATAAAAATAATGTAGTTGTTTTAACGCCCCTAGCTTTCTAGAACGATCTTAGGACCATAAGTACAATTTAGTTGTTAGCTTACGACTCTTCTAAGATATGGTAATCAGAAGGTTTACGACAAGTTGCTAGCTACCACATCTTTATGCTTACGACTCTTAGAAGCGACATAGAAGAGGTTCAAACCGCACAGCTTCAGTTATTCAATCCACAGCGCAAACCAACTGAACTCAATGCACAGATAAAACAGGTAGAATGCACAAACAAGACGTAGCTGGGGTAGAACATCGGATTACGACACACACGGTTGGCGGTTCGAGCACTAGTGATTTCGCTCCCTACTGGTTGGGTCGGTGTCAGTTTAATGTAACCGGCTGACACAATAGTCATCTTAACGTGTCTTTCCAGCTTGCACCCAATAATTAATAATTTCCCTACAAAGAAAATATTTAATTGTTTCTGATCACTAAAGGTCTTAAAATATAGAATAATCATATAATTATTGAGCGAGGCTACACACACACACACAAGAGGAAAATCACTGACATGACTAATGTAAACACATGCATTTTTCCATAACAAAAGTAAAGGAGATATATTTATTTTAAAACATTAATATAATAAGGACAGAATAATATCTTTTTGTTTACAGTCTGCAAACCTACTAGTCTAATAAAATATGTAAAATGTCCTAACTGTGACGGCTTATATAAATGATATAGCTCACTAAGCTTCTTCATGCACCAGTGTCTTTATTTGGGTGATCTTTGCCTATTTTTCTTGGAAGATTCCAGCTTGAAGGCATCTTACATAAAGGTTGTGACGCAAAAACCGTGAGCATCAAATTAGAGAGAAAGCGTCGTAAGTACAACTTTGTAGTAACTTTACGACACGTCCTAATTATATCTAAATACCAAGGGTTACGACCAGTTGGAAACTATCGCTTCGTTGTACTTCCCATCCTAAAATATTATGGAAACAAGCAATTAACTGTGGCGTTGGTAAACATGCCCTCCTGAAAGTGCTTGTAATTAACTTGCTTCTTAGTGTAATTGCCAGAAGTACTAATCTTCTATTTCCACTTCGGTGCTCCTCATCTCCCTGTCACGCATTGATTGCCGGCAAAAAAAAATTTCATTACCTCCCTTTCAACGCACTCTACCACTTTTCCTTTTCCTGTAATTGATCAAACAATGGTAGTAGTAGTAGTAATAGTAGTAGTAGTAGTAGTAGTAGTAGTAGTAGTAGTAGTAGTAGTAGTAGTAGTAGTAGTAGTAGTAGTAGTAGTAGTAGTAGTAGTAGTAGTAGTAGTAGTAGTAGTAGTAGTAGTAGTAGTAGTAGTAGTAGTAGTAGTAGTAGTAGTAGTAGTAGTAGTAGTAGTAGTAGTAGTAGAGGTAGAAGCACTAAAAATAATAACAACAACAACAACGATAATAATAATAACAACAACAACAACAACAACAGCAACAACAACAACAACAACAATACTAAACCTCTAAATCTTATTCAGTAGGACATGGCTTAGAGCACAGAAAATAATAATTTTCTTACCAAACAAAAAGCATTCTTGCGTGCTTTTTATAAAATCACTTCTTACCCGTGTATCTGATGAAGCAGATAAACTATTCCATAATTCCGGTACAGCTGCACCAGCATACTTATTTATTTCTAGATCTTGTTACATAAAGAAATTATTTTTCCGTACGAACGGAGTTACCATGATGGTAAGTAGGGACAGAGAGAGAGTGAGAGAGATAAGAGAGAGAGAGAGAGAGAGAGAGAGAGAGAGATAGAGAGAGAGAGAGTGAGAGAGAGAGAGTTGTTGGGTTGTTGGGTTGGTTTAACGTCCAACAACAGCACTATATAGACTATATTGTGGACATGTCCCAGGAAGTACGTCTGACAATTGTATGTGCTGCCACACACGAGACAGGGCGGGGATACCATGACTTCTGTCTCAGCCGGTCACATTATACTGACACCAACCCAACCAGTAGGGAACACAACAGCCAGGATTCGAACTTGGTACCTTTTGCGT
>RQTK01000130.1:461004-476135 GCA_003991915.1 Elysia chlorotica | reverse complement strand
GGCAAAAGAAATGCACAAATAAATTTCGATCGATCATGAGTTTCGAAAACGCAACCGTCCGGTTGGTAGACAAAAGAAAAACCCCAAACCCCATTAAAAAACATAACCCAGGAAATTCTCAGTGCCTTCAGTTGACACCTTCAGTGCTAGAGACGGGGGTGTCAGTACCAGAAGAAACAGACTGACATGTTGACAGACTTTTAATTATTCTTTCTATAATCAAAATGGTATAAAACAACAGGATTGAAAGAGAAACGACAGATTTAGCGAGACGTTTCACAAAAAGAGCTCACAGTGCTTTAGATTATGTAGGGGCTTGCTCACTCTCTTTTAAAAAAAATGAAATTAAGGCGGTTGAATAATGTTCAGACTGAGGTTTTTTAGTTTATTAATTAATTAATTAATTTTTTTAAAAATTAAGGTTTCAGTTAGGAAGTTGCAGTTGAGTTGGTTTAACGTTCATCAGCATAATATAGACTATATTGTGGACGGGCCCCAAGACGAACATCTGATAATTTTATGTGCTGCTACACAAGAGACAGGGCAGGGATACCATGACATTACATTAAACTGACACCGACCCAACCAGTGGGGAGCAATATTGCCAGGGCTCGAACCACGACCTCCTGCGTTGGAAGCCGATGCTCTACAAGCAGGGCCACCGCGCCCACCCCTCGGTTTAAAGTAGAAAACAACCATCTTAATTATCTTGAGTCATATACGCGAAATCCTCGTCGTGTAACCTCTCACTATTTCACACTCTTTCAGAAAAAAATAAAAAGATAATGTTACATTAATTTACTGAAAGGTCTTCAAGGTTCTGTCCGGACCTATAGACATCGACACATCTGTGAAAGGGAGGGCAATTTTGAGGGGCGGGGGGGGTAGGCAGTGGGGGTGAGGAGGAGGTGATTTTGCGCTTCCTTTACCCATCCCCTCACATACTCTTTTTGTCTTTCATTCTATGTGTCTGTTTCCCTTTTGTATCTCTCTCTCTCTCTCTCTCTCTCTCTCTCTCTCTCCCCCCCTCTCTCTCTATCTCTCTCTGTCACCCTATTTATTTCTTCCCTCCTCTCTCCCTCTATCTCTCACTCCCCCTCTTTCTGTCTTCCTCTCTGTGTCTATCATTCTATCATCTCTGTATTTGTCTCTCCTCTTTCTTCTTCAGTTGCTTTCCTTCTCTCGCTATCTGTCTACCTGTATGTTTACCTGTCTTTCTGCCTGTCTATATGTCTATGCATGTCTGTCTGTCTCTGACTCTCTCTCTCTCTCTCTCTCTCTCTCTCTCTCTCTCTCTTTCTCTATCTGTGTCCCTTCAACAGTCTCCCTCCCGATTCTTCTTTCAACATTTCTTTTTTACATTATAATATTTTAAACGAAAATAAACCACTCCACCTAGAGATAAAAAAAATTCCCCCACCCCCTCCCTCCAAACCAGAAACAACCATGTTTGGGGCTACTGCTGTACCATCTGGTAAAATATTTATGAGGCAGTAATTACACCGCTCCGAGATGAAAAGATTGTGAGGGAGCGAGCAAGGACTAGAACTAGCATCTCCCTCGGTTAAACAAAACACAGCTCCTTAGTTCAACATGCCACATCTAGAGTAAAGATCAATCCAAAATCAAAATTTGACATGATATTACTTATCAAGATAATTTTTAAATAGGTATGTCTTGAGGTGTTTTTTTTTGAAAATTGCAACATTACCTGTAGACCTCAGTGAAAAAGGCAGAGAATTCCAAACACATCGGAAGGGATTTCATCATCAACGTCCAATCAAAGCTCTATCCTAGACTCCCAGAGCCAATGAGCGATGAGAAAACCGTATCCCTATGAGGCGTGATTATGTTATTCGTTATTATTGTGTAAATCACAAGCTCCCTAATAATGGCGTCCGAGTGAGTTAGAGGGTTCACTTTGTAACGCCTAAAGTAAACAGCAAGGCTCAAAATGCGGACGGGTCCCAAGACTAACGTCTGAGAACTTTATGTGCTGCCATGTAGAGACAGTGCGGGGGTACCATGACTCGTGTCTTGACTAAAAGTTAAGTATAAACAAACTTGGCAGGGAAACAAAATCAAACCTCATCAGAATCGACTTCTAGGTTCTTTCATTACGGTAACTATTGTGTAGAAAATGAAATTCAAGATCAGAAAATTTTGTCCGATCGTGGAGTTTTTACCACTAACTTCCTCATGTTTTTTGGTTCTGGACATTTGGGGTAGACAATGGAAGTCTAGATAGAGCCGTGGGTCGTAAGTAAATTGTAGTGTAACATACAACTCGTCGTAAGAAAGGCGAATTAGAGAGCTTATGTCCTGGGGTAAAAGATCGGCTTCCGACGCAGGAGATCCGTGGTTCGAGCCCTGGCGTTTTCGCCCCCTTTTTGGTGGGGTCGGTGCCAGTTTAATGTGACCGGAGTCATAGGGTGGGTAAACAAAATAGCCTATGTAATGCTGATATTGGAAGTTAAACCAGCTGAAAAACAACACGTGTATGCAAAAAGGTCCATCAGTATTAATATTGTTCAATTAAAGCAAACGTTTATGTACGACAAAGGCAAATACCCCTATGACTTAGTAAAAACTAATCTTATCTTATTTTTAGTTTGTTCCAACCCTTAACAGTGTACTTACACCAACCAATCACTAGAGAACATGGTGCTTTAATTATCTTGAATACAATTCGCAAATTCCGCGCCGTGAAGCCTCTTACTATTTCATACTCTTTGGTATCGTGATACAAACAGCACAAGAAAGGATTGTTTTACTCCGACGAGAAAACTCACCTTCTAATCTTGAGGTAGTCAACGAAGTGTCGCCCGCTGGAGTCATCCATCCCTCACAATGGGCGTGGTTACTGAGTGGGCGTGTTTACTGAGTGGGCGTGGTTACTGGGAGGGCGTGGTTACTGTCTGGGCGTGGTTACTGAGTGAACGTGGCTATCGAGTGGGCGTGGTTACTGAGTGGGCGTGGTTACTGAGTGGGCCTGGTTACTGAGTGGGCGTGGTTACTGAGTGGGCGTGGTTACTGCCTGGGCGTGGTTACTGTATGGGTGTGGTTACTGTATGGGCGTGGTTCCGAGAGAGCGTGGCTGCTGCGTAGGCGTGGTTACTGCATGGGCGTGGTTACTGGGTGGGCGTGGTTACCGAATGGGCGTGGTTACTGAGTGGGCGTTGTTACTGTCTGGGCGTGGTTTCCAGTATCAAGTAAGAACACACCTCCAACAGCGAGACGCCTTTCTCGTCGTCCAAAGGAAATCCGCTCTGAAGGTGTCGTAAAAGCGTGGAATGGATGCACTGGATTGAAAAAAGTCTGGCGTCTGACGAACGTTTTATCCAAGATCTGCGTTTTACTTTCTGAAAACCGAAATTCCTAAACGTGAGTAGTTACCCTATGATACACATAAAAAACCAACACGACAATATTACTTTTTGGCACGATTCCATTTAGAAACTGAATTTAGTACCAATGTATAATTTGTGTTATAAAAGTTGATAAGCCAAGGTCGTCAATTTCCTTGAAAAAGGAAAAAAAAGAAAGAGTCAAAAATAATATTTTGATCTCGAATAGAAGGGGATCACAAAACAACCCTCTTTATCTATAATTGTATGAAGTGATGAACTGTTGTGGAGATAAGAACATAGACAAACCAGGAGTGTGTGTGTGTGTGTAACATAGACAAAGCGGGAGGTATGATTTGATATAGGAGGATTAAGCTTTTAAAATCCTCTCCTAGTTTAAAATCTTCTATGTCCCCAAGTATGACCCTCTTATGACGTGGAAAAGAATACGCTGCGTTTTTTTTTCAGATTTAACTGTTGAAGTTATTTCCTAGTTTAAAATCCCCTGGGTTCGCTATAAGAATGCCACAGGGCGTGGATAATGCTGTGTTCTGGGGTTTTTTTTTCGATGGATAGCGTTGCAGCGTTAACAAATAGGTTGTTTATTCCTCTCTCTCTCTACCTCTCTCTCTCTCTTTCTCTCTCTCTCTCTCTCTCTCTCTCTCTCTCTCTGAGTTTAACGTCTCATAAGTTCCACAGAAGGATTCCCATACGGCGTGAAAAGACCAGGCCGTGTTTTCTATGCAGATATCGAAACAGCATTAAGACACAGGGTCGTCTGTTAAGACACGGGTTGTCTTTTAAGACACGGGTTGTCCGTTAAGACAAGGGTTGTCTCTTAAGACAAGGGTTGTCTGTTAAGACACGAGTTGTCTGTTAAGACACGGGCTGTCTGTTAAGACAAGGGTTTTTTAAGACAGAGGTTGTCTGTTAAGACACGAGTTGTCTGTTAAGACACGGGCTGTCTGTTAAGACACGAGTTGTCTGTTAAGACACGGGCTGTCTGTTAAGACACAGGGTGTCTGTTAAGACACGGGTTATCTGTAGTTCCGCTGCCAAGAGCGGGCGATATTTATTCCAGGTCTTTGCTCACAGATCACCGCCTTCCCAGGGTGCATCGTCCATCACTGGCCCCGTGAAATGGAAGCGGTCACGTGATTAATGCCAGGGTGAGAGTGATAGGCTGATTTTGAGGTGGGAGGAGGGGGTCGGGGGTGCTAGGAGCGATGCCTTTCTTGGAGGAGGGGGAATTAGGTTGAGTTTGTTTTTAAGAGGCGTTAGCACAATGACGATTATAATTATAATTGTAATGGGGAATAGGGAGGGGTGGGTGGGGGTGGGGTCCAGTCCTTGTTTCTTGGGTCAGCTAAAACTGCGGGAACTTGAAGGTGGGTATTTGAGAAGGAGAATACATGTGCACCCAGAAAGCGTTGGTAAGGAAAGAGGCCTTTGATAGTGGCTTTATATTTTGCTTGTAAATTCTATGGAAATAACTGCGTGGTTCACAAACCGAGGGAAAAACGTTTTGGTTGACAAACCGAGGGAAATACGTTTTGGTTGACAAACCGAGGGAAATACGAATTAGTTCACAAACCGAATGAAATACGAATTGGTTCACAAACCGAAGGAAATTGCGACTTGGTCCATAAACCAAGTGAAAATACGTATTGCTACACAACCTAAGTAAAATAGAATTGGTTCACAAACTAAGTAATATACGAATTGGTTCACAAACTAAGTAAAATACGAATTGGTTCACAAACCGAGTGAAATACGAATTAGTTCACAAGCTTAGTAAAGTGCGAATTGGTCCATGAAACAAATGCAACACATATTGATCTACAAACCAGGTCAATAGGCGTTGGTCCTCAAGATCCAGATGTGAGGCGTCGTTTAGAAAGAGAAGGGTGAAGCGCCAGCAACAGAATACAGTATAAATGTTTTAACTCTTAAGTGTACGCCTATACATCATTTCCAAAGAATCCTGTACGAAGATTGGAATACGGGTTCGCTGGGATTCGAACCAAGGGCGTCCTGTTTGTTGTTAGTCCAGAGTACTATCCACTGGGCTGTGGCGCCACGAAGGGAGAGAATTCAGTGAAGATCTAGATGGTAGTTCGTGAGTTGTTCAAGGGCTGGGATGCCGGAATCAGGCTTGGTGGAACTGGGCTTGGATCTCTTCCGGTGTGATACGTATCAGCCTGTGAATTGAAAATATAAATATTGTGAGTATAAAGATGATAGATTTTCCTTTAAGTAGAGCTTGAACAATACATGTGTGTGTGGAAATGGGATGTTTGTCTGTTTGATTGTTGGTTAGCTGTTGTTGTTGTTGTTGTTGTTGTTGTTGTTGAGTTGGTTTAACGTCCAACATCAGCACTATATAGGCTATACTATGGACATGCCCCAAGACTAACATCTGACAATTTTATGTGCTGCCACACACGAGACAGGGCGGAGATACCATGACTACTGTCTGTCTCAGCCGGTGTCATATTAAACTGACTCCGATCCAAACAGTAGAGAGTGAAATCGCCAGGGCTCGAACCCGGACCTTTTGCGTCGGGAGCCGATGTTCTACCCCAGGACCACCGCGCCCCCCTTGTTGGTTAGCTTCCAACGTCAACATTATATATGGGTTATATTGTCGACGGGCTCCAAGACTAGCCTCCTACCAGTACCATACCAAGACAGAGCGTGGATATCATGGCTCCTGTCTACTTGACGTATATTAGTTTTATGGACAATATAAGGGCTATGAACGCGAACGGACCTGCCAACCATAATTATCTGCATTCAGAGTTTACAAAGTTGACCAGAAAATGTTACAAAATGCTTACAAATATACTCTTTTTGCGTAATTTTAACAGACACTCTGCCTATAGCTATTACATGAATTGAAACATCACTTTTATTGTTTAGCTCAAGATTAATGGATATTAAGAGAAGAAAAGATAGGCAGATCAATTCACTATCAGAAATTTCATCAGGTGAAAATGTTTATTTCTCTGAAACGATAATAATTTACGATTAGGGTAAAAGCAGCACTAATCAGAGGTAATGGATATTTAATCTTTTTCCTTTATTGTCGGAATACACCCTCCCAATTTATCACAACATCAGCCCCTGCGATTTGAGTGAGATTAGACCCATTGTTCAACTGTCCACCAAGAAATAATTCATGACAATGGGGTAAAACCTGGAAAATAAACCGCTGGAAACGTATTAATCAAAGCTGGTCGCGCAGAACATAAACCGCACCTCATACCGGGAAATCCCATTTGTTTCTGCGAATGTTTATGTTAGATTATCGAAACATAACATGCTGTTTTAAAGGCAGGGAGAGGGTGGAGGGGATGGGCGAATTGGTCCAAGTGGTAAAGCGTTCGTCTCCCAATCAGGAAGTTCCCGTTTGTCACCAAGTCAGAGATTTTCTTACTTCAGTTGTTGAGTTGGTTTGACGTCCAACACCAGCACAGTATAGGCTCACAAACTAAGTAAAATACGAATTGGTTCACAAACCGAGGGAAATACGAATTGGTTCACAAACTAAGTAAAATACGAATTGGTTAATAAACAAAATGCAACACATTATTATTGCTACACGAACCAGATGAAATAGGTGTTGGTCCTCAAGATCCAGATGTGAAGCGGCGTTTAGAAAGTGAAGGTTGTAGCGCCAGCGTCAGAATACGTATAAATGTTTTAATTGTTAAGTCAACGCCTATACATCATCTCCAACAAAAGAATCCCGTACGAAGACTAGAATACAGGTTCGCTGGGATTCAAACCACGCGTCTTCTGTTTCTTGTCAGTTTACAGTTCTATCCACTGAGCTGTGGCGCGACGAAGGGAGAGAACTCAATGAAGACCTAGACGGTAGATCTTGAGTTATTCCAGGGTTTGGATGCCGCAATCATGCTTGGTGGAGCTGGGCTTGGATCTGTTCCGGTGTGATACGTCTCAGCCTGTGAATTGCAAATATAAATATCATGAGTATAAAGATGATAGATTTTCCTTTAAGTAGAGATTGAACAATACACCTGTGTGTGGAAATGGGATGTTTGTCTGTCTGTTTGATTGTTGGTTAGCTGCTGTTGTTGTTGTTGTTGTTGTTGTTGTTGTTGTTGTTGTTGTTGTTGTTGTTGAGTTGGTTTAACGTCCAACACCAGCACCATATAGACTATAATGTAGATAGGCCCGAAGACTGACGTCTGACAATTTTATGTGCTGCCACACACGAAACAAGGCGGGGATACCATGACGCCTGCCTCAGTCGGTCACATTAAACTGACACTGACCCAACCAGTCGGGAGCGCAATCACCAGGGCTCGAACTTCCACATTTTGCGTCGGAAGCCGATGTTCTACCCCAGGGCCACCTTGCCCCTCTTTTACTTCAGATGAAAAGTGTTCTATCTCGTTCCTAAAACACTCTAAACCATTAGTTTATTAGAAACAAGATATAGCTTTATATAATATTGAGATTGAGGTGAAGCGACGTTTTGGTTGGTTAGCTTGCTGGTGTCTCAATTTCCAAAGTAAAGCAACGAGGCTATATCGCAGACGGGTTTCAAGATAGACATCTGACAATTTCACTAGCTTTCACATAAACATAGAGCAGGGAGTAGAGTTTCCAAGACAAA
This sequence comes from Elysia chlorotica, assembly GCA_003991915.1. Classification (NCBI taxonomy): domain Eukaryota; kingdom Metazoa; phylum Mollusca; class Gastropoda; family Plakobranchidae; genus Elysia; species Elysia chlorotica. The sequence goes on along the minus strand of RQTK01000130.1, from coordinate 468,143 downwards.
CATCTAACAATTTTACTAGCTATCACATAAACATAGAGCAGGGATAGAGGTTCCAAGACAAACGTCTAACAATGTCACTAGCTGTCACATAAACATAGAGAAGGGTATAGAGGTTTAAAGATGGACATCTAACAATTTCACAGTAAGGGGACAAAAAAGGAAGTCCACCCAAGAGCACCCCACCCCACTCCCCCGCCCACGTTTTAGAAGACGAGGACTATAATAGCTACTTTGTCATCAAGAGTTGAAGGGGAAAAAACAAACAAAACACAACAACATTAAAAGCAGTAACATAATAATTTAAAGAAAAGTCCTTATAATAAATTATTACTTTTTTATGGAGTACCATGCCAGTTTGTTTCAGAAGCTCTCAAGCTCTCTAAGGCTTTAACTGTAGCATCATTATGTGCGATGGGTTACAATTAATGACGTCTAGAAAATAATAAAAATAAAATAGCAGAAACCGAGAGAAGAATCCGCCTTAGACTAGAGTATCTCTCAAAAGTCATTGACCTTTTAACTGTAGCATAATTATCCAAGTTGTATAAAAAAAAATCAACGTGATTCTAGAAAAGCAAACAAAATTGACGACAAAAAATAGAAGTAGGAGTATCTATAAAAATGTTGTTGTTGAGTTGGTTTAACGCCCAAAAGCAGCACTATATAGGCTCTTTTGTGTACGGGCCACAAGACTAACGTCTGACAATTTCATGTGCTGCCACACACGAGACAGGGCGGGGATACCATGACTCCTGTCTCAGCCGGTCACATTAAACTGACACCGACCCAACCAGTAGGGAGCGCAATCGCCAGGATTCGAATCCGGACCTTTTGCGTCGGAAGCCGGTGTTCTACCCCAGGACCACCGCGCCCCCCGTTTATCTATAAAATGTTTTTGAGAATTAATATTAGCCGTAGCATCATGAATGTACGATGCAGGAAAAACTAATGTGTTGTAAGTAGAGAATGATGACAACGCAAACTAAAGTAGGAAGTAGGAATTCATATTAAGCGAAAGTACCTTTCGAAAATAATAGAGCTTTTAACTAAAGCACCATCACGTCCGATGTATTAAAATTATCGTTGTCCAAAAATAAGATAAACAAGACATCAAAAGCCAAGACAAGAATCCATCTTAGATGAGAGTTTCTTTAAAAGTCATTGAGTTTTTAGCTGTAGCATAATTATGTCAAGTTGTATAAACGAATTGAATGTGGTTAAAAAGCAACAACAAACAAACTAAAATTGACAACTAAAGAGGCTGGAATTCAAATTAGACTTGTAGGAGTATCTCTCAAAAGTCTTTAAGCTTTTAGCTTTTCATCATGTTGTATACTGTATAAAAATAAATGAAAATAATTGTGGTTTAGAAAATAAGGGTAAAAAAGTCGATAGAAACCGAGTCAAAATCCATTTTAGACGAGAGTATCTCTCAAAAGTCATCAAATGAGCTTTTAGCTGTAGCAATGTACTTAAAAAAAAAAAAACAGTTCTAAAAAATAGTTCTATAAAAAGCCAAAATCCAAACAAAAAACAGGAATCCATCTTAGAGAGGAGTCCATCTTAGACTAGAAGAAGTATCTCTCAAAAAGTCCTCGAGACCTGAAAGAGCTGTTGTAATTTTCTGCGCCACTTGCCTGACTTGGCTTCTGCCATCCTCGTAAATCATTGGAGGAGTCAGTCGACTTGCTACTTGTCGAGAGTTATTATAGAGGTAATGACAATAATAATGATAATGATGATAATATAAAAATAATAATAATAATAATAATAATAATAATGAGGTGGTGGTGGTGGTGGTGGTGGTGTTCTTTCCAACGCATGTCTAACCTACTGGGGTTCGCTTTGACAAAAGAGGAGTTAGCAATACACAGAAACAAATCGCGCAATTCCACTTTATAAAAATAATTGAATCCGATTGAAAAGTCCCGACTTACACGGCGTATCATATACTTGTAACACGACCCGAGTCAAAACACTTGGTAATCTTTTCAATCATAAAATCATTTAATCATAATGTTGTTCTAATAGAAATGGTGTAACTTTATGACATTTACTTTTTTATATTTTCAAAACGTAAATGCTGATTATAACTGGACGCTCAAATGGGTGTGCCAGCTTCATAAACTTCAACATTGATTGGTTGAAACCATTCGTGGACACGTTGGTAAATTTAATTATTAAATTTCAACTTGGTTTTAAATTTCGTGCTACTTGATATAATTTACATAAAAAGCGCAATGGTAAAAAGAGAAGAGGATGAGAGGAAAAGAGAAAGAGAAACAGACAGACAGGCGAAGAGACGAAGAGAGACAGAAAGAGAAAGAGATAGAGAATGGGAGAGAGTGAGAGAGGCAGAAAGAGAAAGAGATAGAGAATGGGAGAGAGTGAGAGAGAGAGAAGGAGATAGAGAATGGGAGAGAGAGAGAGAGAGAGAGAGAGAGAGAGGGAGAGAGAGAGAGAGAGAGAGAGAGAGAGAGAGAGAGAGAGAGAGAGACCACCACCACCACCACCACCACCACCGCCACCACCACCACCACCAACAACAACAACAACAACAACAACAAACGCTTTGTTTAACCTTTTCAATATAATAATAAGAAAAAGTGTATAATTTTCAAAATAAAATCTGGATACATAAAAACCATGATCTTGATGCATATTAAACTCTTCTGCAAGCAAACTATCAAATCTATACATGTACTGTATTTCCAGAAAACTCTAATCGCATCAGACGTCTCTAAAATACCACGTATATATAATATGATATTACATGCCATGCGCAGGGAGAATATCATGTATCATCCAATCGATATATTTCCAGTTTGCATCTGCAGAAACGCAAGATATTCTATAGCCCTAAATACATGGAAAAATGCATCGTATTTCTAATGCACAGACAGAGCTATGTTATATCTATATATCTATCTTTCTCTATCATATCACAGACACTCGAGTATTATTAAACATTTATCGAGAACTAAGCATTGCCATTGTTTGATGAAGCAGCGATGTGCAAGAAAAGCAGACTTTTATCGTCTGTGGCTGTGACCTTGACTTTGTGAGGACTGTAGACAAGTTGACCTTGATGCTTAAAATAGCACGGGATAAGATATTCTGTACTGCACGATCGATATGTCTGACGTGAGGATTGTCGGAGACAAGGTATCGTAGTAGGCTACACATGTGTAAGCTACGATCTTAAGATATAAGATAAGTTAAGATATAAGATAAGTCAAGATATTACGTCAGTTAGGATGTGAGATAAGTTAAGATGTAAGATAAGTTAAGATATGCTATAAGGAAGAGCTATAAGCTAGCGTTGTACTCAAAACCTATAGGCAACTTTAACTGAGTCTATCTCTCTCTCATAAGATATAGGGAAAAATATTAGATAAAGTTATAAGATAAGATGCAAGATAAGATTTAGGGTAAGATATAAGATAAGATATAAGATATAAATAAGATATAAGATTCCTCTTCTTCTTCTTCTTCATGCACTTGAAAATGACTACAAGATATAAGATAAGATATAAGATAAGATATACGTTAAGATAATAAGACAAGTCAAGATATAAGATAAGTTGAGATATGAGATAATTTAAGATATAAGATAAGTTAAGATATAAGCTAAGTTAAGATAAATGATATGTTAAGATATAAAATAAGTTAAGATAAAAGATAAGTTAAGATATAGGATAAGTTAAGATATGGAATAATTTAAGATATAAGTTAAGATATAAGCTAAGTTAAGATATAAGATAAGTTAAGATATTAAGATAAGGAAGTAATTTTTATGTTGTACTTAAAACCTAAAGGCAACTTTCACTGAGTCTCTATCTCTCTCTCTCTCTCTCTCTCTCTCTCTCTCTCTCTCGCTCTCTTTTCCTCTCACACAAACACACAAACACACCAGCACGAGAACTTATCATACAGCAGGGCGCACGCTCTACCATCATGCTAGATGTTGTCAGGTTGGCGTTCACGATCTTCGAACAGATCGAAGAAACATCTAAACTCTAAGACACCAAAGTTAATAACTAAATTTTTTTAACGAATAAAATTCATATTTGACGAACCTTTAAAAATGCACAAAATTTCACAGAAAATCACCAGGAACGTTTGGTTTTTTCAAACAACTTCCTTTATTTCAGCATCTGTCGCGTCATGATTCTACTCATTCCACAGTTCTAGACTTTAGACATAGAAATCTAGATCTAGATCTAGATCTTTTAAGTTTTAATTTCTGAGACAACTGCGGGAAAACCGGATAACCATAGAATCGCCCCGCTGTCAAAATAACCATTTTTGCACTATTTTCGCCTCTGCCTACAGAAAGATTTAGAATAAGATATTGCGGGAAAATCCGGATAACCATAGAATCACAGCGCGTGTATCGTATTATAAAGTTTGAACTATTTTCACCTTTTCCCAAAGGAAGATTTAGATACGGCGGGAAATCCGAATAACCATAGAATCACTGCGCGTGTACCGTATTATAAAGTTTGCACTATTTCCGCCTCCGCCGAAAGAAGATTCGTAGAGAAGGAGTCGACACTGCCTCTAGATCTAAGCTTCTAGTTAATTCGGGCAAGGGCTAGTACTTCAGTAGGACTCCCGTATGGTAGGGCTACAGTAGGACTCCCGTATGGTAGGACTTCAGTAGGACTCCCGTATGGTAGGACTACTGAAGGACTCCCTGTTGATTTTATAGAACAAAGCTCGTGATAAAACCAGTACCACTGAGCACGCGTGAGGGGCCGAGGGGAGATAATTCCAGCGCAGGGAGTCCTGACCGCTCTCTCTCTCTCTCTCTCTCTCTCTCTCTCTCTCTCAAAAAAAAAGGAGGAAAATCAGAACACTTTTACATAAAATACTGTTTTTAATCAAACTAGGACGCGAGTGGTTGGGTTTGTGAAGGTGGAGGACGGGATGGAAGTGTGTGCGTGTGTATGTGCGCGTGTATGTTTTGGGCCCGGGGGAGGGGGGAGGGCGGTTTGGGCGAGTTTCATTCAGTAGAGAGAAGCGGGTTATGATCAAATGTTCCTGGTTCGATAACCTCCATTTCCGGTAAGATGTATTCTGGTTAGTTTGTGTTTTGTTGCCTAGCGTTCAACGTCAGCACTATATATGCAATATTATGAACAGGCCCCAAGACTGAGATATGACAACTTTTTACGTGTTACAGTACAAAGACGGAAGGGGGGAGGGGCGGTGGTCCACAAGCAGAACATCGGCTTCCGACTCAGGAGGTCCGTGGTTAGTACTCTGGCGATTTCGATCTCTACTGGTTGGGTCGGTGTCAGTTTAATGTGACCGGCTGAGACAGGAGCCGTGGTATCCCCGCCCTGTCTCGTGTGTGGCAGCACATAAACTTGTCAGAAGTCAGTCTTGGAGCCCGTCCACAATATAGCTTATATAGTGCTTATGTTGCATGTTAAACCAACTCAACTCAACTCACAACAAAAATACGGTATAAATATACAAGAACTCCTGTCCCAGCCGGTCACAATAAACTGACACCGACCCAACTAGTAGAGATCGAAATTGAAAGGGCTCGAACCACGAACCTCCTGCGTCGGAAGCCCGTGTTCTACCCCAGGGATACAGCGTCCCTAAGTATTAAGATACAAGAGCTCCTGTCCCAGCCGGTGCCATTTCCCCAACAATAAACCATCCCTGATTATATTGCTTGTGGAGCGAGCGTTCACAAGTAGATAATAATTCGGGTAGGATAGTTTATGAATAATGGATTGTCAACTTATTCAATGTTACCACTAGGATCGCTTTGCAGAGAGAACCTTACGTGTACAATGGTTACTTCGTCGACATAGCCATAGTTAACAAAATGTATCAGAAAAACTGAATTGTTGTTATTAAAACTTAGATTGAAAATTACGACAGTCATGAGTTCTCTGTGGGTGAACGGGAGAGACGGAGAGAGAAAGTGAGAGAGAGGGAGGGAGAGAGAGAGTGAGAGAGAGGGAGACAGAGAGAGAGAGAGAGAGAGAGAGAGAGACGAGACATACAAGTGAAAAGAGGAGAGAGTAGAGAGCAGAGGTATTTTTGCTTAGCGTTCAACGTCAGCACTTTATTGGCTATTTTTCAGACGGGCCCTAAGACTTACTTTGACAAGTTAACGTTTGGCCTCACAGAGACAGTGCGGGGATACCATGACTCCTGTCTCATCCGGTCACATTCAATTGACACCGACCCAATTACTGGGGAGCGAAGTTGCCAGAGCTGCGATATGAACTACATGGAGAAAATCAAAGTGGAAGGGAGGCAGAGAGAGAGAGAGAGAGAGAGAGAGAGAGACAGACAGACAGACAGAGAGAGAGAGACAGAGAGAGGGGGAATAGTGAATGAGAAAGAGAAAGAAATAAAAATGTGAAAACGAGTTACAGGATAGAAAAGACAGCGATTGAGGGAAACCAGCAAAAACGGTAGAGGAGTGGGGAGGGCGGGGGGAAGGGGGTAGTGGAAGAATAGAGATTTGTTTTAATTAAGCCATGCGACTGAACTCCCCTTTCCACGCGAGGAGTTTAATCAAGCAATCTCACCCAAATGTCGGCCGGTATGTCTTCATTTATTAGATGGAAAAGCTGGGAGCATGAGAAGTGTTAACGCCTTTTGTATAACGAATCTACAGTAGTTGTAGTTGAGTTGGTTTAACGTCCAATGTCAGCGCTATATAGGTTATATTGTGGACGGGATTCAAGACTGACGTCTGACGAATCTATGTGCTGCCATACACGAGACAGGGCGGGGATACATGTACCATGACTTCTGTCTCAGGCGGTCACATTAAACTGACACGGAACCAATCGGTAAGGAGCGAAATCGCCAGGGCTCGAACCACGGACCTCTAGCGTCGGATGCCGATGTTCTATCCCAAGGCCACCGCGCCCCCCTACAACTCTACACGGTCTTGGTTGAGCCTTTGGGAAATAAATTAAGAATAAATTGAACCAATTATTGGGGGAAATCAGCTTAAGAAGATGTTGCAAATAGAAATCCACCCACCGCCCAACTCTCAGTGAACAGGGAGAGATAGATAGATAGAGAGAGAGAGAGGGAGAGGAAGAGAGAGAGAGAGGGAGAGAGAGAGATAGAGAGAGAGAGAGAGAGAGAGAGAG
>RQTK01000130.1:432072-441896 GCA_003991915.1 Elysia chlorotica | reverse complement strand
AACAACAACAACAACAACACCAATAGCAACAACGTCAGTAACACCACCACCAACAACAACAACAACAACAACGTAAAACAACAACACCAAAAGTAACTACAACAACAACAGCAGAAACAACTGCAAAAAAAACAACAACACCATCAACAGCAGCAATAACAACAACAACAGTATCAACAACAGCAACAATAATAACAATAACAACAACAACAACAACAACAACAACAACAACAACAACAACAAAAGCAACAACAGAACAACAGAAACACATCAACAACAGCAGCAACAACAATAGCAGCAACAACAACAACGACAGCAGCAACAATATCAGCAATATCAACAACAACAGCAACAACAATACCATCAATTGTTGTGGTGGTGGTGGTGGTGGTGGTGTTCCTGACGTTGTTGCTGTTGTTGTCACTTTTGATTTTGATGTTGTTGTTGTTGGTGGTGGTGGCGGTGGCGTTGTTGCTGACGTTGTTCCTTCTGTTGCTGTTGTTGCTATGGTGGCTTCTGTTGCTCTATGCATTGCCTAGAAATACTACACCATTAAAACAAAAGAAAGCCCTCGGTAAGACAACATACCCAATATAGTCTATACAGTACTGACTTTGAACGTTAAACCCACTGCACCCAGCTGAACTCAACTCCTCTCTAATTAAAGTAAATATCTCGGACAAGGCAACTCAATCTACTTAATTTACATCAGGCTTAAAAATGGTCACTTTAAATAACAGTCATGAGATTCAGGAAATTAAATATGATTTATAAATATGTACCGCCACGACCCCTTGCTTAATTGAACAAATATAAAATTGGTTTGATTTTAAAAAAAAAAGAGGATTAAATAATGAAGCTGGTAATTACACGACAACAACAATAATAACAGCAGCGACAACAACAACAACAACAACAACACAACTACAGTAAAAATATTGTAATATACATTTGGGATAATCATTGGCTAAGGAGTTGTTGAGTCGGTTTAACATCTAACATCTGCACTATATAGGCTATATTGTGGACGAGCCCCAAGACTGACTTCTGACCATTTTATGTCTCAGTGGATCCCATTAAATTGACACCTGAGGTAACCAGTAGGGAACGATATCGCCAGCGCTCGAACCACAGACCTTTTGCGTCGGAAGCCGACATTCTACCCCAGGATCACCACCCCTACCCTTGGCTATGGAAGTAACTGCCCACACACACATGATTTGTAGAGCAGCTGCCAAACTTTGTAGCAAAAACTGCAAGGAAATGCGAACAAATACGTTTATTTTGGCGTAGAGTTGTCGGCTCTGGGCCTGATAGAAATATGGGGATAATAATATTGTGTGTGAATAGACACATAACAATCTAGATGAAATTTAAGTGGATAAATAGATATAGAGAGATAAATTAATGTATAGATTCAAGAATTCTCCCCCCCCTCCGCCCAAACTCCTCCAAAACCAAAACCAAAACAAAACATAACACAAACAAAACAAAAACTTAAAAGCATTAACTATTGTGCAAAACAAGTAAACAGACAGTGAATTAACTCATATTTTAATTTCTGATCTCTACGAAGACCACCTCTGGAAAAATCTCGCCAAGCTTTGCCTCCATTGATTTCGTCTAATGGGTCTTCATAATTCCCGGAATTTTTGCATTTTCGCATAATTAAGAGGCATTACAGGGTAAAGGGGTATAGACGCCCCCCCCCCCCCCCCCTCCCCAAACAAAAAAAACGCTAGCCTGTGGTCATGCTGAATTCGCACCGCCCCCCCCCCCCCCCAATAACCTACCCTTTCTATATTGCGCCCCATCCACAAGGCTTCTTCATTTTCCGGACATCTCCATTTCCAGGGATCCATTGAGGTTTCCCATACCCCCTAAAGGACCATTAGGGGCCGACCCCACAACAATTTTATGGACAGATAAACGGAACCATTAGGTCCTCTGTTGTGAAGCTCTGTAGAGCAACATAAACTTTGTGATAATGAGGCAAATAGTGGAAACGAAGACTATAGGTTGTGTTGAGTTGAGTCGAGTTCGTTAACGTCCAATAATAGGACATCATAGGCTATGTTGTGAACGGGCCTTCACAATGATGTCGGGCAATTTTATGTGCTGCCACACAAGATACAGGGTGGGGAGACCTGAACTCCTGTCTCAACCAGTCGGTGTTTCAATTGGTCACTGTCTTAACCGGTCGAAGGCGACAGGGACTGGAGTCTGCACTGGCGCCCATTCATAGCTCTGTCTTAGACATACAGTTATACAGTTTCAGACATACACAGAATTACTTTCACAGCTACATCAGTGTAAAGCGTTGATCTCCATATAGGAATGTCCGCGGTTTGAGTCCAAAGATCGATTAAAAAAAATGATTATATATTAAGAGAGAGCCAGCTTGGCTTTATCCGACTAAAAGAAATTACATCAACACACACACACACACACACACACATGCGACACTGAAGCTACAGCCCGCGAGGGAATTCTCGGTATTTCGATCACAGGAAATCCCTACGCAAAGCCAGCAAACTGCGGCTAAATTGGGGCGGAGGGATACATTGTGCTGTGTCTAATGAGAGCTGAGAGGCGCATTATGGTTTAGGGTAAATCGGCTCTCTAATTTGAAGGTTTTGGGTTCGAGACTTCTTCTGACCGCTTGTTTGTTTGCTGTTTAACGTGAAAACGCCAGCATTATACAATTATTTCACATGTGCTGCCACACACTAGACTCAGCTCGCCACACCAAACTGTAATCGAACTGATCAGTAGGGGATGAAATCGCACAAATAAATTTTGACCGACCGTGGGATTTGAACCGCGGACCTACCTACCTGGGAACCAACGCTCTATCACTTGAGCCAGTTCGCCTCCTTTTTCGGACCCCCGCGTTTTTTCTTCCCTAGTTATTAAGACGGTGCCAATGCAATGTCAGTACAATGTATAGTGTCATTGTGATGTTAGTGTAATGTAAATGTAATGTCAGTGTAATGTCATTGTAAACAGACAGACAAACAGAGATACATTGGCAGATAGAAAGACTGATGCAGAGACTTAGCGAGTGAAGGAAACTTAGCTATACGAATAGACACAAAAGAGAAAGGGGCGCAAAGAGACACAGAGAGAGAGAGAGAGAGAGAGAGAGAGAGAGAGAGAGAGAGAGAGAGAAACAGAGAGAGAGAGAGAGAGAGAAAGAGACAGAAGGGGAGAGAGAGAAAGAGACAGAGAAAGAGAGAAAGGAAGAGACAGAGATTTAGAGGGGGAAAGAGAGGGAGGGAACATATAAAGAGGGGTTTGAGGGGACATACACCAATAATAGGTCTGATTAAGACAGAGAGTGCGACATATCCCACAGTGAGCGGATGTAAATTCTATAACACCGAAACGCTTTCACGATCCTGTGGGAGATAAATCGAGTTTGATGAAATCACACGAAATCTCTCTCTCTCTCTCTCCCTCTACCTCTATCCATTTCTCTGTCTCTCTTTCTATTTGTCTTTTTCTATCTCTCTCTGCCCGTCTCTCTTTTTCTTTGCCTTTCTCTAACTCTGTAGCTACCTCTCTGGCTCTCTCTTCTTGTCTGTCTTTGCAACTGCCTCGCTGTCTATCTTACTGTTTGTCTGTCAGTCTGTCTGTCTGTTTGTCTGCTGTCGGTATGTCTGTCTTTCTTTCTGTCTGTCTGTCTGTCTGTCTGTCTGCCTCTCTCTCTATCTCTCCCTATCTCTCTCTGTCTCTCTCTCTCCCTATCTCTCTCTCAGAGAGAGAGAGAGAGAGATACAGAGAGAGAGTGTGTGTGATAGAGAGATAAAGAGAGACAAAGATAGAGAGACAGCGAGGAAGTTGCAAAGACATACAAGGAGAGACAGACAGACAGACCAACAGACAAACAGGCAGACAGATAGACAGACAGACAAGGATAGAGAGTACAGAGAGATAGCTACTGAGAAAAAGAAAGACATAGAGCGAGACAGAAAGATAGCTACAGCGATAGAAAAAGAGAAAGAGATACAGAGAAAGAGGCGGAGAGAGATAGAGAGAGATAGAGGGAGAGAGAGGTGCAGAAAGAGAGATAGAAAAGGCAGAGGGAGAGAGATAGAGAACGGCAGAGGGAGAGAGAGAGAGAAAGGCAGAGATAGGGAGAGAGAGAGAGAGAAAGAGAGAGAGAGACTTCGTGTGATTTTATCAAACTGGATTTATCTCCCACAGGATCGTGAAAGCGTTTCGATGTTCTAGAATTTACATCCACTCACTGTTGGATCTGTGGCACTCTTTGTCTTAATCAGGCCTATTATTGGTGTATGTCCCCGCTAACCCCTCCCCCTTTATATGTTCCCCCCCCCTCTCTTTCTCCCTCTCTTTCTCTGTCTCTTCCTTTCTCTCTTTCTCTTTCTCTTTCTCTCTCTTTCCTCTCTCTCTCTCTCTCTCTCGTTCCCTTCCTTTATAAAATTATGGATACATTTTCGCAACGCCGTCGAACATTAAGCCGACACGAGATGGTGGTAAAATAATTTGCATGGATCTAGAAGACAGAGACAGGGGAAGTATTTCGGCACAGAATTAGAGCCAGGGCTTCCAATGCAGGAGGTAGGTGGTTCAAATCCTGCCGGAAATGTCTGCGCCTCGATAGGCAAAATTTATTTGCCTGATTTTGTTCCCTGTAATTATATGGAACAGGAATGGAGTAGGTATTAGAAAAAAATTCAAAAAAAGTTCTACATTTTAGGATGGAGTAGGTATAAGGAAAAAATCAACAATTTTTTAAATTTTAAACGTTCAAGTGACGAGAAGGAGACCATCGGGATCTTTTAAGGCGATTTGTGAGATGTACGTTGGACTCAATGCTCTCTGATCGATATTTTTTTATATTAACCCAAAGAGGTTTGGTGGTTTAGCTCTTCTCAATCTATAAAATGGCATTTGGGTGTCTGGTCTCAGACCGCAGGGGTCTGTCTAGCAAGCCGGAATTGTCCTAAGATGCGGAAGGGAAAGTGATGGGGGGAGAGAGGATGAGAGGATGATTTGCAGGGATACCCGTCGCTTCCCAGAGAGTGGGATTAAAGCGTGGGCGAACTAGCGCAGGTGGTAGAGCTTTGATCTCACAAGCGGGGGGTCTCTGGTTCGAAACCTATGATCGGTTTAAATATTTATTTTGTCCGATTTTTTATACTATTGGTTGGAGGGAGGATGAGAGGATGATTTGCAGGGATGCCCGTAGCTTCTCGGCCAGTGAGCTTAAATCGTGGGCGAACTAGCGCAGGTGGTAGAGCTTTGATCTCACAAGCGGGGGGTCTCTGGTTCGAAACCTATGATCGGTTTAAATATTTATTTTGTCCGATTTTTGTATACTATTGGTTGGAGGGAGGAGAGGGAAAGGGGGTGGGGGTGGGAAGGGGGGCGAACTGGCTTAAGTGGTAGAGCATTGGTCTACAGATCTAAACCATTTAAATTAACTTTCAAACTCCTGATATCTTCTCTATTCTTATCTTCATCATCCTTTCTCCCTCACTTTTTTGCCACCTTTCTAGACCTGCCTTTTAGTATCACGACACATTAATGGCTGCCACTTTAAGATCTTCAAGTCAATATTTCTACTAAATGACTCCACCATAGGCATACAAAATCCTACAGCTTTTGTATGGACGTGGCAAAAAATCTTGTTTGACTATCCTATCTAGGTCATCCACTTTGGGTTTTTTTCTTCTGGAGTAAATGCCCTTAACAGAATTGCCTTGGTTTCGGTACGTTTTAACTTTTAACATCGTAATGCTTTAAATAAGCATACAATGTTGGGGAGAAAAGCTCAATTATGTATTGGCTACAAAATCACTCATTATTGTCGATAAGGCAATATAACAAAAGACTGAAGCCACCATTTATTCAATGACTATAAAAAACAACGAGGAGGACAGGAAAAATATAAAATATTAAGACAAGAACAGAGAGATAAAGAAAATATTTAAAACCAAAAAATTAAAAAAAACAAAAAAAGTAAAGATGCAATGTGTAATATAAAGTTAGTAAGATAAATAATCATTTGACTATAATACTTAACATTTTTGGTGATATGATACTAAGATTTATATGTGTGCCAATGCAATCTGTGTACGTGTATTTAAAGATACATGCAATATTCTCGGAACTTTTGTCTTAAAGTTATTTCGGCTATGTCCAGAACCAATTTCAAAACTGGATAAGATAAAGTTTATCTTATCTAATCTTATCTTATCTTATCCGTAAAATCATATGGCGGATCACTGTTAAAAATACTTCCAAAATGTCGTTTTATTTTCGAACTAAAATGTTTGCATAAAGCACCATACTTAAGTTTCGCAGCACATTTTAAGCCTAGTATAGGGCCTACCTAATTTCAAACCCATTTTGGTCTCTGTCTAGACATCTATTTATTGTTAAACGGCACGCGACAGAGATAGGCTAATTGCGTATGACTTGACTAGACTATCGCCACGACAGAGACAAAAATGGAATTCTCATTACAACCCATAACTGGACCTGAAAGCGATAAACTTAAAACTTATGAATGTCTAGTACAGAGCTTAACTATCTTTAACACTTCAATATTTCTTAAATTGCCCAAATTAAAAGCACGCCGTGGATATTGACTAACCTTAGATCTAAATCTCAAGGGGTCCAAATATGGAATCTACTTTTGGACGCCTTGCTAGATCTAAAACTAGGACTGACATCATTTTTGAAAAAGGGTTCTAATATAATTCAATACACATGTAGTGCATTTTGTCCAATTTATGGATCTAGATTAATATCATTTGCAATTTATATTGAAGTTGTATATGCTAATCAGTGTTTTTGGCTTTTTACGAAGTTACAGTTTTAGTTATTGTAGTTCTACTCGTTAAAAACATTACATTATGATTCAAAGTAAAAACGCTAATGTGAGAACACCTGACGAAAACGGAACACGGTCTAGACGCCAAAATGGACGTGTCACCCCTTGTTTAGAAATAATGGGCTAGGCCTATGACGCACGTAATTCTTTTTTTAGTATGGAATACCGTTTTAAGCTAGAGATTAAGAGAAATTGGGGGGTAAAACCGTTATCACCATCATCATCATCATCATCATCATCATCATCATCATCATCATCATCATCATCATCATCATCATTATCATCATCATCATCATCATCATCATCATCATCATCATCATCATCATCATCATCATCATCATCATCATCATCATTTTCATCATCATTCTAGAAAATTGCATAACATTCAAATGTTTAAAAAAATATAATATAGACAATCTAGGCAGATAACTAAAACTTTCTGTGAAAATTTTTTATCTCGAAAACTGGAAACAGAGAAAAATACGTTAAGGGAAATAAATTACTATTTCCCTTTGTTACTAACAAACTTTAATGCGCCCTGTTACCTAAAATACAAGTTTGTAATATAATTCTCAATAGATGTAAAATATGTTCTTTTATATTTTAGAAAACTGGCCTAATTAAAAATATTGCACTTGGTGACCTTTGACCTCTAAAACGACCATGTTCCACGACACCTGTAGCGGCGAACTTTTAGTATTTTATAGTTTAGATGATGAACTACATAAACATATAAACAAACTGTTAAAAAGAAATTAGTTGTAGGTTCGGTCCAGTTTTTCGCCATATGCTTTTCCTGGACTATTTTGGGGTGTACCTATTTTTTGAAAAATCGTAAAAGAACAGAAACTTGATATGACTTATTATTTCGAAAAACAGGTGCGCAGTGCGTTCAATAACACATCTCTAATTCACTTTCAATTTAACCCTCTATCGACAATTTCTGTTTATTTGGGTGATCCAAGCTTCTATATTTGGAAACCTTGATGAGGGTCTAATGCATTAATGGCAGAATCACCACTCGTTCAATAACACATCTCTAATTCACTTTCAATTTCACTCTTTATTGGCAGTTTTTGTTAATGTTGTTGATCATGGCTTCTATATTTGGAAACCTTGATGTTGGTCTAATGCATTGATGACAGAATCACCTGGATATATGTCATGACCACATGACATAACATACAATTTCAAATAAAAAGATATTAACACACCATAGAGGCGTCTTTTATGAATGATTTACCCAATTCTCATGCATTAGTTAATATTTTCTTTAGAAAAGCATTATGACAGAAAATCCAAAAATAGAAAATATTTATCAGAATTCGTGAATATGATACAGATGGTCTAGAATGATCTTTGCCTGACATAAGTATTTCTGGATCGATAAACGCATTGTGGATTCATTCGGTACAAAAAACGAATCCAACATTTTTGGCAACTATGAATGTACGGTGTGAAATAGAAGGAAAAAATACAACAAGAACAACAACAACAAAACAACTAAAAGAGTTCCTTGGGAGTCAATAATCACATCTTTCGTAATTTTTAGCCCAATTTCATAGAATGTGATTTACTCACGCGACAATAGTGCATAGAGCAAAGATTCACCATTTATCATACTAGCATAGCAACATTACCAAATTCAATAAGAAATGACAAATCAGTCAACAGCCTTAATTAACGGACAGACTCAACCAGTGTATTTCAACCAATAATATATATAAATGCTATTTATATATCTATGATTTCAACATTACCAAATTTCAATAAGAAATGATAAATCGGCCACCAACCTAAACAAACGGACAGGCTCAACCAGTGTATTTCAACCAATAATAAATATAAATGCTATTTATATATCTATGATTTCAACATTACCAATTTCAATAAGAAATGATAAATCGGCCACCAACCTTAACAAACAGACAGACTCAACTAGTATTATTTTCACCTATAAAATATTTGGGCTTTACTGACCTTTCTCCCGTCCACAAACTCATTTTGTTCATACTCAACCAAGAAGAGAGTAGAGTTGGAGTTGAGTTGGCTTAACGTCCAACATCAGCACTATGTAGACTATATTGTGGACGGGTCCCAAAACTGGCCCTGGGTAGAACGTCGGCTTCCGACAAAAAAAAAGATATGGGTTCGAACCCTGTTGGTTGCGCTACCTACAGGTTGGGTCGGTGTCAGTATTTTTAAACTTTCAGATGGAAATTAAAAATTTATAAATAAATGTGTGAAATATCAGAAAATGGGGCTTTCTAATAAATTTCTTGACCCGGAAAAATGATGCAGAGAAAAAGATGTTGAGAGAAAAATATTTGCTATACCCCTCTGTCATAAACCAAACTGAAATGCTCTCTATTAGTTATGTTATATTTTACACCTCAAAACTTAGCTACATGATTTTCTACAACTTTGAGAAAAATGGAAACAAACTGCAGTTGGATGTATTGATGACCGTTGATTTCTAAAACGACCACATTAATTTTACCACGACTATGGCGGTGAACTTTTAGTATGTTATATTTGGAAAATTGCATAACATTCAAATGTTTAAAAAAATATAATATAGACAATCTAGGAAAATAATTAAAACTTTCTATGAAAATTTATTTACCTCGAAAACTGGAAACAGAGAAAAATACGTTAAGGGAAATAAATTACTATTTCCCTTTGTTACTAACAAACTTTAATGCGCTCTGTTACCTAAAATATAAGTTTTGTAATATAGTTATCAATAAATCTAAAATATGTTCTTTGATCTTTTAGAAAACTGGTCTAATTTTTAAAAAAAATGCACTTGGTGACCTTTGACCTCCAAAATGACCATGTTCAGCAACACCTGTAGCGGTGAACTTTTAGTATCGATTGTATAGTTTCGATGATGACCTATATAAACATATAAACAAAATTGTTAAGGAAATTAGTTAAAGGTTCGGTCCAGTTT
>RQTK01000130.1:424572-429572 GCA_003991915.1 Elysia chlorotica | reverse complement strand
CACTCTCTCTGTCTCTCTCCCTCTGTCTCTCTCCCTCTCTCTCTTTCTCTCTCTGTCTGTCTGTCTCTCTCTTTCTCTCTATCTCTCTCCCTCTCTGTCGCTCTCTCTCTATTTCTCTCTGTCTGTCTCTCTTTCTCTCTCTCTCTCTCTCTCTCTCTCTCTCTATCTCTCTCTCTGCGCGTAGTATTAACACCACCCTCTCCAATAAGCACGAAAATAAAAATTAGCAAAACTAAGCTAGCACAAAATTAAAACCCTAGGCAGAGCTCACTATTTACCGCGCCTCGCGTTGTCATGAGTGTCCAATGCTAAGTCTACGTTGTGACGTCACGGTTTCCCTGCCTAGCCTTGTCAAAGCGAATGGGTGCTGACTATAAGGTGTGCGTTCAATCCCCGTTCATGACAACAGTCTGAGTGTTTCTTCGTCTAATTCTCTTATCTGTTGGTTTCAAGCTAGATCTAGCTTTGTGAGTTTTTCTTCTTATCAAGTATGTACTGTGGTATACATATAAATGTATGACAAATCTCTCTGCGCGTGAAATATATTACAAAGATTTTGAGTTAAGGCTGTGTCTTCAATAAATTATAATTGTGCTTTTTTTTACTCCATACAAAATTTGTGCGCAAAAACAAGGAGATACAAGGATAATTAAAGATTACCTTACTTATGTATCGCGTTAAAAATTTTAAATTCTTGGTCGTTCAAAATCAATACCCCAATCAAGTTTTCTATGCTGTAATGTATACGAGTTGAGTTGAGTTGAGTTTGTTACATACGTCCAACGTCAGCACTATAGACTATAACATTGTGGACGTCTCCCAAGATGACATGTGAATGAAAATTAATATTTTATGTGCTGCCACACAGAGACAGTGCGAAGATAATTATCACGACTCATGCCTCAACCAGTCACAATAATTAGACCAACACCGACCCAAGTAGTAGAGGACAAAATCGGACAAACACATTTATATTTAACTGACCGTGGGCTTTGAATTAGGGATTTCCCAATGGAAATCCAGTGGTTTTTCACAAACAAGAAGGTATGAGCACTACTTACTCAGCCACAGATATTACCTCTGAGAAACGTGCCTTACATTTCACCCCCCCCCCACCCTTACCCTTGCATGTGAAGCTGTAATAAAACACCCCCTGGTTACACAACACACAGGACAGGTTTACACGGGAAAATCCGCTAAGCTCAACCTTTGTGGACTTTGATAGTTACTTTAGTTGCAGGACTGCAGACTTTGCGAAAAGCTCTGACGATCACGGATGACGTAATTTTGACCCTTGGGCATGGCGTTTTCTGATCGCTCATTGGTTCAGTGAGTTTAGAATAGTGCCATGGTAGGACGTAACTATGTGCAGGTTTCCTACGTTATCGTCTTCGTTTTGGGGGGTGGGGGCGCGGTGGTTCAGGGGTAGAACATCGATTTCCGTCGCAAAAGGTCCCGAGTTCGAATCCTGGCTGTTGCGTTCGCTACTGGTTGGGTCGGTGTCGGTATAATGTGACCGCAGACAGGTGTCATGGTATCCCCGCCCTGTCTCGTGTGTGGCAGCACATAAAATTGTCAGACGTCCGTCTTGCGGCCCGTCTACAATATAGCCTATATGGTGCTGCTGTTGGACGTTAAACCAACCCAACCAAACCAACCATCGTCTTCGTTTTCGCTAGGAATAGCATGTTCGCAAAACCTCTACTGTGACTATTTATCGTTACTTTAGTTGCAGAAGCATCGCCTGAGAAAAGGTGATTGAGGTGAACCGTAACCAAAATCGATGCCACTTGAAATCAAGGAGGGGAATGCTGGTAATATATGGGATTCCCTCTGGATAACCTACGAGCTACAGGTACAGATGTTTGTTTGGTTGGTTGGTTGTTTTGTTGCTTAACGCAGACGGGACCCACGAGTGAAGTCTGAAAATTGTACGTGCTGTCACACACGAGACCGGGTGGGGAGAACTGGAAGGTCAAATTAATATTTGACCAAACGTGGGGTTCGAACCGCGGACATTCCGAGGTGAGTCAGTTCGTCCGCACAGGGATAGTTTACGAAAAGTTAAATACAAAATCTCATCTCAACGACGGAAGACAGTCCAACGATAGAGCGTTCACCTTTTGATTAGAAAGTCGCACTATTCTCTACTGGCTAGATCGGCGCCAATATAATGTAACTGGTTCAGTTCTAAGAAACCCCAATCTCTAGTCCTATATTCGTATGGGTTTCTCCGAGTGAGACATGCTCATGAAGTTCATAGTATCCTACAAATCAGGTAATTAAGTCTATAGAAAATGGTATCTTAAAGTGAAACTACCTAATTCAATGGAAAATGATATGTCAATACTGAAACCTCAATCTCTAGCCCTGTCTTCGTATGTGTTTCTCCGAAATGAGACATGCTGATGAAGTTCACGGTATTGGACAAAGCAAGTAATAAGGTCTATAGAAAATGGTATCTTAAAAGTACAACTACCTTTTCAGTGGCAGTGTCAGTATAATGTGATCGACTGAGACAGGAGTCATAGCATCCCAATCCTGTCTCGCGTGTGGCAGCACATAAAATTGTCAGACGTCAGTCTTGGGGTCCGTCCAGAATATAGCCTATATGGTGCTGCTGTTAGACGTTAAAACCAAACCAAACCAGCAGGTCTTTCCGCGTTTTCTCGTGAATGGCGGTACATAAATTTTCAGACGTCAGTATTGGGGTCCGTTCTCAATATAGCCAACCAACTCATCATTTACTCAAACAACAACCAAATTCAATGGAAAATGATGTGCCAATTGTCTCATTCCGGAGAAACCCATACGAAGACAGGACTAGAGAGTGAGGTATTGACATATCATTTTCCATTGAATTAGGTACCATTAGATACCATTATCTATAGACTTCATTACCTGATTTGTAAGATACTGTGAATTTCAGTAGCCTATCTCACGCGGAGAAAGCCATACGAAGATGGGACTAGAGATTGTGGTTTTTACGAACTAACCAGTTACATTATATTGTCGCCGATCTAGCCAGTAGAGAATAGTGCGACTTTCTAATCAAAAGGTGAACGCTCTATCGTTGGACTGTCTTCCGTCGTTGAGATGAGATTTTGTATTTAACTTTTCGTAAACTATCCCTGTGCGGACGAACTGACTCACCTCAGAATGTCCACGGTTCGAATCCCACTTTTGGTCAAATATTAATTTGACCTTCCAGTTCTCCCCACCCGGTCTCTGTGTGACAGCACGTACAATTTAATTGACCGGTGAGACAGTCCATCTCCCCGCCCTGTCTGGTTGCACCGTTCAAGTCAAGCAGTATAAGAACAAAACAACCAAACAAACAAACATCTGTATCTGTACCTCGTAGGTTATCCAGAGGGAATCCCATATATTACCAGCATTCCCCTCCTTGATTTCAAGTGGCATCGATTTTGGTTACGGGTATGGGTTTCTCCGGAATGAGACATGCTGATGAAGTTCATGGTACCTTACAAGTAATTAGGTCTACAGAAATATGTACCTTAAAAGTAAAACTACCCGATTAATTTTAGTGGAAAATGATATGTCACGAACATATTGACTTTATTCCATGGAAATTATAATTTTACAAACGAAGTACTTTAGTCTATTGAAAATGGTATCTTAAACAACGAATTACTTTACTCTATTGAAAATGGTATCGTACAAACCAACTACTTTGTTACGTTGAAAATGGTATCTTACAAACCAACTACTTTATTCTGTTGAAAATGGTGTCGCACAAAACAACTACTTCGTTCTGCTAACTATTTTAGTTTATGGAAAATGATATGCTACAAACCAACTAATTTAGCCTGAGTAAAACGTTTTACAAACCAACAACTTCAACTGATCTGAAATGGTATGTAATAAACCAACCATTAAAGTCTTTTGAAAAATAATATCTAAAAAAAAATTGGTTTACAAACCAATGATATGTATGATATATTATACATCAACTACTTTAGATCATGCTAAATGAAACGTTAAAAACCTACAACTTCAGTCTATGGAAAATGATATCTTTTAAAACGGATACCCAAGTTAAAAAAGGAAAACAAATCAGCTAATTAAGACAATGGAAAATGCTATGTTCCAGATAACATTTGTCTACATAAGTACATTTGTGCCGGTTCGTCCAAACTTTTATCAAAACCTTTTCTGTCGTGTCAAATAAAATCGTGATTTTTCTCACATTTCGAACAATATACCAACAAACGAAGCTATAATTATTGTATCCCCTGTAGCAAGAAATGTATCATCAGGATCATCTTTGATTTCGTGGTATCAGACACTCTAGAATCTAATAATTTTTATAAGGTGGGTTCATTAAAATTTCCTGACTTGGAATAAGAAATGAATAGACTTTATTAAAACAAATTAATCCTGACACATCCATAAAAAGGTTTTAAAAAATCTGTAACTAGATCTAGATCTAGCTTTGACTATAAGGAAATGTTTCTCTCGTTATAAAACCTATTCTTTTTAATGATGGCATTCAGGGGTTGAAAGTCCTTAAAAGCATCCATTATTATAGCGTGCTGGGCCAGTATTTCATATCAAATATAAATTAAGCTTATTTACCGTATCAGTATTGTAAATTGTATCTAGTTAAGTGCATTGATGCTGGTAATGGGTTTGTGGCGTGCGGGAAAACCCGGAAATCTCTCTCGGACTCTCGGAAGGAGAAGTGAATTATGAGATAACCGCCCCTTAAGAATACGCCTTTGAATTACGTCCCTTTGTTAAAGGGCAGCGATCTCGCTTGTACGTTTACATGTAGGCCTATTAATGTCGACTCTTTAGCGTATGCGGTAAGGAAAGAGTCGTCGTAATTTCATCACAGGAATCAAAAGAGCGGTAAGACATCGGTTTTTATTAAAGATTCACAAAGGTAGATAACTCTCTAGAGATGGTGTGCCATGGTGGACAATAATAATAATAATAATAATAATAATAATAATAATAATAATAATAATACTAAT
>RQTK01000130.1:304478-337074 GCA_003991915.1 Elysia chlorotica | reverse complement strand
TCCCCCCCCTCTAGTGCCTGCCCTGAGCCCACTTGTCGCTAGCCTGCCCGCCTATCAGCGCCTGAATGACCCTCTCCAGGTCCCCTCCGAACTGCGCCAGCAAACGCCCGTTCTCCTCCCTGTTCGCGAAGCCCATCTCCACGAGGCGCTGCATCCCCTCCCTCTGGCGCCGGTCAGACTCGAGACCCTCGTCCACGCTGGAACTCTCACGACCCTCGCCAGACGCTGTTAGTGTTGCCGCGGTTACGCCGACCGCATCCTGCTCAGCCGCCTTCCTGCTGGCCCTCTGTCTCTGTGTGGCTTCATTAGCGTTATCGGCCGACACAGCAAAATCGACACTTCCGGCTAGAGCCTCCGATATCTGGCTTTCTCTTCCGGGGTTCGGATCCGCGGTTTCACCGTCTCCGACGACGACCCACTCGACGTTGGGCGGGATGAGTAGAGACCTGGGGAGGGTCCAGTTGGAGCTCGGGGGCACGTAGTCACTGTAGTCGTCGTAATCGCAGGGAGGTCTATACGTGCTCTCTCGGGGCTTGTACGTGTTCTCTGGGGGCTTGTACGTGTTCTCTGGAGGCTTGTACGTGTCTTCGGGGGGCTTGTACGTGCTCTCTCGGGGCTTGTACGTGTTCTCTGGAGGCTTGTACGTGTCTGCGGGGGGCTTCCACTGTGACTGGGGAGGCTTGTAGGGCGAGCCGGGGGGCTTCCACTGTGACTGCGGAGGCTTGTAGGACGAGCCGGGGGTCTTCCAGTCGCTCTGCTTGGCCTGGAGAGCGTGGAACACGTCCTTGGCCGTCAGAAACGCGGTCGCTGCGGCTCTAGACACGCCCGTGGCCACGTTCTGGATCACGTGGCTGGCTGTGGGCTGATGCTGCTGCTGCTGATGATGATGCTGCTGCTGATGCTGATGCTGCTGCTGCTGCTGATGGGTGTTGTGCGAGTCCTGACCCGCGCTGTCTGGCACCGTCTGGCAGTCGGCGTCGCGGGTAGAGCTCGACACACTCACGCTGCTGCTGCGGCTGATTCTCTCCCCTCTGTCTACAGTTCCTGGCCCTGACGTCGTTGCGTTCGTCGCTGTAGCTCCGACGCTGGACGACTCCGAGACGCTCCGGGACAGAGAGCGGAGGCTTCTCTCGTCGCTCCCAGCCAGGGACGCCGTTGACGACGAGTGAACTTCCTGTTCCTGCCCGGCAGGCTCAAACAACAACTTTGTATCCGCGTCATTGTGTTGTTGTGGTTGTGGTTGTTGTTGCTGTTGTTGCTGTCGACCAATCAGCTCGAGCTCGCGGTTTCGGAGTTCGGCCTCGGCTCGACGCGCTTCCAGGATAAACTCTCGACCCATCTCCATCCTCAGCAGCTCCAGAAGTCTGGGGGAAGGACAGGGGGGGGTGGGGGGTTGAAAGATGAGAAACTTGGGGGTAACAAAATCTTAATCTTGGTGATTAAGCAAAACACCCGTTTTAAAAAAAGGGAGTGATATAGAAACTTAGGCTTAAACATTTCTTGATGAATCAGCATACCGTCAATACATAGAAAAAAAAAGCAAAGGGTTGTATAAAGGGAAACAAAACAATAAAATAACAATTGTAACCTTTTTCATTACACACGGTTTAAGCCTTTTCCCTTGTGTGCACACTATTTCAGAGAATTTTCAAAAACCTTTCAAATGTAAAAGCTTTGGTTTTTATAATTTCAAATGGGAGGTGCGCATACCATATGAATACCCACAACATAAATGAGGTGCAACAGAAAAAGATTAATGAGAGGTACATATAGTCAAGTTATTTCATTTTGAACCGCCCCTTGATTTCATATGATAACTTTCCTTGGCACGATGGTATTTACTTAATGATCTAGAAAAATGATCCATCGCTTTTTCTACACATGCATGTGGACAAATGAATTCCCAATGTTTAAAACAGACTACCTAACCTAATAATGCAATGAATAATCAGACCCCTGATCAGTGAAAATAAATTGCTTGCTGCTTAACCAATCAGAAGCTCAACAGTGTTGCAATGTGGCAAAGCCTGCCTTCAAGAAACTTGAATTACTCATAAAATTTACATTGTGATGGCAACGTTTTCATGTTTCTTCATGGAATTTCACAACAACAAAAAAAGAAACATCAAACTAGAAATCCCCATGCTACAAAATAAACAGCAGATTGACCAGCTAGAAGTTTCTATAGAAAGTACCGTACCTGTGTTTCTCATCCTCGGACATTTTATGGATGAGACCACTGCCTTCGTCCGTGTTCATGCTCATCACTTCGTTATTCTGCACGGCGCTGTTGATGACACAACCCGCGCCATTGACACAACCCACGTCATTGACAGAGCTCGCGCCATTGACAGAGCTCGCGCCATTTCCGACCGCCGGTGTAGCACTGGCTTTGACCTCCTCACACTCACGAGGTTCCTCTACTTTAATAGCGTTAGCGGTAGCAGTAACCGGCAGAGTTTCCTCCACAACGGACGCAGGGGAACGAACAACTTTGTCTTCCTTCACCAAACACGCCGTCTCCTTACTCGCCGTCACATCCGCCTCCTGTGCTAGTTCAGCCCTCACAGGGTTGACCGGAGATGACATCACTTCCTGTGCGTTTACATCTACACCTGCCACAGACGATTGTCTCCGCGCGTCTTCCTCCTGTGCTAGTTCGGCCCTCACAGGGTTAACCGGAGATGACATCACTTCCTGTGCGTCTACATCTACATCTGCCACGGAAGATTGTCTCCGCGCATCTTCCTGCTGTGCTAGTTCGGCCCTCACGGGGTTAACGGGAGATGACATCACTTCCTGTGCGTCTAATTCTGTCTGCGCTACTTCCTCCTCGCCG
Organism: Elysia chlorotica; assembly: GCA_003991915.1. Taxonomy (NCBI): domain Eukaryota; kingdom Metazoa; phylum Mollusca; class Gastropoda; family Plakobranchidae; genus Elysia; species Elysia chlorotica. The sequence goes on along the minus strand of RQTK01000130.1, from coordinate 334,235 downwards.
CTCGAGTGAGCTCTGGTCCTGGGTCTGGGCTCTGCCTGCTTGACCACCGCGACGCCCACACTGGTCAGTTGGCCGGACCCCAGGGGCGCACTCATCACCTCCTCGTAGGACGGCGCAGGGCAGGACTGTGGTGGTACACGCTCGGGCTCGTCGTCAGAGTCACAGGTCACCGTTATCGACCGGGTGAGGGCTCTTCTTCTTCTTCTTCTTCTTCTTCTTCTTCTTCTTCTTCTTCTTCTTCTTCTTCTTCTTCTTCTTCTTCTTCTTCTTCTTCTTCTTCTTCTTCTTCTTCTTCTTCTTCTTCTTCTTCTTCTTCTTCTTCTTCTTCTTCTTCTTCTTCTTCTCCTCCTCCTCCTCCTCTTCTTCTTCTTCTTCTTCTTCTTCTTCTTCTTCTTCTTCTTCTTCTTCTTCTTCTTCTTCTTCCTCTTCTTCTTCTTCCTCTTCTTTTTAATGGGCCGTACGGCAGTCTAAGCCTGCGACCAACAACATATTTTTGTGGTTGGGAACTCAGAACGGAAAGTTTTGACCTGTCCAAGACGACCACCTGTCTAAGACGACCACTTTGACCCAGGATCTTCAGTGGTCGTCTTAGACAGGTTTGACTGTATATGTGTAATAAAAATGTGTACTTTGATTGCTTTGCTTAGTGCCCAACATCATCACTGTTAAGGCTGTATTGTGGACAGGCCCCGATTTGTTGTTGGGTTGGTTTAACGTCCAACAGCAGCACTATAAAGGCTATAGTGTGGACAGGCCCCGAGACTTACTTCTGACAAGTTTGCCTCACAGAGACATTATGTGATAATACGACTCTGAAATAACTATTTACATGTGATACTGTGAGGCTGGATATCAAATGATACACTTTGGTATTATATTGAGCTGTTCATGTCATATAAAGAGTATAACTTACATTTACATTACTCTCTTTTCGGAAATATTTCTCCAAAATGTCTATTTCCAGGAAATTCTATTATAAGCATTATAAAAAACAATCATTTTAGTTTCAATTTTTAATGAAACAGGTGTTGTATTGTATCATTCAAAAATGCAGTTTTCTGAATGTGTATCTAATCTACAATTCCTTCTGTTGATCGATGCCCTTCTGACAGGTGCTTCAGAGCTTGTGTCAACAAACAACACGAGGTAGTAATACAGATCTTTTCAATTGTTTTAACATTTCTATGTTGAAAACAATCAAAAGGCCGAGACTCGCTGACTCACGTCTGGAAGAAGCTCGAAGCCCTCTGGGATGAGTGCGATGTTCTCGGGGTCAATGATGCAGAAATCGTCGCTCGAGTCAGACTCCCACGTAATGTCAATGGTCCCGTTCCTTCCCTTTCCATGGCGGCCAGCATCATCATTATCATCATCTTCATCATCATCATCGTCTTCTTCTTCAGAAGATGAGCAGTTCTCCACGACAAAATCCGAGTCTGAATCTCGTCTGTCTCGCGCTTGGTCGACCTCGGTATCGGTGTCTTGAAGAGCTTCGTCTGAAATGGTGAGGTCGATGAATGAAATTTGTGTTTTCATTTGTAGCTTTTCATATGTATCCATGGGCGTATACATAAAAAAGAAAATTATTACAAGGGTGAAATTGTGTTTTCGTTTGCAGCATTTCATAATTATGTATCCATGGGCGTATACGTAGAAAAAAGAAAATTATGAAACGGGTAAAATTAAAAGAACAGTCAACTAAAACGACAAAGACTTATGACTGTTAGATCTTGGGACAAACATGGTTCTTCTGTGATCTGGCTTTATACCACAGTACGGATATGAACTCATAGGGAGTCACAGGAATTTGAGCTAGAGTCATAGAAACGTAAAAAAACTCTTCTTTGACCCTTTTCACTTCCAAATAAATTAAAAGAAAATTTTGGGTTTTTAATATAATAGAGCTATAATTTTGTCAATCTCTTCTGAACACATTAGAAAAAAAACATAACAGGTTTAAATTCCGAATTGAGCCTGATTCCCTTTGCTTGCTTCACGTATATCTATATCTATCTATATATATACACACATTTACAACCTCAATTATCTTCACAGCTGAACAATTCTAAAATTTCTTGACCGAGTTTGACGTGTGTGCACTTACAATCGTGTGCTACGTCCGCACTAGGGGCAACCTCCAAAACGGCAGGGGTCGAATCTTCCAGGGGCATCATGGGAACCGTGTGGCAGACTTGGGCGGAGGCCGACTCGGGAGGTATGGATGCAGTCAGTGCAACCATCGGGGTGGATTTGGGCAGGGTAGACGCTTCTAATGACACCACAGGGGTGGAAGCCTCCAGTGGAATCAAAGGGGTGGATTTAGGGAGAGCTGAAGCCGAAAGTGGAATCATGGGGGTGGATTTGGGCTGGGCAGAAGCTTCCAATGGAACCATAGGGGTGGATTTGGGGAGAGAAGAGGCAGAAAGCTGAATCAAAGGGGTTGTTTCGGGGCTAAAGACATCAACCAAGGGAGAAGACGGGGCTTTTGCCAGATTCAGTGGGGTGGGGTCAGAGAGTGGAACAGCGGACCTCGCCATTCCCTCATCATTGGACGAGTGACGACAATTCCTCCCAGGCTCCTCCCGACCTGGTCTCGGCATCTCACAGGCGTTGCCCGCAACAGGTCCAGAACTTTCCGCTCCAGGTTCGCTCCGTTCCGACAACGGCTGCGTCATGAGCAGGATGGCATCACTCGCTTCCCTGGAGGGGACCGTCACAGTGGAACCGCCCAGGAGGGTCGGCAGACAGATGATGCTGCTGCTGCCATCACTGCTCCTGCCGCAGTCACCACCCGCGCTGCTCTCACAGTCTGACGGCTTGTCTGCAGCGGAAGGGAAGGGAAGGGGGCGGCAAAAAAAGATTAATTATTAATAATGATAATAATGAAGATCATTTATATAGCGCTTCTTCCAAGAACATGACTCGAAGCGCTAATAAGCATAAGGCCTGTTTAAAAACCTGAATTCGAAACTGCTTAATCAAATAATCAGACAACAAAGGCTCTTATAGTGGTGGTCATACACTACATTTAAATTATTATTATTATTATTATTATCACCACCATTATTATTATTATTATTATTATTATTATTATTATTATTATTATTATTATTGTTATTATTATTATTATCATGCTATTATTATTATTATTATTATTATTATCATCATCATTGCTATTATTATTGTCCACATCATCCCGTGTATTGACCACATAGCCCGATGATGCATCGCCTCACCCTAGTGTGATTTCATTTATTATTATTATTATTATTATTATTATCATCATTATTATTATTATTATTATTATTAGTATTATTATTATTACTATCATCATCATTATTGCTATTATTATGGTCCACAGCATCACGTGTATTGACCACACAGCCCGATGATGCATCGCCTCACCCTGGTCCCTGTAACGGTGTTGTTGTTTTTTTGGTTTAAAAGATATAAAAGATATGAATTTGGCGAAAACCCTAACCATAGTGATTTCATTTATTATTATTATTGTTAATGTTATTATTATTATTATTATTATTATCACCTTGAATGATTTGAGCGTCTGGTGAACCAGAGAAGGATTAATAATTTTGTCACAAGTGATAACTAGGTTTTGTATAAAACAAAATCTTGAATGATTTTAACGTCTGGTGAACCAGAGAAGGATTATTAACTTAGTCATGAGTGATAACCTAGTTTTGTATAAAACAAAATCTTGAATGATTTGAGCGTCTGGTGAACCAGAGAAGGATTATTAACTTAGTCACAAGTGACGACTAGGTTTTGTATAAAACGAAATCTTGAATGATTTGAGCGTCTGGTGAACCAGAGAAGGATTGTTGACTTAGTGATGAGTGATAACCTAGTTTTGTATAAAACAAAATCTTGAATGATTTGAGTGTCTGGTGAACCAGAGAAGGATTATTAACTTAGTCACGAGTGATAACCTAGTTTTGTATAAAACAAAATCTTGAATGATTTGAGCGTCTGGTGAACCAGAGAAGGATTATTAACTTAGTCATAAGTGATAACTAGGTTTTGTATAAAACAAAGACTTGAATGATTTGAGTGTCTGGTGAACCAGAGAAGGATTATTAACTTAGTCACAAGTGATAACCTAGTTTTGTATAAATCAACATTCTTGAATGATTTGAGCGTCTGGTGAACCAGAGAAGGATTATCAACTTAGTCACAAGTGACAACCTAGTTTTGTATAAAACAAAATCTTGAATGATTTGAGCGTCTGGTGAACCAGAGAAGGATTTTCAACTTAGTCACAAGTGATAACCTAGTTTTGTATAAAACAAAATCTTGAATGATTTGAGCGTCTGGTGCACCATAGAAGGATTATTAACTTAGTCATGAGTGATAACCTAGTTTTGTATAAATCAACATTCTTGAATGATTTGAGCGTCTGGTGAACCAGAGAAGGATTTTCAACTTAGTCACAAGTGACGACTAGGTTTTGTATAAAACAAAATCTTGAATGATTTGAGCGTCTGGTGAACCAGAGAAGGATTATTAACTTAGTCATGAGTGATAACCTAGTTTTGTGTAAAACGATTTGAGCGTCTGGTGAACCAGAGAAGGATTATTAACTTAGTCATGAGTGATAACCTAGTTTTGTGTAAAACGATTTGAGCGTCTGGTGAACCAGAGAAGGATTATTAACTTAGTCATGAGTGACGACTAGTTTTGTATAAAACAACATTCTTGAATTTACCAGTAGTGACTGGTATTGAAACTCTACAAAAATCTGGTTTTGAATGGAATGATCCTGAAATTTGTCACCGCTAATAAAGTAGTGAAAATACTTTTCAAAAAAAAAAAAAAATAATAAGAAACACAAGTCACATTCAGAAACTATTGCTATTGCAATCTAAAGAAGGAATGTTACATCATCCAAAAAGATAAAGTGTTCGAAAATGATGGAAAAAAAAACAACAACAAAACTAGCCCTAATTTGTGTGGACTAAATTTTCATCATTTCCTCTTCCCCTAAGCAGCCTCAGGTGGCAAAACGGTGCAAGTGGTAGAGCCTTGGTCTCCATATTGGGAGGTCACCGATTCTAAACCAACTTTTTAGTCAAAAATTCATTTGTTCTTTTTCCTCCCCTTCTTGTTTAATATCTGTGTCGGTGTAATTGCATGGCCGACTGAGACAGGAGTCCTGGTATCCCGATAATGTCTCTTAGGTTCTCAAATGTTAAGTTTAGTTTCCCATCCACAATACAGCCTATATAGCCCTTACATAGGACAGTAAGCAACAAACAAACAAACCTCCATCCACAATACAGCCTATATAGCCCTTACATAGGACACTAAGCAACAAACAAACAAACCTCCATCCACAATACAGCCTATATAGCCCTTACATAGGACACTAAGCAACAAACAAACAAACAAACCAACCAACCTCCGAGCACCCCCAAAGGTGACCAATCAGATGGCGGTCTTTGCTCAACCTCGAGAGCAAGTCCTGATATCCCAACAATGTCTCTTAGTTCTCAAATGTTAAGTCTTGTTTCCCGTCCACAATATAGCCTGTTTATCCCTTACATAGGAGACTATACAACATGCAAACAAACAAAGAAACAAAGAAACAACCTCCGAGCACCCCCAAAGGTGACTAATCAGATGGCGGTCTTTGTCTGTGAATTATCTGCTCAACCCCGAGAGCAAGTCCTGATATCCCAACAATGTCTCTTAGTTCTCAAATGTTAAGTCTTGTTTCCAATCCACAATATAGCCTATATAGCCCTTAAATAGGACAGTAAGTAACAAACAAACACACAAACCAACCAACCTCTGAGCACCCCCAAAGGTGACCAATCAGATGGCGGTCTTTGCTCAACCTCGAGAGCAAGTCCTGATATCCCAACAATGTCTCAAAGTTCACTAAGCAACAAACAAACAAACCTCCATCCACAATACAGCCTATATAGCCCTTAAATAGGACAGTAAGCAACAAACAAACAAACCAACCAACCTCCGAGCACCCCCAAAGGTGACCAATCAGATGGCGGTCTTTGTCTGTGCATTCTCTGCTCAACCTCGAGAGCAAGTCCTGATACTCTCGGTAGTCCTGCTCCTCTGTCTCACGCTTGTCTTGCTGCTTAACTGGCACATTTCTCACTTGAGCAGTGGCTGGGGGAACATGTTCCTTCTTTGAAGGCTCAACATGGTTTCTGTTGAAAAGAAAAAGAAAAAAGAAAGAACTGAATCAAGGTTGGTTGGTTGGTTGGGTTGGTTGGTTTAACGTCCAACAGCAGCACTATATAGGGCTATATTGTGGACGGGAATTGAATCAAGAGTCAGTGAATGAGTTCGCTTCTAAAATAATAAAATAAAAACATTCATTCAATGTCAGCTGCAAGACAGGTCCCAAAAGTAAATTCTGACAATTTCATGTGCTGCCACACAGAGACAGCGCAGGGAGACCAGGACTCCTGCGTCAGCAAATCGCATTATGATGACACCGACCCAACTAATAGGGAGCGCAATCGACAGGGCTCGAACCCGGACCTTTTGCGCCAGGGCTATGATCGGACCTCAGTACATGTTAACTTTTTATCGTCTTCGTTTTCGCTGCGAGATCTTACTTATAATGACACCAACCCTACGAGTAGGGAACGAAATCAGACAAGTTTCCCCCCCATCTAACAAGGCAAGAATTATCAAACTTTCTTAAACTTTATGTGTTGCTTTTTTGTTTGTTTAGGGAAGGGGGGTAGGTTTGTTTTTTTCTGTTAAGCAATTATTGTTGTTGCTACCAAGAAAAATGGAGATAACCTTACCATGCATACCTAATAATAATAAAATAATAATAATAAAACACGTGTAATCTTACTAATTATTCTTTGATGTCTTCATTCTTTTAACTAATAATAATAATAATAATTTATTGCATTTCTTTTGCGCATTTCCAAAATTGAAATTCTGCTCAATGCGCATTACATCACAAGTAATTAATCATGTACATGAAATTAATCATCAGATTGTAAACATACATAAATGTGTAAATATAATTAAATGTACAGTTAAAATGTTGATATATAGCACGATAAAATGAACATTAGCATATCTACCTGCTCTAATAAAAATTGCACACTTTCCGTTGAAAAACAGTCAGTATCAATGTTTTTACATGTTAAAATTTTTTTCGGAAATTCCCCAAAATAGGGCGCACACAAGAATTGTGGTTGGGTTGGTTTGGTTTAACGTCCAACAGCAGCACTATATAGGATATACTGTAGACGGGCCCCAAGACGGACGTCTGACAATTTTATGTGCTGCCACACACGAGACAGGGCGGGGATACCATGACTCCTGTCTCAGCCGGTCACATTATACTGACACCGACCCAACCAGTAGGGAACGCAACAGCCAGGATTTGAACTCGGGACCTTTTGCGTCGGAAGCCGATGTTCTACCCCTGGACCACTGCGCCCCCCAGCCCGAGTCACAACCACAACTCAAATCTCACCCTTGCTCCTCCCCAGGATTCGAACTCGGGACCTTTTGCGTCAGAAGCCGATGTTCTACCCCTGGACCACTGCGCCTCCCAGCCCAGTCACAACCACAAGCACAACTCAAATCTCACCCTTGCTCCTCCCCAGGATTCGAACTCTGGACCTTTAGCGTCGGAAGCTGATGTTCTACCCCTGGACCACCGCGCCCCCCAGCCTGAAGTCACGACCACAAGTCAAATCTCACCCTTGCTCCTCCCCAGGATTCGAACTCTGGACCTTTTGCGTCGGAAGCCGACGTTCTACCCCTGGACCACTGCGCCCCCCCAGCCCAGCCTGAGTCACAACCACAACTCAAATCTCACCCTTGCTCCTCCCCAGGATTCGAACTCTGGACCTTTAGCGTCGCGCCGGACGCCGATGTTCTACCCCTGGACCACTGCGCCCCCCAGCCCGAGTCACAAGCACAACTGAAATCTCACCCTTGCTCCTCGCCACCGGCAGAATGCAGGCTGAGGTCGACCGGGGACCCAGGATCAGACACAGACGCGGCCCAGTCGGCATGATAGATGTTCTCTCGGAGCAGGCAGTACTTCTCCCCGGTCCCTCCCGGGGGTGCGCACCCCGCGTTCCGCGCCGGCTGCCGAAGCTTCAGGAACACGTGCGTCGGGTTGTGGAGGTCGGGCAGAGCCTCGCAGCGTTCGCACAGGTCAAAGTCCTCGCAATTGCTTGGCACGGAGAGAGAGAGAGAGAGAGAATAAGGAGAGAGGATATTACAGAGATGCCGACTCAATCATCTATCATTACTTTACTGAACCTCTAACACCTATAACACACAGCAATGGCATATTGAATAATAATTTTTAAAAAATTTTAAAAACCTTGACGTACTATTTGACTTGACCCAACTCTCACCCGCCAACTTTTAAAAAAATTTTTTTTTTTTACAGAAAATTGGTAACACTAGAGTAAAATTTTAAGTCATTATTCCTCATTAAAAAAAAATAGACCAGGTTAGTGATTTGATAGGGTTGTCATAGGGGACACACAAGGTTGACACATTGTACGCTAGCCCACACCAAGCAGGTCTCTCCTCTGTCTACCTTGCAGATTTTATAAAGGTGAAATTTTATTTCATTTTGGGATTTTAAATAAAATACAATATGAGTAGTTTGAAAAAGATTTGTAGATTAACAGATAATATTTATTATTATGATAACCGGGAATTTTGTTTTTCGTCCTCGAGAGAGGCGGTGATAAGAATTATGCAGAAAACAAGAGGAAATTTATTATTAGGTCTTATCTATGAATCTTTTACCACACAACCCTCTAGTGCTAGGATTAAAATAAAAAAAAATAAAAAATAAATAAATAGATAAAGAGGGAGAGAGACAGACTGGCAACGAGAGAAGATAATATGGAGAACATTCTGAGATTGAAAAGCGGATCACTCACCCACACTTGTAGCGAATGCCGGCAATGATGATGTTGCAATTATCACAGTAAATACCAGTGTGAATGACTCCATCTGAAACTGTTGAAAAAAATTGCCTCACTATTTAAAAAAAACAAAACAACAAAAAACAAACAAACATGTTTTTGATCAATCTTAAATTAATAAGTTCATATCATTCACTGTAGCTAAAATTACAATTTTAACTCTATTTTTCTTTTTTAATTATTAAATTGAGTCGCGGGAATGATTCATACACTGGACTTAGCAAGTTGGGGGTGTAAGTTTCAAGGAAACTGCACAAAATCAACAGAATCATTATATTACTGATTACATGGATGAATCATAACTTTTAAAACACTACAACTATTTGAAGTTCAAGGATGAATCATTATATTACTGATTACATGGATGAATCATAACTTTTAAAACACTACAACTATTTGAAGTCCAAGGATGAATCATTATATTACTGATTACATGGATGAATCATAACTCTTAAGACACTAACACTATTTGATGGATCAATTAAGACACAGGGGTAACTGAAAAAGAGTGGAAATAATAAAGCAGTCACCAACTTGAGCTAACAGAATTACATATATATAAGTCTGTCGAGAACTTACGTGTGTCCTTGTGCCTTGTGTCCGCATGCATCTGTGCCTGAGACAGTGTGAAGAGACCCGTCTGCACGATACGGTAAGTCTCGTGGGTCACGTCACGCACGATGGATGCCTGCATGTCTTTCTTCAGCTGGAATAAAAAAAACAATCAGATAAAGAATAGAAAAATATCAGTACTGTGTACGATGATGCCATTGCCAACTGGAGCAATTTTTTACTGAACTGTTACCCTAAAGAAAAACGACATATACATACAATCACAAGACATAAGCCCTTGAACTATAACCTGATTTACTAAAAATCCATAAAGTTTAAGGAAAATTGGCAGTGGTCAGTTTCCTAAAATTTACGTTAATACTATATAAATATAGGCTATATTGTGCATGAGCACCAAGGTTAATGTCTGACAGTTAAACGTGCTGCCACATAAAGAGAGTGCAAGAAGACCCTGACTCTTGTCTCAGTCGTTCATTGTATACTGACTCTAACACAACAAGTTGTTTTTTCTCAATCATGAGTTTAGAACCAGGGACCTATTGGGAGACCAACACTCTACAGTTCAGAAAACAGAAATTGGGATCTAGTAGTAGTGGTATAATATATCACTTATTAAATTTAAAGACTAGTTTTAAACACAAGTTAATTACATGTCAATTTATAATATTACTTCTTTTCGCGTAGACAATATGATTTAAAGAGGCAATTTCTAGTATTCTACAAAACTGTGGGCACTAAGTTGTAGGCTTACAACGTGTCTTAAGATTTTCACATGGGAAGCTTTACAAACATTATGAAGATAATTTTTTGTAGCATTACCTTCTTCATGTGCTTGACAAAGTCGTTGTACTGAAGAGCCTTATCCCCTTTCACTCGGACTTTCTCCCCAGACTCGACATCCTCCGAAAGCTTTCCATTCTCCTCCTTGGCCTGCTTCTTTCTCTCTTTCTCCTCCTCTTTCTTTTTCTTCTCCTCCCTCCTCTTCTCCCTGTCCTTCTTGCTTTCCTTGTCCGCAGACTTTTTCTTGTGAGACTTCTTTTCCGATTTTGAATTTGAGTCTTTCGATTTCTTCTTTCTATCGGGCGACATGTCTTCCCTGCGGACTTCCTCCTGGAGGCACACAAAGGCATCTGCACCGGCACCACACTCCCTCTCCTTCAGATGCTTCATCTGCTAAAATAGACAAAATTTTAAATCAATTTCAGTGATACCGAGGCTTTTAACACACTCCCTCTCCTTCAGCCGCTTCACCTGCTAAAATACAGACACAATTGTAAATCAATTTCAGTGATACCGAGGCTTTTAACACACTCCCTCTCCTTCAGATGCTTCACATGCTGAAATATAGACACAATTGTAAAACAATTTCCGTGATACCAAGGCTATATTGTTTATGATGCGAAATGAAAAGCAATCCTTTTTATAATAGACAAAATTTTAAAACAATTTCAGTAATACCAAAGCTTTTAACATATTATTTATAATGCAAAATGATAAACAATCCTATTTATAATAGACAAAATTGCAGAACAATTCTGTTTATAATAGACAAAATTGTTAAACAATTCCAGTGATACCAAGATCTTTAACATATTCTTTGTAATGTGAAATGATTTATAAGCAATCCTTTTTATAATGGACAAAAAAAAGCAATTTCAGTGATACCAAGGTCTTTAACATATTCTTTGTAATGCGAAATGATTTACAAGAAATCCTTTTTATAATAGACAAAATTTTAAAACAATTTCAGTGATACCAAGGCTTTTAACATTTTCTTTGTAATGCGAAATGATTTACAAGAAATCCTTTTTATAATAGACAAAAATTGTTAAACAATTTCAGTGATACCAAGGCTTTTAGCATATTCTTTGTAATGCAAAATGATAAGCAATCCTGTTTATAATTCTAAACCTAATGCATCAAGTTAAGACAAGGTTTACTGTGACAAGACAAAGTCTCGAGCTCGTCCTCTAGTCACCCACTAGATCTAATAATGGACGCCCAGAGTGCTATTAGCAGCTATACTGTATGTGCCTTAAAAGTGGCCACCCATCAGGGTTAAACCAGGTTTCCTTCAGTAACTAGAACCGTGATACTGTGATTTATATATTCTGTATGATATTATATTAATATTCGTTTAAAAACCTTCATTTTTATTTTCTTATCAACATAGACTTTCTAATGCCTCTGTTGTATGAAGGTGTGATTTTAAATATCCCCTTGTGGGAAAAATAAAGATTTCTGCAGTTCGTATTCTGTAAATTAAGCCGGTTCCACTGTAAAGTGTTAAGTGCGGCCATACCTGAGAGCTGACAGCTGCTGCATCTCCTTCCCTGGCCAAGACCTCTCCAGTCTCCTCTGATGCAGCCCTGACAGACATACAGTGTATATAAGTGTTAGAGTTAACAATGTCACATCAAGTAGTTTTAAGAAGTAAAATAGCCTGACAGACATACAGTGTATATAAGTGTTACAGACATACAGACAGTATATATAAGTGTTAGAGGTAACTTAACAGTGTCACATCAAGTATATTTAAATCTAAAAATAGACATTTTGTTAGAAAGATAAATAGCGGGAAAAACTATATTAAAAAAAAAAGTGCGATTCCATTTTTAAGCATTTTTTTGTACAAATACTGTTTACCAAAGCTTTTAACATATTCTTTATAATGCGAAATGATAAACAATCCTTTTTATAATAGACAAAATTTTAAAACAATTTCAGTGATACCAAGGCTTTTAACATATTCTTTGTAATGCGAAATGATTTATAAGCAATCCTTTTTATAATAGACAAAATTTTAAACAATTTCAGTGATACCAAGGCCTTTAACATATTCTTTGTAATGCGAAATGATTTATAAGCAATCCTTTTTATAATAGACAAAATTTTAAAACAATTTCAGTGATACCAAGGCTTTTAACATATTCTTTGTAATGCAAAATGATAAGCAATCCTGTTTATAATAGACAAAATTTTAAAGCAATTTCCGTGATACCAAGGCTTTTAACATATTCTTTATGATGCAAAATGATAAGCAATCCTGTTTATAACTCTAAACCTAATACATTAAGTTAAGACAAGGTTTACTGTGACAAGACAAAGTCTCGAGCTAGTCCTCTAGTCACCCACTAGATCTAATAATGGACGCCCTGAGTACTATACTGTATGTGCCTTAAAAGTGGCCACCCATCAGGGTTAAACCAGGTTTCCTTCAGAAACTAGAACTGTGATACTGTGACTTATATATTCTGTATGATATTATTAATCTTCGTGTGAAAATTCTACCTTCATTTGTATTTTCTAATCAACGTAAACTTTCTCATGCCACTGTTATATGAAGAGAATGTATTTCTAATTTCCCCTGGAGGGAAAAATAAAAATGTCTGCATTCTGTTGTTTGCAATTTAAGCCGGTTTCACTGTAAAGTGTTAAGTGCAGCCATACCTGTGAACTGACGGCTGCTGCGTCTCCTTCCCTGGCCAAAACCTCTCCAGTCTCCTCTGATGCAGCCCTGACAGACATACAGTATATATAAGTAATAGGGTTGACTTAACAGTGTCACATGTATCAAGTATATTTAAGAAGTAAAATAGCCTGACAGACATACAGTATATATAAGTGTTACAGACATACAGTATATATAAGAAGTAAAATAGCCTGACAGACATAGAGTATATATATAAGTGTTACAGACATACAGTATATATAAGTGTTAGAGGTAACTTAACAGTGTCACATCAAGTATATTTAAGAAGTAAAATAGCCTGACAGACATACAGTATATATATATATATATATATATATAAGTGTTAGAGGTAACTTAACAGTGTCACATCAAGTATATTTAAATCTAAAAATAGACATTTTGTTAGAAAGATAAATAGCGGGAAAAACTATAAAAAAAAAAAAAAAGTGTGATTCCATTTTTAAGCATTTTTTAGCAAAATACTGTGACTACTTTTGAGTTAATACAACGCAAACTTTCTCTATCTAGCCCAAGATGCAGGCTGGTGATAAATTTATAAATAGTTGTAACAAAAATATTCTCAAGATTGGAATGAAACGAATGAATACGATATATAACTGATCTTGGTTTTATCTAATACAGCCATAGAAGAGACCCCGATGGCCCAGCCTTACCCTGCACTAGTCGCCACCTCCTCCCCTGCAGTCTCCAGCTTGCCAGACTCGGCTTCTGCCGGCATCTCTATGGCAACGGCGTTGGCACCGCAGGGGGCGCCCTCCATCATCAGCAGCGCTCTCGGCAGCGGAACGGGGGGCTTTACCGCTTTCACATCACCCACGGCAACAGCTGCCTCCGCATCATTGATGTTTCTCTGCTTGCTGCTGCTGCTGCTCCCAACACACCCGTCTCTGCGAGGCTGTTTCGGCTGGCTGGTGACGACGCGGTGGGCAGGATTATTTTCAGCCCTGGCGACGGAGAGCCCAGACGGTCGCTGGCTCGACTCGCAGGTCATGGTGACCGTGGTTAAACCTCGCGCCAGCGACGTTGTCGGCCCGCGCTTCGCCTCTTCGGGCCAGGTGATGGGAGACAACCCTGCAAACTTGAAGGCGGACTCGGAAGACACCTGTGGCTGTTCCTTCTGCCAGGGCGAGCTGTTGCCCCCACCAGTGCTGGTTTTGATCCAAGGCTCCGTTATCTTTGTAGGGGTCAAGGTTGGGCTGTTATCCACCTGGGAACCCAGTTGTGTTTGGTCCATGACGTTTGACGTGTCGAACGGGTCTTGACCAGGAGGGGTGACCATCCACAGATGTCCGTCCCAAATCCCCTTCACGGGCCGGAGCTGGGTAACCATTTCCGTTTCCGTCTCCTTGACCAGGTGACTGAGCAGGCTCTGACGGTGATGCTCCTGGCTGCTCGACTTTGAGGCATCATCATCGTTATTGGAAACTGGTCTAGCACTGCTCGACTTTGAGGCCCCATCGTTATTGGAAACTGGTCTAGCACTAGTAACAGGTCTCCGCTGGGCCTGCTCTGTGTTTAGACCACCTGTCTCTGCTGTTTTATCATTGCCAGGTGCATCATCGGCAGACGCCAATCTCCGGAGAAACTTGACTTTCTCTTTGGGCGGAAGTTTTGACGCTTCTTGCCATGCCGTCGCAGCCGCCAGGAGGGTTGTTTTGTTTCCCGCGGCCGATGGCGCTGGTGTTTTTGGCGACGACGATGATGTTGATGATGTTCTTGACACCGCAGCAGGTCTGTTTGTGTTTGTGCTTGTGCCGACAGCTTTGGCGACGTTTCCACTGTAGAAAGGATAAGGCTGGGCGAAGATGTCTGCAGTGTTCGTCTTGACCTCGATACATTCACAACCGACTTTTTGAGGCTGCGTTGGCTGTGCCTGTGTATCGGGGTAGGGGTACACCAACCAGGGCTGAGTAGCTTGTGCATCGGTGTACTGTGTTCCTCCAACACTAGTAACCATGACGCCTTCATTGGACGAGGCTGGGGGGTTAGGGTACACAAGAGGCTCTTCAGACTTGCACCTGTCGTCCGGCTTTGGGGCCCACTTACAATGAGGGTATCGATCAACAACCAAAAAGGTTTCTGAAGTGTCGAAAGTGAGAGATGGGTCTTGAGATCCACCATCTGTTGAGGATTCATATCTGTGGTCTGTGGTCGGAATCCAGTTGTACGGGCCTTGATCTAGGGGTGTCCTGAAATCCAAACTCTTACTGCTTTTCATGTAAGCGTGTTCTGGCCATCCGTTTTCGCGGACTGGGTACACTCGCACTTGCAGAACTTCACCTGAAGCTCGGGTCATCTGCGGATGTAAACCACATTTTGACTAAAGAAGGCAGAAAGACTGTAAAGGAAGACTAATTGGGCATTCCAATTTTAGAAAATTATCCTATCTTGCTTGACAGTTGTCGGTTCACTTCAACTCCTCTCCCTGCTTATCATTATTGTGACTCACCACTTTTATTGTACACTACACGACATACTGTCAGTCCTAGCTTATGAGAAAAGTGTTATATTGTAATGAGGAAGTGATAGGTCTTTGGTTTTGTATCTTTATAGTCGTATACTAGATTTTAGATGGTACAGATACAACTTCACAAGCTTTACGGCACTTCTGGTTTGTCTAATCCGAGGGTGGGTATGAGATTAGTTTGTCGAATCCAAGTTAGTAAAGGCAAAGTAGAAGAAAAATAGTAAATTTGTATCTATCCGTTGAATGGAAGGTGTTTCTTTGAGTCCGAGTTTGTTGTATCCTAGTTCTAGAGTACATAGAATGTAATACATGACATTCTCAATGTTAGATTTGCCCTACACAATTAAGAGTTTTGGTAATCAGAAGGAATATTTTGAAATTCGAAAAAGTACAAGCTCAATATTGCTATCTACTTGTAAATACTTAAAAAGTTAAACTGTACAAGAAATGTGAATGTTTGTTGACCATACAAAATTTCTCTTGCAGATAAAACAAGAACACAGATAAGTACACATAGTATTACAGAAACAAAGAAAAATGAAAATACATACCCTCAGAGCCTCTGATAACTCTGCATCACTTCCCATATCAACCTGAAAGAAAAACACAGTAGAATTATAAAGGCATTTATTTCAATAAGTTTTTGAGCAAAGAATCACTTGTTGAATGATGGCATTAGTTCAAAGACAAATATACATTGATATTTACAGTATTAGCATTATAATTATAGACCACTTCTCATATCAATCTGAAAGAGTTTTAATTCTAACCACTAGACAGTTAATTTTCATCAAATTCATCTGTGTCATAGAAATGATGGATTAATCGTTTTAATGACTAAATAGTTCGCTACTACACTATTCACTGCAATATCACTTCACAAGTTATTGCTTCTGACTTTGAGAAATCACAACTTTTTAATATGCAGATAACGGCAGTGTTTGATAAGACTTAGCGCTTCTTAGCCCTCTATGTTTAATAAAAATGCAGCCCAGACAAGTTCAGAACTCAAGTACTTACCCAGTCACCATCATCATCAAGATATTTGACATTTATAGCACTTGTAGGGGTCTTGTACAGGCTCAGTATCTGGGGAAAAATTGTAGATTCAGTGAAGAATAGTATTAGATTAGTCTTGGATTAAATCTCACACCAATCATCACTCAATATTGAGTTGGCTTAAAACTGCTTTGTGATATATCTATATATATTCTTACGATAAATCACCTCTAACTAATTTTTTTTGGTGGTCGTAAATTTCAGGCCAACTTTTTGCTGGACACCCTGAACTTTGTAAGTTGTAGGGCACTTCTGGTTGGTCTAATACAAGGGTGGGTATGACATTAGTTTGTCAAATTCAAGTTAGATTACTAAAGGCAAAGTAGAAGAAAATTAGTAAGTTTTTATCTGTCCGTTGAATGGAAGGTGTTTCTTTGAGTCTTTGAGTTTGTTGTGTTAGAGTTCTAATGTACATAGAATGAGATACATAATATTCTGAATGTTAGATTTGCCCTACACAAATAAGAGTTTAGGGAATTTCTTTATACAAAAGGATTATTTTGAAATTCGAAAAATTACAAGCTCAAGATTGCTGTCCGAGAAACATGAATGTTTGACCATACAAAACTCTCTTGCAGATAAAACAAAAATAAAGATAATTATACATAGCATTACAGAAACAAAGAAAATACATACCCTCAGAGCCTCTGATAACTCTGCATCACTTCCCATATCAACCTGAAATAATAAAACACAGTACAGGAAACAAAGCCAGGAATTTTAATGCTAACCACTAGACAGTTAATTTTCATCCAATTGATCAGTGTCATAGAAATGCTGGATTAATTATTTTAATGACTAAATAGTTTTCTACTATACTAGTCAATGCAATAACGCTTCACAAGTAATTGCTTTTGATTTGACTTTGAGAAATCACAACTTTTTAAATGATAATTATAATGGCAGCTCATTGTTTGATAAGACTTAGCGCTTCTTAGCCCTCTATGTTTGATAAAAATGCAGCCCAGACAAGTTCAGAACTCAAGGACTTACCCAGTCACCATCATCATCAAGATATTTGACATTTATAGCACTTGTAGGGGTCTTGTACAGGCTCAGTATCTGGGGAAAAAATTGTAGATTCAGTGAAGAATAGTATTAGATTAGTCTTCTAAAAAAATGATTAAATCTCACATCAATCATCCCATAATAATGTTTTAAATTGTGTTGGCTTAAAACTGCTTTGTCCTACTCCTAGATCTCAAATATGGAAATAAGGAGATATTACAAAGCAGTTTTGCAGTCATGATTGTCAAAAAAAATACAACACAACAAAAGACAGCAGCAAAAACTTTGGAAATCCGTTTATATTGAGCAATAACCAATGAAATTAAACATAGAATTTGAATGTATTTTTTCGAGGTTATTCTACACTCTGCATATTATATCTAGATCTATTCAATCTAGATCTTGTGTTTTTTTATCAACTGGGGTGCATCTACCGCGATTTAACAAAACCGAGTCATTCAGCAGTAGCCTAGCTACTGACCTCAAATTACATATAAAATCACCTCTATCTTTCACCTGTAGCAGTGATGCCAAATGGATCATTTAAGTTTTAACTAATTTTTTTTTTTTTTTTTTTTTTTGAAAATTGAATCATAGACGTGACTCCTTGACAAATCTTTACTGAACTCTGACCTGCCACTTTGTTGTTTGTTTGTTTGTTTTAATCCAATCAGTAAATTTTAGGAAAATTGGCATCCCTGTAGACGTCTGCACACAGATCTCTAGATCTAGTCTAGAGCATAAAATACCTTGATCAATACTGCATAGACTATACATGCATCTTGCTTAGATTTTTGGTAAAATGGACATTATTATAGTATCTAACGATTTGATTGCGATCTGACTTACCAATGTGCTGAAGTGGACCCAGTTCTCATCATCTGGTGGAAGGACGATTGGATCCGGCTGCTGATCTTGGGGGTTGCCACACAGACTGACGGCTACAATAATTATTTCCTTTTCCATGTTTGACAGTCGTATCGCTCTGTCAATCTTCAAAAAGCACAGGTGTCTTAAAGTTATGTATCCTCTTTCAATACATCCCGAATTATAACAATCACGAAAATAATGCTGACGTTCTAAGAAACACAAAATGGCCTTCCACTCTCAGCTGCTGCAAGTTCCTTGTTGTTGTCACCGTACGAGTCTAAACAAACCGGATGAGACAAGAATCAATGAGCTGAGCTAAATAGTTCTATGTATTGATTGTTTACACCTGAGTAATTTAGGAAATTGTTTGATTTTAAGCTGTACTGTAGACGTAACTTTAGTTGTTATTGTAATATGAATAAAACAAATGAGTTCATGGCGAAACTAAAATGAAGATCTACAATGTTTACAATGCAGCCTGCGTAGTAATGCCACCTAA
Source organism: Elysia chlorotica (assembly GCA_003991915.1). Taxonomy (NCBI): domain Eukaryota; kingdom Metazoa; phylum Mollusca; class Gastropoda; family Plakobranchidae; genus Elysia; species Elysia chlorotica. The sequence goes on along the minus strand of RQTK01000130.1, from coordinate 315,297 downwards.
ATAGTAAGAGAACTTGACGAACAGAGAGGTCAATCTCATGTGACCAGACGTGTTTATGTCAGTTTCTAAAAATAAACTAGGTAGAAACTACGTGGAAGCCACCGAGGTTCTTTACACTAAGCAACTTACAACATAACAACATTCGTCATTGGGTCGAAAGTTATGAGAAACAATTTGAGAATCTTGGGTGGAACAAACCTTGAACTTGAATTTTACAGGCCCTTATGGTTTTCTTGTTTCGCTAGAAAACATTCTGGAAATGTACTGACATCTACAACTATCCCCCCCCCCCTTTTTTTCCCCATCTTCATAGGCATACCCGACATTACAAAATCCCTCCNNNNCTCTCTCTCTCTCTCTCTCTCTCTCTCTCTTTCTCTCTCTCTCTCTCTCTCTCTCTCTCTCTCTCTCTCTCTCTCTCTCTCTCTTAGTGTAACGCTCCCTCCGTGGCGATTTTATACACATTGCCATATCAAGTACAATCATCACGATTATATGTGAATCTCGGACCTGATCATCCTCTTCATCAAAAATGTTTTAGTGCCCTTACACACATACGCACACACCCACACACAAAGGCTTGAAAGTTTTTATTGTACAATAAATAAAAGAATGGGATATTAGCAAAATTTACCCCTATGCAACATTTAGAGAATGTACAGTCGATGGAATATTTCCATGTGTATTTCCTTGGGATTATTTCTGTTCAGACGGTGCATAGTTCCACAGAGTGAAAAGTACAATAGCAAGTTTCTTTTGTGTGTCTTTGACTCTGACAACAAGCTTCATGCAAAAACGAGGCTTATGTACAGGTTTTTCACAGTATTTGTCAAGAAACGTTCGTGTCAAAAAGTTAAGCCGTATTGCTTGGTCTGACTTGTACGGGGTTGAACAAAGGGTGCCAGGGTGGCTTTACCAGAGAGTCCTCGTCGCGCTGAAAGCAAAATAATAATATACATGCAATATTATGTTCTTCTATCCCTATCACATGTAGGGCCTATGTTCAGGCATGTTCAGTGACCGGCTGAGACAGGAGTCATGGTATCCCCGCCCTGTCTCGTGTGTGGCAGCACATGCAATTGTCAGACGTCCGTCTTGGGGTCCGTCCACAATATAGCCTATATAGTGCTGATGTTGGACGTTAAATCCAGCTCAACATCAGGCATGTTCAGGAATTGAACAGAAACCTAATAGAGAGCCTACTTGGCATGCCAACACGCGTCAATATGCAATAATGTATAGGCCTATAGCCTGATTTCAAGGTCTAGGTTGTACGTGTACTTGTATTGATATTCCGAACCATTGTTAATTTGTGTTGCATATATTTACTACCTCGTTCTTTTTTTTTTTCAAGCATATACCGGTAATAATAATATTATTATAACAACAAAAATGTGGTTCGACGCGGCATTTAAGAAATATACTAAGAATGTCATGGAAGGATAAAATAGGAAACGAAGATGTGTTAGATGAGACTAGAATAAATAGTGTTTATTAAAAACTGTAAACAATTTTTTAAGGCAGATGGAATTTGTAGGACATCTAAATCGACACAAAAGTGTAGAACATTCGGCCCATTCATTGAACGTTATGGTATGGTGAAAGTGTGTGAGAGAGAAAGAGAGAGAGAGAGAGAGAGAGAGAGAGAGAGGGGGGGGGGGGGGGGGGGGGGGGGGGCTACACACACTCACACACACACACACACACACACTGTCTCTCCAGGAAGAAAACAACAAAACAAAGACAATAACTCATGTCCATTCGGGTTAATATTGTGACCTGACCCTCTTTTAAGATAGATCTAATATCATTATTTTTTTTTAAACCTTGATGTGTATAGGGCCTACTGTAGGTATCAACCAAAAGCGCCTTAGTAACTTATCAACACAGTAGTCATGCATGACTAGCATGGAGATATCACGTCTATTTATAGCTCCTCGCATCAGCACACTCGTATCACGCAGTAGAATTATGTCATTGCTTGTGAGTGGAGCTGTGGAATTATGGGATTTAGAACGATCTATTCATACAGGCTTTACGAACCATACAATGGTGACGGATTGCATAATCACACCCATTAGGCATTAACTTTTCTGATTGTTCATTGGCTGAGATAGACCTATGATTAGACGCCTTTGTAATTCCCTAACCTTCGATTCGTTTCCGCTGTGTGCTCTTGTCACATGGCCTCAAATTTCGTTAACTGCGCCTGAAATATAGATCTATAGATCTATAGAATTCTGTAGATCTACACTATTAAAAATAATGCATCGCCGCCATTACGCATCTTGACTCACGTTTTAGCACGGTACAATCAACCAGTCGTAACCGGTTCAAGGTCTACGGAGCGTTTTAAACTTTGGGCTTGGATAAAACTTGTATCAGTAGATCTATTAACACAGTTGCATTTATGATTGAATATGATTATATTTAGACCCTATTTTTTACTAGATGTATTATTATCTCCTAAATAAAATCAGCACACAACAAGCAAAATTCGTTGGCCGTCTCATGCGCATACACAGTTTAGAACATGTTTTACAAGTTTCTGGTAAAATGAACGGAAAGAGAGCGAGAGGAAGACAGAGCGAAGAAAATCTGGAACGGGCTAAGAAAATAGATCGGTATATATGGAAGTCATCGACCTAATTGTGAAATGCTTTAATTCTAACGCGCGGGATTGGTTAATACCCAGGAGGCAAAAACGTCCGGCAAAATGACACCCATTGTGTCGCAGAATACAAAAGCCACGAGAAAGTCTGCGACAAAGGAAAACCTCATATGCCTACTGCAAGAATGGCCCTTGATTGGGGTCAGTGATATGGAAAACGCATTATGTCTGATCCCATGCATGACGCATTGAGCCAAGGCCGCGTTAACAAAGTGCGGGGGGCGTGGTGGTCCTGGGGTAGAACATCGGCTTCCGACGCAAAAGGTCCGGGATCGAGCCCTAGCGATTGCGCTCCCTACTGGTTGGGTCGACCGCTGAGACAGGAGTCATGACATCCACACCCTATATATCTCGTGTGCGGCTGCACATAAAATTGTCAGACGCCGATCTTGAGGCCCGTCCACAATATAGCCTATATAGTACTCATGCTGGACGTTAAACTAACTCGACAACAACAACAACAACAACAACAACAAGCGGGGTCCTAGGCTGTCCACGAGCCGCGGGGCCCTCCATGACGTTAATACTATACCACCGGGGGGCGCGGTGGTCCAGGGGTAGAACATCGGCTTCCGACGCAAAAGGTCCTGAGTTCGAATCCTGGCTGTTGATGATATGATGATGACGACGACGACGACGACGACGACGATGATGATGATGATGATGACTTTGATGATGATGATGATGATGATGATGATGATGATGATGATGATGATGATGATGATGATGATGATGATAAGTCGCCTGAGTAAGGCCACGTTGTCAAATAATATTAACAACAATAAAAAAAAATGTCTGGAATACCGCAAACTTTTAATGTGTTTTGTGCATTTGCAATGATCTGGCTAATTTGAGTAATCACAAAGAAAAATGAGAAAGAAAAAAAAATTTTGGTGGACTTAACAAATTACGCCACAGTGTTTGTATTTTAACATACACGTGCCATAATATTTAATACAAAAAAAGATTACTCAACACCAGACATTAATGTGCACTCGTTTTATTGTTTTTCTCTCATTTCATGACAATCCTGTTTGGGATTTACAAAAATGTCTTATTGAAGACGATTAGATATTAACACAAGTAGCGATAAAAAAAAAGCAGGCATGAACAATACTTTGATCCAAAACTATATTGTATATTGTATGGCTTTCTTGATTTGAAACAGGCCAAACTTGCACCACAAGGGTTGCAAGGCCTTTAAAGGATGATATTGTTTCCTCATTATGGAAATTTTAGAACAAATTCAAGTTCAAAAGAAGTAAAACTCACAAGCAAGGAAGCAGAAAAAACGTGCATGGTTGTGATCTATAATTAATTATGATGGGATTGTTGCCTATATAATTATGCAATATTGATGACCTCAATAGAGTTTATTGAGAAAGCTAGATGGGAAATTTTTTTAATCACAACACTTTTTGTACTAGGGCAATAGAGCAATGAGCAATAGAGCAATCACTTGAAGAGTAATAAAAAAAAGACAAAACAAGCCCAAAAACGAAGCTATTGTAAGGCGGCATGGCTGATGTTTCAACGTACAAACAACTTGAACATTAAGTACAAGAAAAACTTCTTTAAATTTGTCATTTTGTTTTAAAGTTATTCCAATAAAATAGGGCTTTAACTTAAGCCTAGAGCAGAAAAAAAAAACCCAACTAAGTCACTATAATGAAGTAGTTAATTCCTTTTTAAGGTTAAGCACTAACATTATTTAAATAACATTAAAATTTTCACAATTTACAATCGACAAATCAAAGTTTTAAAGACTTATTTAAGTTGCAAAAAATTAAAGTAAATGCCAGGTTTGAATTTTTTTTTTACAAACATTTAACTTTTTTTTCATTTATAAAAAGCTCATCCCTCATTCTATATATACTTCAAAAAAAGCGACAACACTAATGCAAATTCGAAAAAAAAAAGCAAACGATACATCTTCAACAAGTAACATGACCATGGTAAAATGAAACACAAGTACCATTGTTATACAATAACAGTTCAACACTGCAACACCCATCTATGCACATTATTACAAGAAAAAGAACCTGCTCGACAGTTTTCTTGGATAAAAATCTGGACACATCGCAGGCGAGGTTCAGTTGAGTTGGGCACTTCTCGCGCACCAGTTGTGATTTTGTCCTAGGATTAATCATGGCCCGCGAATCGCGCGAAATATAGAAATATTTGTTTATAAAAAGAAAAAATTGGTATAAAAAATAGCATGCCTGCACCGTAGAGGAACACAGATCTTCAGTGAAAGAGAATAGTAATAGTACAATCTAGCTGTAGATATTGAATAGCAACGTAGAAAATCTCTTGTTGTCAGATTTTAGGAACTTCATTCAAAACAATGAAAGCATTTATTTTTAACAGAGTAACCAGAGAAAAAGCTATGGCATTGAAATAACTATAGCATTAGCAGCAGGAGCAAGGAAAAGGGCTTGACTTAATGAACAAATGCACGACAAAAACTTCAGAGAACAAAATCACCACTCTGGGCTCTTAGCTAAGATGAATAGGGCCTACTGCTTGATAAGTCGTCCTAATTTGCAATAAGGATCATCATGGTTGGCAGTCTTTGTACAAGGACGTTTCCAATGAGAAACTTTGAAAAGTAGTTTAAGATATTTGAAAACAAAAACGTATTCCTTTCTTCGCGTACAACAGACCAAGATTGCTCCATGTGATGTACGTCTGCAAATTTGGGATTAAAAAAAAGTTTCCATAACTGAGAACAAAAACTAAATTTGCCAGGTCCGTCCCAATTTGAGTAAAGTATTCTACAGTATTTTGAACTTTAAGCAACAAAAAGTTTATATATTTAACTATCAAACTATGTGGGGGAAGGGCAGAAAATCATGTTGAACACAATCAACAAGAAAAAAAAATCAAATATGGCCAAATTGTTTTTTGGTCCATCCCAACAGATTGTTCACTGTGGAAACAATGTAAGCCTAACACGTTCTTACTTCTGGTATAAAAAAAAAACAACAACAACAAACCAACAGTCTGTATAATTGTACATGAATACAGAAGTACCAAACTGAAGCAACAGCCCAAGTTAATCTGGATAAGGTCTCGGGTGTCAATGATTCAGTTATTTTTCGTTTCCATCAAAGGGATTTTGTTTTAAAAGTTATGGAGCTTTAAACTCCCCTAAAATGTCCAAAAGGAAGTCTTTTCATTACATGTAAAATTGTATATATCATTTGCATTAACATTCACCAATACAAAAAAAAGTTTCATTTCCAGGTGCATCAGAGTGAAGCGTGTATTGGCATTTCTAAACAAAAGGATTTTCAATGAGTGGTTGACACAAGTTAACTCAAAAACAAAGAATAAATATGGAAAAGAGGGAATCACAAAAGATGCATTTCTGAACAAAAAAACAAAACAAAAACAAAAAGAGCTTGAAATCTCATGACATACAAAGTCCTAGTAAAAGGTAGAGAGCCAAATAAACATAATGAAAGCAAAAACAATGATTCCAAAAACAAATTATAAAAATTTTCAAAGGGGTAAAAAGTGACAGTCAACTCAATTCAATATGTACTATACATTTCGTATACATAAACAAAACAACAAAAACAAAAAATTAAAAAAAAAATAATTAAAAAAATAAAAGTAAGTAGGCTAAGCACAGGAAATAATGCCACTGATATCACAAAGAAAAAAAGCAAAACAAGAAAACTAAAGGATTTAAAAAAAAAAAATAAGAGGAAATAATTATATTCATGAGAGAGGCAGCAACAAGACGGCCAGCACAAGAATCGACATGTTCCAATCAACAGCGGTTGGAAAATAAAAACATTATCATAATAAGTAGATGGTTAAACAGAATGTAAGAAAAAAAAAAGTAGGCTATATAAACAAACTGCATTTTTTTTTTCAATTGACACAATACATTTATAGACAGGTTACATAAACTGTAAGTGTGACCTAGTAAGTTCAAACGGTTCTTTACAAAAACAAAACAAAACATAAAAACCACAAAAAAAAACCCAACTAAAACCCAAATGGAAAAACAAAAATTCAAAGGAAAGATCGCCACGGGGAGTCAAAGTTCAAACTGGCAAGAACATTGTCTTCAACATCAGCAACAACAACAGCAATTTGTAATAAATAAAAATTGCACCACAAAGCACATTCATTACATGCAACGTATGTGTGTACCATTGGTAGTTGTTGGGATTGTACTCTTTGCGCATGTGCGAGCAAACTTTACAAAGAACAAAGAGCGCTTTCTCTTGCACCCAAAGATCAAACTAAAAATTAAGACTTTTCTTTGATCAAACTCTAAATTTAGATTTGTGAAAGGGTGGGGGGAGGGTTGAAAGGGAATTTACAACAAACAAAGTGCATTGGCTCAGATCAAATGATCAAACTCAATCAAGATTTGTTTTTTACCCACACACACACACCAAAAAGAAAAAAAAGGGTTAGGGTTGGGGGGGGTGAAATCCATTATATACCTAATAACAGCAAAGAGATTACTTTGACAAATCTTGATCTCTATGAAGTATTATGTGTGATAGTTTTATTGAACCTCAAAAACTGACCTTCTTTCTTTGTACAGCTAAGAAACTAAACAAAACATAAATAAAAAGAAAACGAAAAGAATGCACACAAAAAATGCCCAGCAGTTACATAAGCACAAGAGAGTAAAATGAGTGGCTTGTACAGTTGTTCAACAATAACATTCAGTAGAAGGTATTATTTCATTAAAAAAAAACAAAAAACTTAGGGCAAAAGGATTCAGAATTTGACATATATCCGAAATAAAATAAAAAAAAACAAACATCTGTGGAGCATTTTTGTTTCCAGATGTCATAGAATCCTTTTAACAATGCAAAATATTTTTATCCAAACCCAAAACTAAAGGAATTCGTTCATGGAGGATAATATAAACAAATTTTTTTTTTTTTTTGATTTTCTAAAAAAAGTTGTGTCATTAATAAAAAAAATTATTAAAAAATACAAAAAAACAAAACAAAACAACTCTAATAAAAAAAAAAAAAAAGAAGAAAATTAAAAAAAAACTCTAAGTAAGTTTTACAAGCCTGTGAGAACTCAACCTGCTAACAAAATTCTCAGAAAGATCGCTCCACTGATTCCATACAAAATCCGAGCCACAATTAACAACAAATAACAAGTAACAACACCCCTACCCAAACCTACACCCTTCCCTTTGGATTATCCACGATAAAACTACTTCTAAGTAGTAAAAATTATTTCCCCTGAATTGTCTATTCAATTCTAAATTTCTGAGTCATTTCACAGAGGATGTAAATCTGATCTGAGCAGGCAGTCTGATTCTCAACAACAGTTTATCTATCCGTGTGCATGCATTAAATTCATATTAATTTTCTTTCTTTTTTTTTTGTTTTGTTTTTAATGGAGACATCCTCATCCACAGTTCCATGACGAATGGGCTTCAAACACTTTCACATCTTCATCAATTAAATGGAGATTTAAATCCAAAAATTAAAAAAATGGCGTCAAACCATGGTAAACATGATCCAAACTATACACACACACACACACACACACACACACACAAAATTGAGCCTTTTTCTTAGAGACTAGCAATATATATTGGAATTCGCAGTGATGACTAAACCGAGGACTGATTTTAAATTTTACTGAGTGACCATTTTTATTTAGACTTTTTAAACACCCTAAAACATATACAGAAAGCATGTTTGTGTATTTCGCTTGATCAGCTGTGTAAGGATAGATGTGTAAGGTTCAGATTTGCATTAAAGATAAGCTCATTATTTTAATTTGACCTTAAATTAAACTGGCAAAATGTGGGGGGAAAAAATACAGAATTTGTTTGTGTATAACATTCTCTTATTCTTATGTTTAATGTATAAAAAAACAGGTCTTCTTTATTATTTTTTTAAAGTCTGTAACTACTAAAAATTTTGAAGCAAATGATAAAAATAGTACGAGTTTAAGTAAAGATCTACACAAAAATAGTAAAAAAAAAATTAAAAAAAATAAGAAAGAGGGAGAGGGAGGGAGAGATAACAGTTCATGTTTATGTTTATCATGAAGAATATTTTTTTTTCTTCTTCACTAAAAATCCTTACAGTACATACAAACTTTCTAATAACAGTACTAACGGCCCACCAGTTTGTAATAGTATTATTATAATAATATATAGTAGTATAGATCTTTAAACCTGTTACATTCTAATTTAAAGTGTGAAAATAGCGTTAACTCTGGCGTTGTGTCTTCCTCAAGAGCTTGGAACCTCGGCATGGTACGCATGGTAGGTTGAGGCCCATAGATCTCCAGAATGCTTCAAAGACCTGCCGCACAGAAAGTGAGAAGAAAAAAAAAAGAAAAAAAGAAAAAAATTAATAAGTATTTTTTTTTTTTTTTTTTTAGAACTGTACTTACCTGTAAAAAAAGGAGAGAAAATTAAAAAACAAGCAGAAAAAAACAACATACCAAGAAATAATAAAATAAAGATTAGATTAACGTTTATTCCTCTACAAGAGAAATCTTGGTTGGATATACCAGAAAAAAAAGAGAAATAGAAGGCATCAACCATAATAGCTTTACCTAGAGCGGGGCGAACGTTGGTCTCCGGATCGGGAGAATCGCAGTCGGGAACTTTGTGTTTGTATGCAGTGTTAAATGTATTCTTGTATATGCGTGAAGACTTGTGTGTTTTAAATCGCTCATTATATTTTATTATCCTTATTATCTTCATTATCATTACTATTTTTTATGTCACACATGTACAACTGGTGTATTTATGTATGTATGACCAAGAAAAATTTCCCTATGGGAAAATAAAGGATTATCTTATCTTATCTTATAAAAAATATCTATACGTCTATTTGACATATCTCACCCCACAGACTGTGGACAATATCTTCACCGTACCACTATTATGACACAAGCAAGCTTTGCTAATTTCAAAATAATCAATAAAAAAAAATTATTTAACATCAGCACTATGTAGGCTATATTGTGGACAGGCCCCAAGACTGACGTCTGACAATTTTATGTGCTGCCACACACGAGACAGGGCGGGATACCATGACTCCTGTCTCAGCCGGTCACATTAAACTGACACCGACCCAACCAGTAGGGGACCAAGTCGCCAGAGCAGAGCTCGAACCACGTACCTCCTGTGTCGAGAACAAATGTTCAACCCCAGGGCTACAGCAGCATAGGATGTTAGAATACAAAACAACTCGTTACAAACCTTTTTTTTTTATCAGTAAATTTGTAAAGTTACTCATATATATAAACCAGTCGCCAGAATGGAGCTTGAACCACGTACCCCCTACGTCAAACTCAAAAGCCAATGTTCTACCCCAGGTCTACAGCACCATAGTTTGTTGAATAACAAAACAACCCTTTACTAAACTCTAACCAGCCAATTTTTTTAAAACAGAAAATCTGTAAAATCACTCATATATATAAACCAGTCGCCAGAATGGAGCTTGAACCACGTACATTCTGCATCAAAAGCCAACGTTCTACCCTAGGGCTACAGCACCATAGTTTGTTGAATAGCAAAACAACCCTTTACTAAACTTTGACAAGCCAAATTTTTTTTTTTTTAAACAGAAAATCTGTAAAGTTACTCATATATATAAACCAGTCGCCAGAATGGAGCTCGAACCACGTACCTCCTGCATCAAAAGCCAATGTTCTACCCCAGGACTACAGCACCATACGATGTTGAATAACAAAACAACCTGTTACTAAACTCTAACCAGCCAATTTTTTTAAACAGAAAATCTGTAAAGTTATTCATATATATAAAACAGTCGCCAGAATGGAGCTTGGACCACGTACCTTCTGCATCAAACTCAAAAGCCAATGTTCTATCCCAGGCCTACCACACCATACGATGTTGAATAACAAAACAACCCGCCACTAAACTCTAACCAGCCAATTTTTTTAAAACACAAAATCTGCAAAATCACTCATATATAGAACACAGACACCGACCGCAGACCACGGGACTCACTGGTGCTCGATCTGGAAGTTGAGGTGGCCCGTGAACCAGTCGTTGAAGACGGACTTCTCCACGTTGCAGGTTGCCTGGAGCTGCAGCCTGAGCCAGGGCAGGGCCTGGTCCTCGTCAATGTCCATCGGGATGTGGTTGGACTGCGCCACCCA
>RQTK01000130.1:274731-300526 GCA_003991915.1 Elysia chlorotica | reverse complement strand
GAGAGAGAGAGAGAGAGAGAGAGAGAGAGGGGGGGGGGATAGGTAGTTTTAGTGTACATGGTGCAGTTTCCCTCTTGCCCCTCCAGCAGACTGTTCCGCCTACTAGTCTACCAGTGTATAAAGAGTAAGTGCAGTGTTTTGGTGTATGTCCCAAGACAGAGTTTAGATAATTATATAGGAGGACATGTTAATAATAGAATAAAAACCACCACAACCAAAGGGTTAAAAGGTTCAAAGCAAAAAAAACAACAACAAGCAAATGTGAACAAACATAATAGAAACAAATACACGTAAACATTAAACACAAAAATGCTCATAAATATGTATTTGTATTTAAAAGTTAACTAGACTTAAAAAAAAAAAAAGAAACATAAAAGTAAACAGTAATGATTTTATTTAAATGCTCTTCTATGTTCTTTCATTTTTGTTCATTAATTTGACTTGTAGAATACAGTTTTTATTCATGTGGAGAAAAATACTTGTGATAATGAGATAGTATTTTTTACAATCTTTGAATTTACTATTAAGTTTTTCGTACTGGCGTATATCTGAGGATAATAATTATTCTACGAACGATGACTTTATTTTATACCCTAAAACAATAATGGGTAGCGCCTATTGCATTAACACTAACACTTTGATAGCTTCTACAAATGGAATAATTTATAAAAGTTTATTTACTTTTTCCATATTATCATACATCATAGTTTGTTTCGTAGCATAACGTCCAACGTGAGCACTATATACATGAAGACTATACTATAGACGGATGTGAGTAAAAAGTACCAAGGCATAAAACAATAGCGCATGCGGTTCAGCATAACACACGTATAAAGCCATGCCTAAGGGTGAGTACGACAAGCAGAATGCAGGGCACGCAAGCCATTCTATAACATGCATGCTACTTAAAGTTTAACTAATTATCGTAACGAGATACATGTAATCTAAAAAGCTGGAATCGTGAGAAATTCGTAATAAGAAAAAAAAACGAAAAAAAAAACGAACTGGAATTTTTTTTTTTTTTTTGCAATTTGACATTCAAACAATTAAAAAAAAATAATTCTGGATCACATTTCAGCCACAGCAAAACTTTGGCTAGGAAAGAAAAACAACAAATATAGAATTATATTTTTTAAAAAAAGGCGTAGCTTGTTTGTAACATAATATACATGTACCCGATATATCTAAACGATTGTTAACGGAACGTATTCTTGACATCAGTATCAGCATTACTATTATTGTTCTTATTATAATAGGCTCCGTACAACACATAATCATGGATTTTGGTACCAACAGTGTCTTTTTTTATATTCTTAATATGACTATAAAAATATTGTGGTAACATAAAAATCATGTGTGTGTATATGTATCGGTGCATGTGTACTCAGTGTTTCTTCCTCAGTCTCTAAGTCTAAACAAAACCACAACACCATGCGTCCAACACCAGCACTATATCAGCTATATTGTGAACGGGCACAAAGACTGACGTCTGACAATTTTATGTGCTGCCACACACGGGCCAGGGCGGGGATACCATGACTCCTGTCTCAGTCGGTTACATTAAACTGACACCGACCCAACCAGCAGGAGAGCTACAGTACCACGCGATGAGTGGTCTGATCATACAAACAATGCATGGATGACATGGGCTAATGACATGCACTCATTGCCTCATCACCGTAATGACACGTGATGGAAGGCATGGGGGAGCATGGGGGAGCATGGGGGGGCACACCAAACACAACAGGCCACCGCGCCACCACACATGTGACCCTGCCACAGCAGAGTTTACCAGCACTGACAACAAAACAACAACAACAACATCAACAAAAACAACAACAAAACAAACACAGACGATATATGTCTCAGCATCGAGAGAGTGAGAGAGAGAGAGAGAGAGAGAGAGAGAGAGAGGGAGGGAGCAAGAGAGATACATAGAGACTGGGAAAGAGAGAGAGAAAGAGAAAGAGAAAGAGAGAGAGAGAGAGAGAGAGAGAGAGAGAGAGAGAGACAGAGTGAGAGAGTCTACCACGTAATCTCCTACAGAAACTAGCATACAATACGTGCATACAAACACATCTACACACATGAAACCAAAACAAAACACCAAGAGATAACAACGAGCACTATTAGCATTCAGTACACAAGGACTATTGATGTTTGTTCTATCTCTTTCTGACGTCAGGTTTCAACGGATTTATTTATTATCAGGACATAAATATTAAATTTAAAAAAATACAATAAAAAAACTCCAAGAGAAACGAATAAAAAATGTAATACATTAGGCTATTGAAAAAATATGTACGTTCATAAGCATGTAATTCAGTAACAAATTAAGAGAGAAAAAATTCAATAAATCCAATACAATATAGCATGCAGTAATGTAAAAAATAGAAACAAGCGGAGGAAAAAACCAGAGCTCCAGTTGTAGCCAGATGGTACACCAGGCTTCAAGAACAACACCCCCCCCCCCTTAAAAAAGGAGGACAATGGGTAAAGGGGAGGGGGGCATTCTGTTTGAAGAGAACTGTCAACAACAAAGGGTGGGACAGTCAAACAAAATTTGACCACCAACAGTCCATGCAAAAACTCCGGCAGAAAGTTAAAAAAAAAAAGCATGCGCAATCAACACAGCAGTGAGTCGATAACCAGAGAGCGTCGTCTCCGTTTAGACGTTCACGATATCATCACGATATCATCACAAAGTTATCACATCCCACAACCGTGCAAGCTCGCCTTCCACCGTGATATATAACTTGTAGGGCCCGTATAGGGAGAGGGTGGTGGGGAGGGGGGTGTTGGGGGTGTGGGTGCTTCTTTAGGGAGGGGGAGGGTGTGGGAGTGTGTTTGGGCGAGGGGTACTTCTTTGGGGGAGGGGGGTGTTTGGCCTATGGGTGCTTTTTCTGGGAAGGGGAGGGTGTGGGAGTGTATTTGGACAAGGGGTGTTTTTTGAGCCCGTGGGAGTGTATTTGGGCAAGGGGTGTTTTTTGAGCCCGCGGGAGTGTATTTGGGCAAGGGGTGTTTTTTGAGCCCGTGGGAGTGTATTTGGGCAAGGGGTGTTTTTTGAGGGTGTGGGAGTGTATTTGGGCAAGGGGTGGTTTTTTGGAGGGGGAGGGGAGTGTGCTTGGAAGAGAGTGTTTCTTTCGAGGAGGGGAGGGAGGGGGAGTGTGTTAGGAAGAGGGGTGTTTCTTTGGGGGAGGGGGAGGAGGGGGGAGTGTGTTTGGAAGAGGAGTGTTTCTTTGGAGGAGGAAAGGGGAGTGTCTTTGGAAGAGGGGTACTTCTTTTGGGGAGAGGGAGGGAGAAGCTATCATCAGGATTCTTTCTTCTAAAAAATTGAAAACCAAAAGCATCAATCTTCAGATATCTGCTGGTTAATGTACCCATTCATCTAAGCCTAGATCTAGTTTTAGTCAACCTGCTAAACAGCCCTGCCTCGAAAATTAAACGTGAAAATCGTTTATTTTTAGTATCCTGAAATCTGATTGGTCGGGGGCGGGGATCTGATCTGGGCCCGGGTAATGTTGGCATGCCATTGGGGGCGTGGCCTAGCGTTGCGAGGCGTGGCCTGGCGTGGCGTGACAGTTTTCCTTGATATGCCGTTGGGGGCGTGGCCTAGCGCTGCGAGGCGTGGCCTGGCGTGGCGTGACAGTTTACCTTGATGAGCCCAATGGTTAGATAGTGGAGGGCGTGGTTTAGCTTTGAGCTTCTGAACACGGACAGGTGGCCGAAGTCGTGCTGAATCCAGCCCACTTGACCCTATACACAAGGGCAGGGAGGGGCGGCCGGTCAGGGTGGGTGGTGAGAGACGGAAGGCACACAGTTAGACATCTATGGATATCATAACTATAGAATGATGTTGGCAAGTGTGACAGTCTGTGCCAATTGATTCACGAGTTGACGGTGCCAATAGACTCATGATGGCAATGTAGCAGTAACAATGGATTCACAAGATGGTTGACAGTGCCAATAGACTCATGTTGGCAATGTAGCAGTATCGATAGATTCACAATCTGTTTCACAGTGCCAATGGAGTCATGTTGGCAGTACATGTGTAGCAAATAACAATGGATTCAAAAGATGTCTGACGGTGCCAATAGACTCATGTTGGCAATATAGCAGTATCAATGGATTCACAAGATGGTTGAAAGTGCCAACAGACCCAGGCGGGTGTTTTCAACATTTTGGCAGTAGGCACTGCACTGGCTTCCTCCGTTGATGTGATGTGGTACACGATGTATTGATGGGGGACATCAGTACTTATTGTACTTTTGGCAAGTTCAATAGGCAAAAATATAACGTTTACGACAGACACAATAAAAAAAGAAAAGAAAAAGAAGGGCGGCGTAGATTCTGTAAGCCTGTAAGTCTGAAACAAAGTTCTGCCAGAGAAAATTGTTAATACAGAAAATATCATAGGAAGACTAAAGTCAAACGCTACAACGCTCGCTTAATTTTCCCCAATGGTATAATTATTACGTAACCACGGACGCCAAACAATACAACATGTGAGCCGATCTTTGACCAAAGTTGAACCGCCATTTTGCGCAAAATTCTGCGCTCGCGTTTTTTTGCACTATAAAATCAGGCCCAAACAACACATAACACAACATATTTGAGTTAGATTACTATTCAATTCTACACATCCAAGATCATTGTATGCAAGCATAAATACGAGTATATTGTTAATGTTACAATTCGTCCCAGATATAGATGTTTAAACAATACAGGAGAACAAGAAAAACAGTACTTAGAGATTAAAAAAAAAATGTTGTGCATGCATCTAGAACAGATCGGCCCTCTATATGAACGATGCAGGATTATATGGGATGGGTTACTACTAAACATTCATATACAAATAAACAAATAATAAATAAGTAAACAAAAGGCAATAGGATCTAGCGCTACAATTTGAACTAGTCCACAACACAAAAGTAGCATGCACAAAAGAATGGAAACAAGAAGGAAACTGGTAAGGAGGCGACATAAATCATAATACATGTGGTAATAATTGCGTGCGAGATACAGACAGAGGCGAGTTGAAATAGATTCTGGAAACATTTCACTTATATAAAACAAAAAATAAGGTAAAAGTTGTACGAGATTAAACAGACCGACATTTTTTTTTACTTTCACTTTCACAATTTTATCTTGCCCTCTAATCGTTTGGCATTTTGTGAAAGGACTTGATTTAATTTTATTCTAAAAATTATCTAATCCGGAATTGTTTGTTTTTTGTTGTTTTTTTTATTTTATTTTTTTAATTAAAGGCCACAATAAAGTCTTAACCGGGACAATTTTCTAGAAATGATATTTGAAGATAACTTTATTCTGCGTACTCCGCTATCTATTTCAATCTGTTTCCGGAGAAGGTGGGTTTATCCGACATTCGATATATAACGGTTCGCGTTAAGCGAGAGAGAAAAACAAAAGGTGACGTATATACTTCCACAGGAAATTAAATGGGCAAGCAGTATAATTGGTGAGTAGCTGTGATATAGAGAGAAAGCGATCACTACAACTAAAGATAGGGGGATGGAGGGGATATACTATGAGTATAATAGTATACATGGTGTCCCATGGTAGAGAGAGAGAGAGAGAGAGAGAGAGAGAGAGAGAGAGAGAGAGAGAGAGAGGGGGGAGAGAAAGAGAGGGAGAGATAAGAAGAGAGAGAAAGAGAGAGAGAGAGGGGGAGAAGAAAGAGAGAGGAAAGAGAGAGAGAGAGAGAGAGAGAGAGAGAGAGAGAGAGAGAGAGAGAGAAGAGAGAGAGAGAGAGAGAGAGAGAGAGAGAGAGAGAGAGAGGAAGAGAGAGAGAGAGAGACAGAGAGAGAGAGAGAGAGAGAGAGAGAGAGAGAGAGAGACCTGCAAAGAGAAGACCGACCAATGATGAGTCCACCCTATCTGGGACAGCGACCTGCAAGTGTTACCTTGATGATACCCATGGTGAGATAGTGCAGAGAGAGAGACCAGCAAAGAGAAGACCGACCAATGATGAGTCCGCCCTATCTGGGCCCTGCAAGTGTTACCTTGATGATACCCATGGTGAGATAGTGGAAGGCGTGGTCCAGGTTGGAGATGTTTTTGAACACGGCCAGGTGGCCGAAGTCGTGCTGCAGCCAGCCCACCTGTGCCTAGAGAGAACGGTCAACAACAGGGGGGAAACATTAGGCATGGGGAATTCTGTGATGTAGCCTACCAGTGTCTTTCAGAACGTTGTACAACAGGGGGGAAACATTAGGCATGGGGAATTCTGTGATGTAGCCTACCAGTGTCTTTCAGAACGTTGTACAACAGGGGGGATACATTAGGCATGGGCAATTCTGTGATGTAGCCTACCAGTGTCTTTCAGAACGTTGTACAACAGGGGTAAACATTAGGCATGGGCAATTCTGTGATGTAGCCTACCTGTGCCTAGAGAGAACGGTCAACAACAGGGGGGAAACATTAGGCATGGGGAATTCTGTGATGGAGCCTACCAGTGTCTTTCAGAACGTTGTACAACAGGGGGGATACATTAGGCATGGGGAATTCTGTGATGTAGCCTACCTGTGCCTAGAGAGAACGGTCAACAACAGGGGGGAGACATTAGGCATGGGGAATTCTGTGATGGAAATATACGCTGTGCGATCCACTAAAGAGAACGGTGAACAACAGGGGGGAAACATTAGGCATGGGGAATTCTGTGATGGAGCCTACCAGTGTCTTTCAGAACGTTGTACAACAGGGGGGAAACATTAGTCCATATAATTATAGTCCAGCATGGATATATACGCTGTGCGATCCACTAGAGAGAACGGTCAACAACAGGGGGGAAACATTAGGCATGGGGAATTCTGTGATGGAGCCTACCAGTGTCTTTCAGAACGTTGTACAACAGGGGGGAAACATTAGTCCATATAATTATAGTCCAGCATGGATATATACGCTGTGCGATCCACTAGAGAGAACGGTCAACAACAGGGGGGAAACATTAGTCCATATATAGTCCAGGGGGGAGATATATACACTGTGCGATCCACGCAACGTTCACCGATAACGTATCCACGCCCTTAGACATGGGGCTCTGTGATGGAGCCCACCAGGGTCTGAAGATCGTTGTACAAGAGCGGCGGAGAGAGAGACAAAGACTTAATACAAGCTTTGTGATCCACGGGGCGATCCAACATCATTCGGCACTATATAAGTTATATTGTGGACAGACCCCAAGACTAAAGTCAGACAATTTTATATGCTGCCACACACGAGACAGGGCGGGGAGGGGATACCATGACTCCTGTCTCAGCCCTTGTACATGGGGCTGTTCATTGGTGAACAATGGGGGACAAAGGATATAGAAAAACTGTTTTGTTTATATATAATACAGATTTTGAGGTGGCACAATCGAAGATATTCCTTAGACATAAGGCTTAGCAATCAAGATGGATTTAAAAAAAAACATTCAGGGTGGTTATGGCGTTTCAGATTCAACGAGATGTCAACATTTTTTAAAGGTTTAGATATTGGAAAGGGAGAGAGAGAGAATGGTGGTGAGACAAACAGAGAGCTCGATATACATGTATAGATAAAGAGAGAGAAATAGAGAGAGAGGGAGAGAGAGAGAGAGAGAGAGAGAGAGAGAGAGAGAGAGAGAGAGAAAGAGAGAAGTAGTGAGTACTAGCTATCATGGTCCGATCCGACTCGATTAAGGAATCGTCAGAAAACCTAAAGACAACGCGAGGTGGGTGGGGTCGGTAGTCCAGCCCAAGGAGGCAAAGGGGAGAGCATGGAGTTGCTATTTTAAGGGAAAAAAAGTGCCTTCGTAAGCTTTCTTACTCTCATTATTCTTTCGAGGACTTGTAAGCTACAGCCACGTTGTACTTACAGTACGTACTAAATGTTTGTGGTTTTTGTAAGAAGGTTCAACCAACCATTCAATCAAGAAAAGTCTGCTACATAATAATAACTGTGATACCATACGTATAAATAAAGATAATGAACTTCTTTACTGAAACACAAGTGAGCTAACAATCTAATAATTTTAATATATATAAAGCCGTAAGTGATCGGTGTGTGAAAACAGCTAGAAAAGCACACACGGTGCGATAAATCGTCATGGAGAGTAGGGAATTGGAAAAGGTGTGTGTGTGTGTGTGTGTGTGGGGGGGGGGGTGATGTGATCAATGAAGACAGATTTGCCAACGAAATGTTTTAAAAGACTATGGGATGTTTATTTAATAAAGAAAAAGAAAAGACTTAAAATCTTCTATATTGTAATCCCAGAAATGATTTAAAATACAAGACTTACAATCTACGATGTTAATACAGCTGTATAATTATGTGAAAGTGACAGACAGAAGAAAAAATACGTAAGAGCTACCGATAAGGAGTGTGTGTGTGAGAGACAGAGATAGAGAGGGAGAGGGAGAGGGATATGAGGGAGGGTTAAACGCCCTAAGTCTGACAATTTTATATGCTGCCACCGAAGATGTTCCTTAGACCTGGAGCTTAGCAATCAAGATGGATTTAAAAAAAAACATTCAGGGTGGTGATGGCGTTTCAGATTCGACGAGGGGTCAGCATTTATTTAAACGCTTAGATATTGGAAAGGGAGAGAGTTGTTGTTGGGTTGGTTTAACGCCCAACAGAAGCGATATATAGGCTATATTGTGGACGGGCCCCAAGACGGACGTCTGACAATTTCATGTGCTGCCACATACGAGAAAAGGCGGGGATATTATGAGAGACAATCAGAGAGCTCGATAGATAGATAAAGAGAGAGAGAAATAGAGTGAGAGAGAGAGAGGAGGAAGAGGAGGAGGAGGGGGGTACAGAGGGCTAAACGACCCCCCCCCTCCTTTCCCCCTTTTCTGCTTTTCTTAACTTAAGCACATCAACTAAGATAAAACAGTCAAGCTTGGATAGCACGGTAGCGCGTGTGCCATGTTGCGATGTGGCCGCGGTTCGAAGCTAAAACAGTAAAAGCCAAACGGTAGAGCGTTACGAGTGGACAATGATTAATAAATTCACGACACTGCAGCACTTTCTGTGCCGGGTCTCGCTTTGACGCAGCTCAGCCAAACAAAAACAAAACAAAACAAAAATAATATAAAAGTAACAACAATAAAAAATACGATGCACAGTGACAACTCAACTAACATCAAAAGAACGAAAGGTAAGGAAAATGTGAATGTGAATTGTGAATAATAGCCATATCAGTGAAAATGAATCGTGAAAATAATTATATAGCACGGCACACGAATGTTATAATTATTTGAACTTTAGTGGACAAGGAAGGAAGCAGGAAAAATATATAGGGAAAAAAAGTTGTCGGCGGGGGAAAGGGTATAGGAGAGGGGGTTGGGAATGGATGTGGTGGTGGACTGAGCCCTAGTAGTAGATCTATAGTTAAGATGAAATAAGTATAATGAAAAAAGTAAAACGTTTTGAACTGAGAAAAACTTTAAATAAATGGTATGTGTGTGTATGTATGTGGTGCGTATATATAGATGAGTTTGTTTGTTGTTCAATGTTGCTTAGCGCCCAACGTCAACAATATATGGGCTACATTGTAGACGGGTCTCAAGACTAACGTCTGACAAGTTTACGTGCCGCCACGCAGAGACGGTGCGGAGATACCATGACTGTGTCTCTGTCGGTCACATTTCATATGCATGTACCGGGTACTATATATACATTTGTACACTAGAGCCAGTTTGCACAATGTGGATATGAATTAAGATTACAAACCTTTATTTATACGGCAGGCCAAAAACTAGGGTGTGTGTGTGGGAGAGTAGAAGGACAGTGTGTATAGAGAAAAGGTGGCAATGGTGGTACCACAACATTGCGTCGAATTCACTTTTTTTTTAAAGGAAACAATTGTTAAATTTAAGTATAATGCGGTCAAAATCAAAACAAATTCCATGGTGACTGTGTGAATGTTACTGCAATACCAGAGAGATGACGTGTCGTGTGTGTGTGTGTGTGTGTGTGTGTGATAGCATCAAAACGCGTGGTGGTTATGGTCGAGAAGACTGTGTCGAAATTCCACCAAACTGCTAAGGGTGCATAGAAAGAGAGAGAGAGAGTCGCGGTTCGAAGCTAAAACAGTAAAAGCCAAACGGTAGAGCGTCACGAGTCGACAATGGTTAATAAATTCACGACACTGCAGCACTTTCTGTGCCCGTCTCGCTTTGACGCAACTCAGCCAATTAAAAACCAAAACAAAAACAAAAATAAAAATAAAAAAAAATAAAATACGATGCACAATGACAACACAACTAACATCAACAGAACTAAAGGTAAGGAAATGTGAATGTGAATTGTGAAATGTGAATAATAGCCATAACAGTGAAAATGAATCGTGAAAATGATTATAGCACGTCACACGAATGTTATATTTGAACTTTAGTGGACAAGGAAGGAAGCAGGAAAAAAAATTAGGGAAAAAAAAGTTGTCGGCGGGGGTAAAGGGTATAGGAGAGGGGGTTGGGAATGGAAGTGGTGGTGGAACGAGTCCTAGTAGTAGATCCATACTTAAGACGAAATTAAAATAATGAAAAAAGTAAAACGTTTGGAACTAAGAGAAACTGTAAATAAATGGTATGTGTGTGTATGTGCCTGTGCGTGTTTGTGTGGTATGTGTATATAGATGAGTTTGTATATTGGTCAATGTTGCTTAGCGTCCAACGTCAACAATATATGGGCTATATTGTGGACGGGCCTCATGACGTAACGTAACGTCTGAAAAGTTTACGTGCCGCCACGCAGAGACGGTGCGGAGATACCATGACTCTGTCATAGCCAGTCACAATTTATATGCATGTATCGGGTGCTATATGCACTAGTCAGTTTGCACAGTGTAGCTATGGGTTAAGATTACAAACCTTTCTTTATGCGTTCAAATTCATTTCTAAAACAACTCAATTGCCAAATTTAAGTATAATGCGGTAAAAATCAAAACAAATTCCATAGTGACTTAAGACTGTTACTGCAATACCAGAGTGATTCCGTGTCGTGAGTGTGTGTGTGTGTGTGTGTGTGTGTGTGTGTTTGATAGGCGAGAGAAATGTGCCGAAATCCCACCAAACTGCCAAGAGTGCATAGAAAGAAGGAGAGAGAGAGAGAGAGAGAGAGAGAGAGAGAGAGAGAGAGAGAGAATGGTAGAGACAAGTGGAAAGCCACACAAAGAGAGATAGGGAGGGAGAGAGGGAGATATACATAGATATAACGAAACGGAGTCAGTAGGGAGGGAAGGAAGGAAGGAGAGGGAGAGAGAGAGTGAGTTATACCTTCATGACGCCCATGGTAATGTAATGCAGGGCGTGGTTGAGCCACGCCACCGGGAACACGGACAGATGACCCACGTCGTGCTGCAGCCAGCTCAGCTGACCCTTTAGGGGGAGGGGGCAACGTTCAGAGGTCAGAGGGGGTCATTCCAAGGTCAGAGGTCAGCAAGGTCATTTCGATGTCAGAAACCAGAAAAGGTCATTTCAAGGTCGTAGATCAGAGACTGGGTTTTTTTTTTTCGAGGTAAGGTCAAACATGGTGAATTTGGACGACAAAAGGTGGAAGGTCGAAGACGTGAAGGTTAAGAAGGTGAAGAAGGTCAAGGGCAGGGGGACAATGAATGAATGAACAAAATGCACTGTTGTAGATGGATGACCAAGGACAAGTCAAGCTCGACAACAGGTACAAAGTGACATAGAGAAAACCGTGGAAACACTTAGACCAGTCTGGCACTTGAAAAAATGCTTCAAGAACACAATGGCTCCTGAAATGAGAATTTCATGACAATGACAATGGCTCCTGAAATGAGAATTTCATGACAATGTATTTTGATACCAAAATCTGCCTCTTATTTTTTAATATAAAGTAATACTAAGAAATGTGTGTAAAATAATGGTTGTGAAAAAAATTAATGACCGACAACAACAAAAACGGACTGAAAAAACAAACAAACATTGAGCTGCTACATATAATGATTATACTATGGGTGGTGTATTTTGATCAACGGAGACAGAATAAAGACTCAGTGTAGTGAGGTAGAAACTGTATTTACCCTTCAAGCAAATCTAAAGAGAAGCAGCAGCAACGTGAAACAATTCACTATGAGAAAGGAAGAGGCCTTTATGCACTAGGGTACCAGGTAGAGTGAAGATATAATACAAGGGAACAAACTGTTCCATGACCATGAAACGAGAGCAATAGCTCAGGAGTAAATTTTTCAAAGCGATTTTCTGTTTGCACGCAACAGATGTAATGGATAGACTCTTTGCACGTTTGTTACTTCTCCACTCGAGAGACTGTTTGTTGTTGTTGTTGTTGCTTAGGGTCCAACGTCACCCCTGTATAATTATGCTATGTTGTGGACGAGCCCAATGACAAATTTACGCGCAAACAGTGCGGGGATACCATGACTCCTGTTTCATCCGATCAGGTTAAACTGACAACGATCCAACCAGTATGGCGACGAAGCCGCAAGAGCAGGACTCGAACCATGGACCTCCTACGTTGGAAGCCGATGTTCCACACAAGGACTACCGCGCCATTCCACTAGGGAGGCTATGATTCTTCCTTGACCTTTTCTTTAAACCAAGCAAGCCTCCATCAGGCATGGAATATTGATGGTCAAGGACTCGAACCCATGCTGAACATTTAAATTTAGACTCCAGTGCCAAGTTTTTCGTGTGGCCACTGATCCTGATATTTTTCACTAGGTAGTTAAAAAAACAAACAACAACAACAACAACAACACCGTACAATACTGTCCATACAATCATATAGAATTCAGAACCTTCGACACTGTACCAAAATTTTATCTTTTGAGAGATAACATTGACGTGTCTTTTTCAACAAGTGTTGTGCCTTTAATGAGATTATTAAATAAAAAAAAAAAAAGAATCAGAGTCGTAAGTAAACTTTTTGCCATGCCATGATACCCTAACCAAACACTGGGAACTCGAGTGCTGCAACTATCAACTATCAACTTTGAAATCATGCAAAAAAACTGCACCACACACGACATGGTTTTACAGGGCATGCTGTTGATGCTGAGAAATTCAATACAATAAGACTCGTGGACTGAAAACGAAACAAAATTAATACGGTAAAACATGGGAGAGAAAAAGGGGGGCAGGGGGTGGAAGGGAAGGTACGTACAGGAACCACTTTAAATTTCAAGTCAAAACCAAGTTTAACAACAAAACAATTGGGAGTGGGATACTCAGGGAAATATTACTTGAAAAACAAACAACCCACAAACACACTGAACCCTAGAATGGAAGAACAAGAAGGAATCTGATCATAACACAACCACAACCATGCCACACTTTGACAAAACCAATACAAATGTGGACTATCTTTTGTCCTTTTTCACATTGCATGATTCAAGGTTTATTCATTGTGTGCGCATTATTAGCGGCCAGGGATTTTCTAGTATTTATAAAGGTAAAAGCTTTGATTTTTTGGTTATTTTTAAATGGAAGGTGAGCAGTACAATACAATGTGTACTAGCATAATTGAATATCAAAGCATCACGAGGATGTGGCTTCATTGGGGGAGAGTTTAACTAATAGATCTAAGTTTCCTCATCGCTACACATTCGATGTCGATTTTCTATCTGACGTTTCTTTGCATCTTGAAGTTGTAGTTGAGTTAGTTTAACGTCCAACATCAGCACCAAATAGGCTATATTGAGGACGTGCCCCAAGACTGACGTCTGAAAATTTTATGTGCTGCCACACACGGGGCAGGACGGGGATATCATGACTCCTGTTTCAGCCGCTCACATTATACTGACACCGACCCACACAGAAAGGAGCGAAATCGCCAGCGCTCGAACCACGGACCTTTTGCGTCGGGAAGCCGATGTTCTACCCAAGGACCACCGCGCCCCTCTCACATCTGTAGAGTTAGGCTCATGTTTGACTAGACTGATCCATGGTTGTTGTATCGCTATGCCATAAATGTAACCACATCACATTGTACTACATGTATAAACCTTTCCATTAAGCTTGCTATACACACAAGTAAAGTAAGTCAACTGGATTACACCATTCAAACTAAAGCAATCATAAATAGACTGAGTAGGAGTAGTTCAGGGGTCTGTGGTTCATTTCATTGTTCTTGATTTGGGGGAGGGGATGGAGGCAGAGGAGGGAGATCAAACTAGTTATCAAAACTGGTGAAAATATATTAATTAGTATCCGTTCCAAAGCTCTTATACTAGTTTAATAACCGTCAAAAAGGTTCATTATAGAACAGTCATGTAGGCCAACAGTTCACTGTAGATCAAATATTCTATAACATAAGTACAAGAATACAAAACGAAAAAAAATCTAAAGCGTAATAATAATTTTAAATGCAAATGAAAATAATTAATAATTAGCCATTGGTATACGGATGAAAAAGTATTTATGTCAGCATGATTTTTAAAAAAAGTTTTGTTGGTAGAGAGAACAAAACAATGAACAGATGTATGATAAAGATCAAAGGAAAGAATCGAAACAAACGACTGGCACTGATTAATCCCCACAGCGTAGGGGAAGTGCTGCACTTCAACTTTTAGAAGCTCCATTCAAAATGTACATCAACATCAGGTTCTTTTGTATTTCAATGCCTCAGTGATGGCAACAAGAGAGGGAAGTGGGTGGCTGTTTCACTTAATTAAAAACTAGAGAGTGTAGCCATGTAGCCATGTAGCCAGTAGCCATGTAGCCACTCCATCGTCCACAACCGTTTGTCACCTGTGAAATCACCTGGTGCAACACGTAGTATAAATCCCCCGGGTCGAGTTGTTGTTGAGTTGGTTTTAACCTGAGAAATCACCTGGTGAAACACGTGATATAAGTACCCCGCAGCCACCACAATGGATACTTCGTCGTATAGGATCCCCCAGGGGAACCTAGGAGAAGTTAAACCCGGAGAGAGGGAGAGAACTCTCTCCCTCCCTCTATAGAGAAATGCACAATGGATACTGTAAAACTTCAATGTATATATGCCTCTGTTAAAAAAAATCCCCCTTTACTGAATGGTCATCAATACCACAGGCACATTTGTCAAGGGCACAAGGTACCAACAAAAAATCCGCAGTAAATTCCTTTCAAAATTGAAGAAATTTCGTATGAATACATCTTTCATATTTCATGATATCAGATAATGCTGGGGAATAAGGGTATTGATTAATTTACACAGCATGGATATTTTAAGAGCTAACACGTTTTCAAAACGTAATCATTAAAAAAAAATTATTCACACATTCATCAAATTCGACATTGAGTTTCATAAAATTCATATTTTTTTGTATTTAACAAACAAGTAAAATATGTCATAAAAATTGAAAAACTTAGCCTTTTCAAGACGCTCTACATAAAATACTATCATTTCCTATGGAGGCACAAACCGCCGTAAGAATGGTTGGAAAATAGTGGTGTCCTAGGCAGACAGCCTTGCGAGTAGTTAATGTAGTTGAGTTGGTTTAACAACCAACATCAGCACTATATAGGCTATATTGTGGAAGGGCCCCAAGACTGACATCTGAGAATTTTTATGTGCTGCCTCACACAAGACAGGGTGGGGATACCATGACTCCTGTCTCAGCCGCTCACACAATATTGACAGGGTGGGGATACCATGACTCCTGTCTCAGCCAGTCACATACTCTGACACAGATCCAATCAGTAGAGGGTGGAATCGCCATGATTTGAACCACAGACCTCTTAAGTCGGAAGCTGGTGTTCTACTCCAGGGCTATCGTGTCCCCTTCATCCTCGCAAAAGGTGAAAAATGTAACCCTTATAAAGAAATTCAAAAATTGTAATCTTGATGTAGACAGTAAAATACCTTGTCAGTGATAAGTAAAAAATCATTTCAGCTTTATTCCTTTAAAAAAAAAAAACCCACAAAAAATAAAACCAGTGCAGCCTAGGAAATGTAACTTTAAAAAAGAAATTCAAAGCAGCGTCAGCCTTATAAAGACTGAAAGCTAAAAAATGATAAAATTAATGGCCTTCTTATGAAGACTGTATGTGACATTGTAACCGTATATGGCATTATAAACTCAAAAAATGATCCAGTTAAAGACATCCTTATGAAGTCTATATAATCAGGTGGTTATGAAGACTATATATGACATTATGAACTTAAACAATGATCTAGTTAAAGCCATCCTTATGAAGTCTATATAACCAGGTGGTTATGAAGACTATATTATGATATTATAAACTTAAACAATGATCCAGTATTAAAGCCACAGTTTTTATGAGGTCTATATAAGCAGGCACCGTACCTCGACGGTGGTGATGGCCGCCATGGACAGCAGGTAGGGGATCCAGCCGGTGCCGCAGTAGTAGAGGATGGCCCACGATGCCCAGTCGAGGAACAGGATGTGGGCCAGCTGCAGCACGAAGAACGTCACGCTCGGCTTGAACAGGTTCTGGGACACGGGGAAATAAATACAAGGGAAATAAGGTAAGTGTTGGTACTAAGCATCAAAAGCCAAAGCAAGCGTGTTGAAAACGTCACGCTCGGCTTGAACAGGTTCTGGGAGGCGGGGATATAAATACAAGGAAACAAGGTAAGTGTTGCTGCTTAGCATCCAATTCAGGGAAACAAAACCAAGGGAAACAAGGTAAGTGTTGGTGCTTAGCATCCAAAGTTATCAAAGTTAGCGTGTTAAGAACGTCACGCTCGGCTTGAACAGGTTCTGGGAGGCGGGGAAGCAAAAGCAAGGGAAACAAGGTAAGTGTTGGTGCTTAGCATATAAAGCCAAAGTCAGCATGTTAAAGGCCATATCGTGGATGGGCCTCATAAATTACGTCTAATAAGTTTATGTGCTGTCACAGAAAGACAGTGCGGAAACAAGGTAAGTGTTGCTGCTTAGCATCCAAAGTCAAAGTCAGCATGTTGAAGGATATATTGGGGATGGGCCTCATGACTTATGTCTAACAAGTTTACGTGCTGCCACAGAGAGACATTGGGGTGACAGACAAGTACGAAACTGGTAATACAATAAAGTCTCAGTGATGTTTGTTTGTTGATGGTTAGCGTCAAACTTCAGCACTATATAGGCTATATTGTGGATGGGCCCCACAAAGAACGTCTCACAAGTTTACGTGCTGCCACAGAGAGACAGTGAGACAGTTGGGTGACAGACAGGTAGAAAACTGGTACATACAATAAAGTCTCAGTGATGTTTGTTTGTTGTTGATTAGCGTCAAATATCAGCACTATATTGGCTATATTGTGGATGGGCCTCATGACTCATGTCTAACAAGTTTACGTGCTGCCACATAGACCAGTGCAGTTGGGTGGCAGGCAGGTAGGAAACTGGTACACACAATAAAGTCTCAGTGATGTTTGTTTATTGTTGCTTAGCGTCCAATATCAGCACTATATAAGATATATTGCAGGCAGGCCCCAAGACTAAAGTCTGACAATTTTATCTGCCGCTACATAAAGACAGGGCTGGGATACCACGACTAGGTCTCAGCCGGTCACATTATACTAACACTGAATATATGCTACATCTAAAAGCTTGTGGCTTGCTGGATGCTTTTCATTCTAAATAGCATTCAATATATGGGCTGAATGTATGCTACATCTAAAAGCTTGTGGCTTTCTTGATGACAGCTTTCATCTATGACTGGAATAAGAAGCTCTCTACAACATAGAGCACAGGATCTAGAAAAGCTGAAAAGCTGCCTATATATGACTAACTGACCATTTTCTCGGCAGTCGCCCGCAGCTGTCTGAAGTCCTCCTCGATGGGCTTGACCGCTTGCTCCTTCTCGGCCAGCGAGCCGATGTGGATGGCCTTCATGTACTTCTTCACAAAGGCCAGGTCGTTGTGAAAGGCTTTGAACGCGTCCTGGGAGGTGAGGAAACAATGGGGTTAATTAGTCGTAGGGAAACATAAGACATGGGTAGTGAGGGAGGTTAGTCTGAGACAATGGACAAGTGAACAATATGATGATGATGATGAGGCTTTGAACGCGTCCTGGGAGGAACAATGTGGTTGATAAGAGGAAAGGAAATCCAGGATGATGATGATGATGATGATGACTACTATTATTATTAATAATAATTATAATAAAAATATTACCGATATTCGTTTTATTCCAATCCCGCACATCCACTTTTCTTCTCTTCCCAAACGTTATATTTTTTTACAAATAGAAACAACGAAGCGTACACCATACACAATCCAAATATTATTATTATTATTATTATTATTATTATTATTATTATTATTATTATTATTATTATTATTATTAATGCAGAAAAAACATGGTTTATACCAACCAACACTTCGCTCAAATAATGGTACATGTATAAACCATGCTCGCTTTGAGTGGCAAGGCGAGTCTGTGCCGCTGCATCTACAAGTCGAGATTTCTAATCCCACAAAACTAAAACATTGTTCAGCCAATTTTACCAAAATGTCTACTTCTACCACTGTGCAAAAAATAAAAAAAAAATCCAAATCTACTTATTTACCATACCAATGTACTAAACTGCCCCATGTATAAAACCCGAGACTATCTAGTCTCCATGTATAAAACCCGAGGCTATCTTGTTATGTATAATGTGACCAGCTGAGACAGGAGTTATGGCATCCCCGCCCTGTCTCGTGTGTGGCAGCACATACAATTGTCGGACGTCCGTCTTGGGGCCCGTCCACGATATAGCCTATATAGTGCTGATGTTGGACGTTAAAGCCAAACCAAACCAACCAACCAAAACCAACCTAGTCCCCATGTATAAAACCCGATACTACCTAGTCTCCATGTATAAAACCCGAGACTATCGAGTCCCCATGTATAAAAACCCAAGACTACCTAGTCCCAAGACTACTGAGTCTACATGTATAAAACCCCAAACCCGTCTGCCTCTCACCGTAGCGTCCTGGCCCGCGTAGTGCGTGATGACCTTGGAGCCGCCTGGATGCTTGCGCGCCCAGCTGGTGATGTTGTAGACCTCGTTGTCGATGACCAGCCACTTCTGGGCCTGGCTGCCGTCCTTCTCCCTGACCTGCTCCCAGGTGAACTGCTGCAGCTTTCGGCCAATCGGATCCTCGCTGCTGGTCGCGGGGGCGGAGCCTTGGCTGCCTTTACCCATGATGCTCTGCGATTCTATAAGTCTTACGAGTCTAAAAAGCTACGTGTCTACGAGTCTACAAGTCTACAAGTCTACAAGTCTACGTGTCTACGAGTTTACAAGTCTACAAGTCTACAAGTCGAGTATGGTCCTCCGAGTTGAAGAGTTAGGACTGTGGTGTATGTCCAGAGGGATTTTTGGTAGATTTGAGACAAGTGGTGGTGCTGGTTGCATAGAAGTTAAATCTGGAGAAAGTTTCAGCAATTGCTTTAGTATATAGGAAACGTGGAGAGTTTCCCGCGTCAATTTTCTCCTTGTTCGTTTACAGTCTTTTGGAGTGCTTCGTAGAAAATAATAAACGTGTATACTGTAAACTACAGTGTATGAACTATTACACTATACTCCAATAGTTCTGGGTTTGATTGCCATCAAGAGCTTGTGGAACCCAAAAAATCTGGACCCTCCACTGTGGTCCTTCGGTTAAAAAGGTGTTTTAGTTAATGTCCAAGGCAGATGGTCTTTTTCGCCTCGCCAATGTTGTTCACTGTGAAATAAAGAGAATTGATTTTATATGAGATGTTTTTATAAAATAAAATCCAACGTAAAATAGAGTGCTATAATGAAGTCATAAAAATTTATTTATAAGTTTAAAAGAAAGCAGAAACAAACGTGTGGATGAGTGAGATAAGCAGCAGCTAAACCCGCATCCATCAACCATTATGAGAAGAGAGAAAGAAAACTATAAGAAGAAAAGGAGAAGAACCAATCGAAATATATTACTTCTTCTCCTCTGACTATATTGTACTCTTACGAAACACAGCCAGAATTATTTTTGCGCTATCATTGAAACAGTACTTGTAAAAATGTTTATAATTGACCATACACTGTTCATGTTGATTGGTTACATCATAATCTAACAAGTATGTTTCAAATTTGGCGATAAATACTAATTTATATTGACACCTTAATACTCTCATTCATTCTCGAAAAAAAAAGAATGAAAAAAAAAAAAAAAGATGTGGGGAAAAGCTTACATAAAAACAAAGTTGGTTCTCAAACGTTGTACCTTTATACAAGTAGAGGCCTATCCAGTCCCAGAACAGTCATACTGAATTTGATTGTACTGAAGCTATTTTTTAATTCCCAGTCAATATATAAATCAATTGGGCCTACACATCTAGGGGAGGAGGGTGTGGAGTAGCAATGTTGGGACAAAACATCTGACAATTTTACAGACTGCCTTAACCGGTCACTCCATGCTCTGTGCTGACACTGACCCAATCATTGGGAGCAAGGCCAACCGCTCACGGAATAAACCGGAAACTTCCGAATATTATTAACCGAATATAAACAGCTGTGCGCTCTGCAGTTGAACCATTTCATCCAAACTTCGGAACTTCCTTAAAATTACACAGCATCAAACAAGCAAACAAAATTTAATAGTTGCATTGAAATTTTCTATTGGATTGAAAACTCTAAAAAATTTTGTATTTTTTTCTTTCAACCTGACCAATGCATTGAAGTCTACAATTTTTGTGTTGCTTTTTCAACCTGATCAATCCATGAACGCTATCAATTTTGAATTTGAGTCTTTTGCCAAATACTTTTCCAAACATCGCATGTACATGTAATATTCTTCTACAACTCAACAATTATCATCAGATCTACAAGCTCCTGTAAACAATGCATGTTTTTTTATTCCTTGACATCAGCTGACTAATAATAATATCACCATTGATAACACTAATTAGAACGCTTTAGAAAATAGTAACTTGACAATATTATCACCATTGATAACACTAATTAGAACGCTTTAAAAACGTGTAACTTGACAACAATATCACCATTGATAACACTAATTAGAACGCTTTAGAAAATAGTAACTTGACCATAATATCACCATCGATAACACTAACTAGAACGCTTAACAAATTAATAGTAACTTGAACATCATCGGGTACAGATAACAGTTTTAAGTGAAGAAGAGTCCGAATGTCTCTCGAATTATTATCTACTATGTTCCCTTTTTACTGATTTCTAAGTGATTTATCACTGCCTAGTGACGTGAAATACATTGCAGTGCAAGCAAATCCAGTGATAATAAATAAGACTAATTAAAAACTAAGTTATCAGACGTTTTACATTAACTTCAACTCAGCCTAACAGAGGCAGTTAGTAAAAGCCTTGCGTTAACGTTGCGCATCGCGAAAACGAAGACGACAGCTTAGGTAAAGGAATCAGCACTTCTGCACCGCGGTGTACCGGCGTCATACCATAGCTCTACCCAATACTGACGGAGCAAATCAGCAGCCAGTTGTAGTTTTGGTTGAGTTGGGTTTGTTTAACGTCCAACATCAGCACTGTATAGACTATATTGTGGACGGACCCCAAGACTGATGTCTGACAATTTTATGTGCTGCCACACACGAGACAGTGCGGGGATACCATGACTCCTGTCACAGCCGGTCACATTGAACTGACACCGATCCAACCAGTAGGGAGCGAAATCACCAAGGTTCGAACCACGGACCTCTTGCCTCGGAAGTCTATGTTCTACCCCAGGACCACCGCGGTCAGAAAATTCTCCATACCTTGCGGGTCTTGATTACGTTATCCGTAACTGTGGGATGGGCCGCAAGGCATGTGATAATACTAGCTGTTTGTAACAACAACCAAACTATCTACAGCTGATCAAAGCAAAGGTTAAATCTACGGCTTAAAGATCAGCGTGACAGCCCGTCGTTTCAACATATTCTTAGGCTAGAGCCAGACTGACACTGATGGCTGCATTGGGACTGTGGCTTCCGTATAAAACCATCTTATTTTTTCAGCCTTTGTCTGAGTTGAGTTGAGTTGGTTTTAACGTCCAACATCAGCACTATATATAGGCTATAATGTGGACGGGCCCCAAGACGGACATCTGACAATTTTATATGCTGCCACACACGAGACAGGGCGGGAATACCATGACTGCTGTCTCAGCCGGTCACATTATAATGACACCGACCCAACCAGTAGGGAACGCAACCACCAGGATTTGAACTCTGGACCTTTTGCGTCGGAAGCCGATGTTCTACCCCTGGACCACCGCGTTCCCCTCAGCCTTGGTCTGACTGCGCAAATAAGTACATTAGGCCGGGTTCAATACAGAACCCCCCCTCCCCCCAGCCACAGCCCCACCCCAGCCACCAGCGTCAGTCTGATTCTGGCCTTAATGTGCACTTTGCGTAGAGCACAACCCGAGGACGACAGTAACTCTATGGCTAAGTTTAAGTAGTTCTTGGCACAAACATTATTTATGTAATGGATCTACTCCCAGCTGATCATGATGGCTGTAGATTCAGCTGTTGGAGCCTCCTTTTTTTTTTCCTAATCCCAAGCGCCTTGCCAAGAATTTTCAATGCCACCACGTCAAATTGCGTCATAGAATTCTGTGCACAGCGTGGGCAAATTTAATAAATTTGACGGTTTTGTTCGACAATCCGGTTAGACAAACGAAGAAAAAAAAAAAAAAAAAATTAATACAGTAAAGCCAAAAGTCTCAAATCATATCAAAAGTGCAAAATGATATACAGGCACACGCAATAAAAGGTCATATAAATGTCACTATCGCTATAGGTTTTCTCTGCATGACCGATCTTTAATAAACACTAAGCTTAAAGAGGTAACGGATAATTCTATCAATCATTGTTATACATATTCCAATGTACGAAAAGAAATGTGTGTGGTTTTACAAAGCTTGCAGTTAATTCCATATATATAATACTAGTTTTCGGTGTGCAAAATAGATACTGCATTGACATGAACGGGTTATTTAAATTGAATTTGATTTTTCCTTCTGTTCACGAACAAAGCTTTTTTTTTTATTGTTATGGTTTAAATTCGAATCAGCAGGATTGCATTAATGAAAAGGGAAAGGAGGGGGAGGGGGGGGGGGGTTCGAACTGGATCAAGTGGTATAGCGTCGGGTTCCAGGTCGGAAGGTACGCGGTTCGAATCCCACAATCCATCAACAATGTATTTGTCCTATTTCGTGCCCAATTAGTTGGTTCGCTGTCAGTAAAATGTGACCATCTGAGAAAGGGGAGTTCAGGTCTCCACATAATGTATCGTGTGTGGCAGTCAATAAAATCGTCAGACGTCAGTCTGTGAGCCCGCCCACAAAAGAGCCAATGTAGCGCTAACG
Source organism: Elysia chlorotica (assembly GCA_003991915.1). Taxonomy (NCBI): domain Eukaryota; kingdom Metazoa; phylum Mollusca; class Gastropoda; family Plakobranchidae; genus Elysia; species Elysia chlorotica. The sequence continues at coordinate 277,266 of RQTK01000130.1, read as the reverse complement.
GTGGACGTTAAATTAAGTCAACTCATAGCAATAGACTTGTTTTCATCCGGGTCGCATCGTATAGCGTTAGATATTATGTGAGTTTCTGGTGTTGATGACAGTTTAACTTTCAGAAGAAGAAAAAAGGTTTACAATGATTATAATGATGATGGTGGTGGTGTGCTTGATGTTGATGATGATGATGTTGATGATGATGGTGATGTTGATGATGATGGTGGTGGTGGTGGTGGTGTTGGTGGTGGTGGTCGAGGTAGTGGTGGTGGTGGTGGTCGTGGCGATGACGACGTTTATCGTCTTGATGCTTGATGATGATGATGATGATGATGATGATGATGATGATGATGATGATGATGATGATGATGATGATGATGATGATGATGATGATGATGACGATACTGATGACAATTACGAGAGATAAAAATTCATTTAACATCAAATGAATGCATGTTATGCAATTATAATTATGTTCACGAAAACGTTCCTCTTTTCTCCACACCATAAGTTCAATTCATAAGTTGACATTACTGGTGACAAAACAGCTCAGAAAAGTCCAATGCTTGCCACGTTATCTATTTGTTTATTACACTCACAGAGGAAAATAAAATCTATAACGGAGTTCGAGTTCACGTTGATTTTTTATCAAACTATCGAACTGTTGAGATCAACAAGACAGGTCGGTAAACCGAGAGTCGCCAATAATAATCTTATAGGTTTTTTAACGACTCAGTCAAGTTCTCTATATGGTATTACTGGTTTTTGAACGACTCAGTCAAGTTTTATATATGGTTTAACGTCGCCTAAGTTCCTCTAGGGAGTATCTATTTTTATACCAGAATATGAAACTCCAGCGGACGCAATGATTTAATGGTAGGACAACAAAAAAAGATGATCGTTGGCGTCAATCCAAACAAACTATGTTATGATTTTTTTAAACAACAAACAAACAAACAGCCTACGCCTTTATTGGCGCTCTATCTGTGTGCCGTAGATCAATTTAGACAAATCAAGGGTTCCAAGATTCAATTTTCAAAAAAAAATTTGTATAGTCTTTTAACATAGCAAATACAACGTCAGCATTATATAGATTATATTGACGCACCCCAAGACTGGCATCTGACAATTTTATTTGTTGTCACACACGAGACAGGGCGGGGAGACACTTGTCTGTTTGAATGGTGTGATCCATCCAATGTTTATAAAACGGCGACAGTCCAGTTATAAGCGACTTATGATATCAAAAGTCAGTAAGTCAGTGGTGACTATCAAATGTATACTGGCTTGTAAAGTTGTATGAAGATAGGAGTTGGTTAATGACTCCAGAGAAAACTACACACAGACACAAATCTACTAATTACGTCTCATCATAATAAACAATGTTTAAAAAAAACATTCAGTTTTACATACCATTCATAACTATAATCCTTCTTTTCCTTTGTGAAGTGGTGGAACTATAAACTATATTTGAAAACTAGAGTCCACGCCAATAGACAGATCCGTGGAGTCTTCGAACTTCGAACGCCGAGCACTAACTTGCCTAGTAGTCCAACTGAGCAAAAGAGCAATCACGCTTTAAAACAAAAGGAGGAACAACAACAACCAACAGCCAAGTCCAATCGCAGCTAGCGAACGGGCGATTACCAAAGATTATAAATATTGTGTATCGTTGTACACGGGGCCTCATAGTACAGTACATGCTTTACGACACACACGATGAAAATGAATGACTTAATCAGGCCCATTAGGTACGGAGGTTTTCTGGTCGCTCATTGGCTCCGTAATTCTAATCTAGGATGGAACTTTGATTGAAAACCGAAACCGGTGCAGATTCTCTCACCTATCTACAATGTAGTCGCTAATTGGCTCGGTAACTCTATGGCGGAACTATGGTTGAAACAGAAACTGATTCAGATTCACTCACCTATATAGTCCCTAATTGGCTCCGTAATCTAGGATAGAACTTTGATTGGAAACCGAAACCGATCGAAATTCACATATCTATCTAGAACCAAAACCGATTCAGATTCTGTCACTTATCTAGCAGCTCCGTAATTCTAATCTAGGGTGGAACTATGATAGGAAAGCGAAACCGATCCAGATTCATATATCTATTTAGAACCGAAACCGATTCAGATTCAGATTCACACACCTATCGTCAATGTTTTCACGACGTGACCCAGTATCGCAAGGTCTCCCTTGACTCCGCTGGTCTGCGTCACAATAGAGCTATCATGGCTGGAGTTGGATGCCGGCGGTTACTGTGCAGATTCCATAACCTAATCGTCCTGGTTTTCGGTACGGGTCCCGATATCGTAAGGCCTTTACTGAGTATCGAGTGTGGATCAATCTGCGCTAATCTAACCAGGGAGTGACACCCAGGCCAATTAGTGCGAGGGACGCGCTCTGTGTGTGTGGGTGTGTGTATCTATCACTCTCTCTCTGTTTGTCTGTCTGTCTCTCTCTGTCTCTCTCTTTCTCTGTGTATCTCTCTCTGTCTGTCCGTCTCTCTCTCTCTCTCTCTCTCTCTCTCTCTCTCTT
>RQTK01000130.1:223497-259312 GCA_003991915.1 Elysia chlorotica | reverse complement strand
CCCCCCCCCCCCCCCCCAAAGATAAAAAATGTGACCCATAAACCCGTGCTGTGAGGGTTTCAGTCGACAACCCACTTCAGTAGACTTTTAGACTTAAAAAAAAAAAAAAAGATTTAGGAGTCAGATCTACAGCCTAGATCTGAGCTTGGGAATTCTAATCCACTTGTGATACACTATGTGGGTATGTGTATGAAGTATGAAGTATGAAGTATGTATATAAGTCCGACTGTGGTATTTAAATACATGTACACAGAAAGTCGGTCGTCTCATGTAAATATCCAATCCGCTGCATAGCCTACTTACTACTAAATTGTTCTACTGTTTGGGTCATTGTCAGTCTAATAATAATAATAATAATAATAATAATAATAATAACAACAACAACAACAACAACAACAACAACAACAACAGTCAATATCCCCGCACAGTCTCTGTGTGGCAGCGGGTAGACTTGTAAGGCGTTAGTCTTGGGGCCCGTCCACAGTATAGAATTTATAGTGATGATGTTGGACGCTAAGCAATATGAAATGTACTTACTACCCCCTGGACTAGTGGTCTAGTATGCGTCCAGTAACTTTCCGGTTTCCATTTTTCCTCTCACACAGAGATGTCCCCCCAAAATGAAATCTTATCCCGCCACTGGTAATTGTCTGGCTATGTATTGTCTATCTGTGGACTGAATCTGCACTGGTCCAACTGCTGGGTCTTAGAGGGAGAGAAAGAGAGAGAGAGAGAGAGAGAGACAGAGAGAGAGAGAGAGAGAGAGAAATACAGACAGAGAGAGGGGGAGACCATCTCTGGTCAAGGCACAACAACTACCAAGAGCCAACAAGACGACACCCTACGTGCCAGTGTCGCCACGCATGGTTGACCAGTCTGGTGACCAGTCTAAGTCCAAGCACCGAAGCGCCGGCAGATTGGACCGGTCAGTAGAGAACTAATCCTGCAGACCAGCGGTCAGTTTGGCTCGCCCAGCACTGGAGGCCTTGTGATAGCAGGGCCTCTAAGTGAAAATGAAGACGACAATTAAGGGGATTTGGGTTAATGTAAGTGTTGTTGCTTAGCGTCAAACATCAGGACTATTGCATGAGAGAGAGAGAGAGAGAGAGAGAGAGAGAGAGAGAGAGAGATAAAGAAAAAAGCATGAGAGATATGAGGCCTTGTGATAGCCAGGATCACAAAGCGGAAATGATGACGACAAGGGGGTTTGGGTTAATGTAAGTGTTGTTGCTTAGCGTCCAACCTTAGGACTGTTGTATGAGAGAGAGAGAGAGAGAGAGACAGAGAGAGAGAGAGAGAGACAGAGAGACAGAGAAAGAGAGAGGGAGTAAGAGAGCTATGCTCATAACATGCAATGTCGCACTGTTTGTCCAATGTACTGTCAATCCACAACCAAAGTCCCTTGAGGATCAATAAAATGTATCTTATTTTATCTATTGTGGACGGACCCCAAAACCAACGTCTGACAAAACAGAGACAGCGCGTGGATACCATAATTATCTCTGTATTAGTCGCTCACATTTTAATAAAAAATAACACTGGCACCGATCAAACCGGTAGGGTATCAAGCCACCACAACGGGGTTGGAACCGTGGACCTCCGGTCCGACATCATAAGCCGTTGAGCTCCGTGACCATAAGCCGCTGTGACCCGCCCCGCCCCCCCCCACACACACGACAGTTAAGGGAATACATGTAAATATATAGATCTACACCGCCGTTCAAGCATAATTCCATCTCAGACTTTACGGTACCAAATGAATGAGCAATCAGAAATCCGTGTATGCCTGACATAAGGGTCGTTATTACGTCATCCTTTATTGATGGGTACATCGCAAAGCTTGTACAAGTATCGAGTGACATCACAGATGTCTATTTATAGCACCTTGTGGTGATCACCAGTTTCCAAGAGTTGTGCTCCGTGCGTCAATTGTCTCAATACACGAGAGAGAGAGAGAGAGAGAGAGAGAGAGAGAGAGAGAGAGAGAGTGGAGGGGAATATCGCAATTGGTCACTCTCCCACCGCGACAAGAGGGAAAATAAGTAAGAAATAAGCATGAGGAGAAAAAATGCATAATTAGATAGTACACGTATTCTCACTATTGTCAATACATAATTATTTTTCAACCTCCTCTGTGTTTTAGGTCCATTTTGGCAGGTATGACTGCTTTCACTTGCCCATGATTGTGCTAGATTAAACAAGGCAAAGGTGGCGAGCGCAGTGGTTGTGTAAAAACTACACAGTGTAAGTACAACATTCTCTGAAGAGGCAAGGCGATTCGGCATCAGCGAATTTACATGCATTTGTTGTTGTTTTTTTGCAGTCTAACATCCAACGTCTGAAATATAACATTATAGTCTTTATTGTGTACAGGCCCCAAGACTGACATCTGGCAATTTTATGTGCTGCCACACACGACAATAACACATAGCATATATAGAGAGCATACTAATTAAGAACAGCACCACCCTTTGCGGGTACCTTTATGGGTTTATTATAACACACATATAAATTTACACGACTGGGCTGTAGTATGCATACACATACGTGGCACAGGCCATGGATCCAGATTTCACAAGAAGAGAAAGAGATCGACTTTGAGAAAACTAGCGCAAAGTACTTGACAGAAGGCACAATAATCACAACGTTTGTTTTCAAACAAACGCAAAACAAAACAAAACAAAATAAAACTACTAGAGGGAAGGTATTTAAACATTAAAAGGGGGTTAAATCAATAGAAAACACACGACACGGGCTGCTAATAACAGACCCTGATACGTGTGTGCTGATAAGAGGACAAGAAATGATTATGTTGAATTGATCAACTAGAACAAGATCGAGATTTCTAGAAGAAAAAGGGGGCCAGGTTTAAAAATGTCTGGGTCTGTGTGTGTGCGTGGAGGGATTAAGCTTTTTTTTTAAAGCTAACTGCTATACGACACAACTTCCAGAGTCCTGCAAACTATAGGGAACACATTTTTTAATCTTATTAACAGTCTGAACGTGGCCTTACATTTTGCGACGGGTTAAAAAAAATTATTTTAAAAAACTGGAAAAAAAAACAAATGAAAACGTCGAAAGCCAAACAAACCGATATTTATTAAAGACTGCACGATCCACGTGACGATCATAACCGTAACGGTCATTGGCTCTCTAAGTCTAGGAAAGCGATATGATTGGACGCCGGTGCAGATTTCCTTGCTATCGTCTTCGTCTTCGCCTTAGGCCCCGAAATCGCAAGGTTTCTATTCTACCAGGCGGCGACGCAGACGACAATGAAGGGTACCACGAACCTCCACCCCTCCCTTTTTCAAAACCAACGACAACCTCACCCCACCACACCCCAAATTTGCAGGACTAATGATTATTTCATGTCAAGTTAATTCTAATTCTTTTCAACGTTTTTTTTTTTGTTTTAATTTAATTCTAATTAATTTTAATTTTAATTTTAAGTTAATTCTAAAAACATTTTTACATTACATTTTTGCTATGACATTGGAAACCACAAGCCGGATCTATTAATAGAACATAAACACAAAGCTCGTGACGATTTCTTCAATAATTATGCACATACACCTGGAGGACTTGAGGAAGAAGTAGGGTACTGGTAGAGGAAGTAAGGTCAGAAAAAGGGGGTCATTTGACAAAACGTAGGGAGAGAGAGAGAGAGAACCAACTCTCTACCATTTGAGGGGGTTCGCACCCCTAGAGAAAAGAGGGAGGGGGTGGTTTATTTTGTTGCTTTGCGCCTAACGTCAACACTATATATATGGGCTATATTGTAGACGGGTCCTAACACTAACATAATGACATTTTTACGTGTTGGCACACATTGCATCGGTTATATTAAACTGGGGGACATATAGATAGAGAAAGAGAGAGAGAGAGAGAGAGAGAGAGAGAGAGAGAGAGAGAGAGAGAGAGAGAGAGAGAGAGAAACATGCAAGGTGACAAGGTTTTGCTTCCAGTTGCCATTAGACAAGATCTGTACAGCACGTAGGTCGTAGACCGCACCTAGATCTATGTCTGGTCCACATGAATAGATGTATATATATATATAATTATATACACACGACTTTCTCTTCCCGTGTCATTGCACTGGTGTTTACGCTCTGCTTAAGTCTACCTCCTACCCCACAGGCCCACACCCCGTGCACACACTAACCGGATAGACATTCTGGAAATATATAGAACTATAGATAGATGGATGGATGGATAGATAGATAGATAGATAGATAGATAGATAGATAGATAGATAGATAGATAGATAGATAGATAGATAGATAGATAGATAGATAGATAGATAGATAGATAGATAGATAGATAGATAGATAGATAGGTGTACCCATTCTAGCCCATGTTTAGTTTAACTTTCTTGTTTAATTATAAACGAAGGTCAATTCAAACAACATTATAACCTTTATCATTATCTATAGTTTTGGCAGTGGATAACGCCTGTGTTTTTGCAAGTCTGTTATCTTTGGACCTGACGACAAGAACAACAACAACAACAATAATGACATGGCTTTTGTCTCACGCGTTCACATGATTCTGACATGCGCTAACCAGTACGGGGTACATTTACCCATCGCGTGTTTTGAACTGCCGATGCCCTGATCAAAAAACCAGCGCTCTACCACTTGCGCCACCCCACCAAACAAACAAAAGAACAACAACAAGAACAACATTAAAGCACTGTTACTGGACGTCTAATTATGCATTATGATTTCTCCAATACATTAAAAAAAAAAAAACAAGTGTGGAAAAGTAGGCAAATAGCAAAACAGCTTATATATATAACATATATAACAACGGACGCGGTCAACACACCCGATTCTTGGTCCTTAATAATTGGCTCTGCTTTGGCTCTTAAAGCTGTGCCAAGGTCAACAACACAATTAATCAAGGGGGGGATTATACAAGGTTAAGGTTTTGTGGATTCGTGAAATTTGCATGCAGACACATAGATAGACTGAAACGCCTTCAGGGATTACAATACTATACATACAGAATGTCAACAAAAATAATTTAAAAAAAAATAAAGGGGGTGGGGATTTAAAAAGGCTAGTTTGGGAAGTGGGCATAGGTCGTGCTTCCAAGCAAAATAATAAAGTGAGAGAAAGAGAGATAGAAAAGGTGACAGAAGGAGAGACAGAGGGAGAGAGAGGGGGAGAGAGAGAGGGAGAGAAAGAAAGATAGATAGAAAAGGTGACAGAAAGAGAGAGAGAGAGGGAGAGAGAGAGAGAGAGAGAGAGAGAGGGAGGGAGAAAGATAGACAGAGAGATATCTGGGGAAAGTTACTTGTACTGTAGACAAGCAGAAAAATAGTCCATAAATACGGAAAGCATTGAACAAAGACAGAGAAGACCAAGCTGCAAGATAAACAATCACAGGCATACATTCCCTCTAGAATCGAACTCGGGACCTTTTGCGTCGAAAGCCGATGTTCTACCCCAGGACCACCGAGTCCCCCCCACCACCCGAGTCTGGTGTGGACCTCAGCACTACAGAATCCAAAACTGAACATCCAAGTTTTTCATCACAGCGTAGACTTAAGCTTTGACTATATCACTTATTTTGAGAAACAGTTATAGTATAAAAAAAAAGCTTGTGTGATATAGCAATACAAATATCTATATAACATATTATATATGATGACAATCACAGTTTATTTGACATCATAAAGGACAAATTTTCAAAACAAAAAACAACCCTCAAATGATAAAGTCGCCTTGAATTTAATAAGCGTAAAACATTAATTTAATTTTCACGCAGAAGTGAACCACTACTTTTTGTTCAGTTAAGAGGACTTTTTTTTTAAAATCTAGGTTGGTAATGAAATATTCCATTATTTAGAGAGTAGGGGTTGCTGTAATGATAATATAACTGCCTTGCAAAGGGCGCTAATTAATTAGTATTTAAAGCGGTTTTTTAGGTCTTTATTTTTTGGTTACTTTTTTAATGTTACCATCATTGACAAATAATAAAGGCAACTGACTTGTCAAAGGTTGCAATCGCACTATTAGGGCCCCCCATAGCTTTCAAGACCTTTTAAAACTGTTGTTTTTATATAGTTAGTTAAAAAAACAAATGAGTGCATTTTACTATCAACATTACAGGAGACAGATCTTTAGAATCTATTACATTTATTTGCGAACTTCAAAACACAAAAGCATAACTCTGGGATATATATGCCATTATACGAAGTCTAAGAATTGAGAAAAATATTTTCAAGATTAGGCTCCAAACATCCAGTTTGGTGATAAAAATCTTTACAGTTGGTTGAATTTCAGGTATGAATACTAGCTAGATAGACAATTAACAATAACATTCCCCTCTCTTTAGTAAGATGCATCTATCCTGTTTTTGAATGTTTTTTATTTTTCATATTCCATGTATATAAGTTGATATACGACTAGATCGTTTTCTAAATCATATAATTGTTATTGGGCTCGTACGAAGGCTTATATCCAAGAGGTATATGCCATTTTTTTACTTAAGCAAATAAATGTAATAGATTTGAAAGATCTGTCTTGCGATGAGGTTGAAAGTTAAACGCACTGATTTGTTTTAATAACTATATTAAAACAACAGCTATCAAAAGCAACCTGTGACAAGCAAGTTGTCTTAATTAATATCTGTCCCTGATGGCAAAATTAAAAAATAAGAAAAATAACCCTTCAAAAACCTCAAATTAATAAGCGCCCTTTGCCTATATTACCATAACAGCATCCCTGTGTGTACTGAGCCCCCCCCCCCCCCCCTCCACTTTATCATTGTCTAAATTAAAAAATTCAAGGCTAGACAGCTAGTCTATATCTGACACATATATTATGGTAACTATTTCCTTATGGCACAGATATTAAGTGTAACCGCGCCTTCAACCGCCAGCAACCCCTTCTGTCCAACGTCAGCACTATTTAGACTACATTGTGGAAGGGCCCCTGGACTGATGTCTGACAATTTTATGTGCTGCTATACACGAGACAGGGCGTGGATACCATGACTCATGTCTCAGACGGTCAAATTATACTGACACCTAACCAAACAAAATGGACAAATAAGCCAATTGTGGGCTTTTGAACCACAGACCTCTAGATCTGGAAACAACGCTCTACCACTTGAGCCAGTTCGTCCCTGTAAAGGCGGTGTAGGTTATCACCAAAAGCGCAACAGTTCAAATGGTTGACCCAATGGAAAGAACCAATGCTTCCGCAGAAAAGCATACAACTGTCTTTGCACTGGTTCTTACATATGCCAGGTGACATACCAGAAATAGAAGTTCTTAGGAATCTAATCTTATCTAGATCTAATCTATATTCAAATATCTTAAATTCTTTTGAGTGAGGAGTCTCATGATATTGAATTGGTTTAACATCCAACATCACTATAGGCTATATTGTGGAATGGGACCCAAGACTGGCGTCTGACAATTTTATGTGATGTCACACACGAGACAGGGCGGGGATACCATGACTCCTCTCCCAGTCGGTCACATTAATCTGACACTAACCCAACAAATGGGAGCGAAATCGCTAGGGCTCGAACCTCGGACCTCCTGCGTTGGAAGCCGATGTTTTACAGTGCCCCCTGTCTCATGATGTTGATCCATGTATCTAAGAGATATTCTGGGGGATTACCGATTCTTTTCTGGGTTGCGTAAACTATAGGATTGAATCATTGTCATTGAGTTTAAACCTAGATCTAGCTGTTTGATCTAGGCCATACATGTCTTTAGGTTACTGATTAACAAGAAATCTAGATAACCTACTAATTCTAGATCTAGATCTAGAGCTATTAGCCGACAAAATCACAAATATTGATCTACAGAAAGGGGTAGAATGCACAAACATGATGTAGCTTACGTCTCGTCGCACAAGCCTTCTTATTCTTATAGATCTATTGCTACGACGAGTGGCAGACTACATCTTGTTTGTTCATTCTACCGTGGATCTTGATACCAATAAGATCAGTCTAGATTTTATCCAGATCTGTTCTCTAATTCTCTGTGATAAAACACTCTAGATCAAAAACTTGAATAATTTCTCCCGTAAACAAACCTGTGAAGTCTCGGCTTGGTCTCACCTACCGGCATCCATGACAGCAAACCGATGTGTAGCAGGCACTCCAGTCACACACTCCGCGACTCAGGTTATGTGCGGTCTTCGTAAGCTTTCCAGGAGGTCAGCGTCGGGTCAAGGCCATCCGCCATGAGTTTTCAACTCTAAGCTTATTGGCCAGGTATGGTCTCGAGGCTTTAATTCATGCCTTGTCGGGTGATGGCCTTGCCCAATGAAACAGCCCGATCTAAAAATAATTTTAGGGTTTTCTTTCTTGACAACGACTGTCAGTCTACACATAGCGCGTTTCCCTCATTCACCCCCTACGATTTAACCCTACGGTTTCATTCCGATTTGAATTCTTCAGTTTTACAGATATGTTGGTACTTTTTCTTATAGACTTAAAAAAAATATAACACGATTCAACCACCTGAAAGAGGTTATGCCGTTAAAGAGTTGATAAAAGCCATTAAATTACATGTTTCATAAGGAATAATGAAGTAAGAACCAACGTAGGGGAAATTTGCTCATGCATGTCATAAATGGCCATTATGAAACAGCCGCACATCGCATAAATGCCAGATTGTTCTTGCTTGTGCCAAAATGATTTTTTTTTCAAGTTTAGCCTTTGATTTTCAATCAAAATTTCTGTAGCCTGTGATTTATTAATAGTATGTTTGTTTGTTTTCTTTTGTTTTAAGTGACAGAAGCGATTAAGTGGTAAAACGTTGGTCTTCCGTACGGAAGTTTTCGGTTCGAGCTGATGATCTAACAAACTTCTGTTATCGACTTTTGTCTCCTTGTTATTAGGTCGGTGTCAGTAGGTTAAGACATGAGACCATTCCGAGCTTTCTCTGTTTAAAAGCATGTTAAGTTATCAGAATCAAGTCTTGGGACCCGCACACCATATTGCCTAGTTGCTGACTTTGTATGGTAAAAGACTTCAAAACAAAACAAAAATACCAGTGTCGAATACCTGATGGTTCGGAGCGCAATCTTTTTTCTTTCTTTAAATTACTTAATGTTCCTGTGTCCATCCATTGTTTCTCTACTGCTTCAGATTCGAGACTTTACCCAACTTGATTCTAAAACTGAGGCGGTAAAACAAATGCCCATGTCGAACGTCAAACAGAGAGAGAGAGAGAGAGAGAGAGAGAGAGAGAGAGAGAGAGAGAGGGGGGGAGAGAGAGAGAGAGAGAGAGAGAGAGAGGCAGAGAGACAGACAGACAGACAGAGAGAGAGAGACAGAGAGAGAGAGAGGGAGAAATAGTAAAAACAGACAGATAGACAGAGAGGGAGAGAGAGGGAGAGAGAGAGTGAAAGAGACTCAAACAGACAATCTTGCAAGTCTATAAAAGGGTTACGCCCCCTAGACCCCCCCCCCCCCTTCCTCCCCTCCCATATGACCTCTCAGGTTTCAATCATAAGTAGTAAAACAAATGAACAAGCGGGATAATTGAGTAAAATAAATCGTGCAAGTCTATAAAAGCATTATGTCCCCGTATGTTCAAAGTGAACGAACTCAAAGCCGTCTAGTTTTGGGGTTTTCCCTTAGGTTCTTTTTTATTTTGTTTTTCTGTTTGTTTGTTTGTTGGTGTTTTTATTTTCTTTTTTACATTTTCAAATCTAGACTAATTTTCTTATACCTTATTAAAAAAAAAAGCCATATGAAAGTAGAACAATTCTTATGCTTAATGTGCCAGATCTTTACAGCCATCGGCAAAATTAAACTTGATTTCTTTCTGTTAGCTGTTGACATAATAAAACAATTGGAACGAGCAGCAGATCTTTTCTCCATGTGTATCTGTCTCCGCAATTTTTGTTCAGTGTGCCTCTGTTATTTATTACCTCTGGGGGGTTTTACGTAATAAATTATGATTATCTTTATCTACTTCACCCATTGTTTTTGACTTGTGTCCTTTTTTCATTCGAGAAATGTAAAATCTCTACGTTTCTGAAACAGTAAAACTGTATAACATGGCTTTATTTATTTCTAGCATATGTACACTCAGAATGAAAAAAAAAAAGAAGAATAAACTAAATTCTCTTGTTCTTGTCATTCTCTCGCGTTGTGTTTTTTTTGGCTTTTATTTTAATTCAGAACCGCTTGGAAACATTTTCATTCTTTATTGTATTCCCTTTTTGCATGATCCCATGCTTCTTGCTTTTTGTGGATGATTACGCTCGTTTCTTTTGTCCTCGATAACCGAATAAAGTTTATTATTTCAATAAGTAGGCCTACAATGTACTCACATCGACTCAACTTGGGTTTAGCTAAACCACACTTGGTCACTGGTGCAACAGAAATGTAAATGTTTACAATAAACTACATTGGTGCAACTCAGTAGGCCTATAATTATGAGTCTTGATTATTAATGCACTGATGTCTGGACACTGTTTTGAAACCTAACTTTATAAGCTCACCCTCTCCTTGTTCCTCCTCCAAACAATGATCATCCGTATTATCATCAGTACCATCATCACCATAGCCACTAAAGATAGGTATGGGCTGTTGTTTTTCTGTTTATTTGCTTTATAAATTAGAGTAATTAAGGTTTTACATTATTAATATTAATTTTACTACAGCCATAAGTTGTATTGCATGCTGCAGCTTGTGTGCATGAGTTGTCCTGTGTACACAGTAATAGGCCTACTGCGCTGTTTGCATCTTCAAAGAAACGTAACCTGTTTTGTTTTGTTTTTGTACACAAGCCCAAGTAAGGAAAACAACTGCAATAGTTTACGAGGAGACATATGAGCCGTACGAAAAAAAAAATAGTTTTAATAATTAGAAAGATCATTCTCTCTAGTGTACGATGAAAAACATTGTTTGTGTTCAAAAGCAGTGATAGTACAGATTGACGGCCCTCTTACATCGGAAGTCAGGATGGCCGAGCGGTCTAAGGCGCTGCGTTCAGGTCGCAGTCTACTCTTGTAGGCGTGGGTTCGAATCCCACTTCTGACAATTCTTTTTCTTTTTTTTTTTTCCCTCTCTTGCGACATGTCCATATGGTCACCGATTTTTCCTTTAGGTTGCTCTTTTTTTTTTAACCGTTATGAATTAAAAAAAAAAAAAAAGTAACATAAAAAAACAAACAAATATGATATTGCAAAGAGCCTCTTATTTTTTTTACTTTGAACGTTAAAATAAGATTAAGAGGTGATATTTTGTCGAAATTGTTGCAAGTGGATCCGAAATCTCACTCATTTATTATTGACATGGACACGATATATTAAATCGACATTGCTAGTACTGACTATGTGTGATCAGTTTGAAGATGCGTATCGAGCATTTTAAGGAAAATAATAATATCAGTCATCACTTTATATGTCTGGTAGTATAAAGTTGCAACTGTGTTACATGTGTATGTAAAATATTTATAATGTATTTGTGTTGTTCAATTGAATGTATATTGTACGACCATGGCAAACTGCCCTATAAGATAATAACGAATATGCATTAGCAGAAACTGTATTTTATGTAAACTATTCTATTTGTGTAGAAAATTACTCTAAATTTATCGTTGTAACTGGTACCCGACAGGATATTGCAAACAGGTTCTTTTCTTAGTATCAAGCAGCTTTGAAGGGGGAAAAAATGAGAAATTAGCATGTGTTAGGTAAAAGATGTTGAAGGTATTTATAGGACACAAATCAACTTGGCATAGCAAAGATAGTTAGGACACTCAACAAAACCTAGATCTAGATAGATCTACTTAGCGGAAGAACCCTCCTTCTGGATACAAAAAGAAATCTAAGAAGAAGAAAAAAAGATACCAGAAAGTCTAGATCTACCAAGCGTTAAAATCTCATGAGATGGGCCTCTGAGATTGAGAAGTCACATCACTGTGTTTATGAACGAACACACCATGCATGGTTCTGTTTTAAAGCCTCCGCCCCTAACCCAGTGCTAATGGTTTAATTCTCTTTACCGTGGGCGTAGGCAGAACCGGATGGGCGCGGCCCAATTTATCGACCGGTGAGGGTCAAGGTGTATTTTTTCCCTGTATGAAAAACTGGGAGGGGACGCTTAATGCCAGCCTTTACATCGTGGCAACTGGGAGTTTCAACTGTCAATCAAAACAGAACGAGGCCGGCGGTATGCCCAATCACAAGCCATTTTCAACTACGCTGAAGAAAGTAGTTCTCCACTCTTTTCGATTACTTAGCTAAAAAAGTAGAAAGTTTCACATAATTTAAAATTGAAATTGAACAAAAGAATTAAATTGAGCTGGCAATTCAGCTTTTAAAACAATTTTCATTCAAATAAAACGAGAGTAAGAATACATGTGTGCTGTGTAGGTTGGGTCTAAACTCGGTCGGGTCAAAACAACTCTTTGTCCGTCACCTCAACACACGTTACATTTCCTCAATGTAAATTGAAATGTTATTTTCCTAGAGTGTCGGATTGTTTCACAAATTATGTCCACCCCAGGTAACCAAAGAGGGGCATCTGAATATGCTTCAAACACTGGGAATAACCAGGTAAGTGGATTTATTTCCTAATATTAAGTCTACTTAAATCAGTTCTCGTTTCACCCATGTCGGCCATTTCTAACTACACCCCTTTCTGGCTCCGCCTTGCAGGACGCTCAACCCTCACCACTCGCCATGCTAGCCGCTACATGTAGCAAAATTGGGTCCCCCGCCCAAACGGAGGAACAAGCTTATGGACAAGGAGGGGATTCCGGAGTGAGGGTGGTTGGGGCGGGGCAAACTGGACAATCTGGAAACACAGGAGATGCAGTATCTGGATGGGTTCATCAAATCAACGGAACCTTCGTTGACTCCGCTGGAAAGCCTGTGAATGTTTGCGGTAATAATATACTTCAACAGACATTTACAAACAACATGAATGGCCAGTTGTTGGCACAGGGTCAACAGATAGTAGCCACCCCCGGCCCCAACGGTCAGCTAACATACAGTGTCATGCCGTCCTACCAAACAGTAAACATCGACGGACAAGAAGCTTTGATAATTCCGTCATCAGGTGGTGTAAACACACATGTCTCTACAGCTGGTGTACCCCAGGCGCAGCAAGCTTTGATCACACCCACTGGGCAGATCATTAGAGCTCAGGGAGTCACAACCTCGGCGGCAGGGGCACAACTGGCCCAGGCGAACATGCTTCAAAACATGGGTGCACAAAATGTCGCAGGGTTTGGTGGCTTAGGGAATTTTGTCAACATTGGTGGGAACCTAGTAAACGTAGGTGGAATGTCTGGTGGGTCAGTGAGGCAGGGTAACAATCTCATGCAAACCTTTCAACTGCCAGGGTTTCAAACATTGCAGCAAATGCCAACTCTCATCCAAGTCCCAGTATCCATTAATGGACAGACTGTGATGCAGACTATCCAAGTAGCCCCGAATATCCCACTCCATTCCGGCGTGCAGCAAGTCGGTCTCAACAACAATGGTATATATAGTCTGGGCACCAACGCGCAATCCTTGCAGATGCTGATGGCGTCTCAGCAGACGCAAGGTCAGCTGGCCCAGCAACAGGTCATCGCAGGGGATGATGGTCAGATCAAAGCAGCTGCCGACAAAGTGGGACAGAATCAGCAGCAGCAGCAGCTCAACGTCACTACCGCTCAGGCGCAAAATTCCAAAGTCGCCGCCGGCCTGGCCCTCACGCCATCCTCCTCCAACAACAACAGCAACGCCATACAGACTCTGAACGTGATCAACACGCCGCAGGGCCAGGTGATTCTGCAATCGCCGCCAGCGCCACAGCAGCAGGTATCGTCCCACGCCCAGTCCCTCCCCACCCTCACGGTGCCGTCCTACCCTCAAACCATCACGGCCAACGCGGCTCTCTCCTCGTCCACCACGACAAGCACCAGCAGCACCCAGAGCCAGAACGCGGCCATGCTGCAGAGTGTGTTGGCCCAGCAACAGCTTCTCCAGGGACTCGCGGGCGGGCAGAACCTCCAACTGACCAACCAGGGGCAGCTCAACTGGCTACAGGTACGTCACATTCTTTGTTTCCTTTTTGTGAATTTTATTCATAAATATTTACTTTACTACATCAATGAAAAATATTTAGTTCCCCTAATTGCAACCTGGTACGTACTTATTGAATTGCATGTGACAGAAAATCTGCAGCTGGTCAACCAGTGAGTGAGCTTAACTGGTTAAGTTTACAGGTATACTATGTCACACTGGTTTTTGTTATGTTTTGTTTTTTTTTCCACCATTTGAAATGTCCGCATTTTAAGATAAATTTATCTCATAGGGACAATCTAATTGTTTATTTTATCCCACATTTAGTGCAGTGACTGATAAAAGAATAAATGCCTCAGAATTTTTTTTATTTAAAGCCATGTATAAATTATCTTACACAGGGTTATGGTATATTATCTCAAGTGAATTCCACCATAGTTATTTATACAATAAAATCCTGAAACCATCAATGTAAAGATTCAAGAGGCCCATACATTTTTAGACTTGCAAAACTTGATACCAAAGAGAGCAATAGTTTCGTCTTTTCTAAGATAAATTGTTACCTAAGGGCAAGTCAAAAGTGCTTCTAGATTTTCATGTAAATTAAGCACTCTAGTCCTAGGTGAGTTTTATTATCATTATAATGATGATTAATACTACAGTGGTTGTATAACTATTAGGTATTATTATTATTTTTATTATTATTATTATTATTATTATTATTATTATTATTATTATTATTATTATTATTATTATTATTATTATTGTTATTATTATCACTATTAATACTATTTATGTTATAACCATTAGGTATTATTATAATTATTTTTATTATCACCATCATTATCAATAATGTTACCATCACTTATATGACTATTACAAGCAATTTGAGATTTTTTTTTTTAAAGCTAGAAAATCCAACAGGCCTATAGACTGAGTAAGTGTTATAAAATAGTTGTGATCACGCATTCAACAAATGTTTTCAGCAAGCGTTGGGCATGAACATAGCGTCCCAGAGCCCGAGGACGTCTGGAGTCCAGGCCGTGCAGCTACAGAACCTGCAGGGGATGCAGAACCTCCAGGCTTTCCCGGCGCTTCAGAGTCTGCAGAATCTGCAAGGGCTACAGGTTCATTGATTTATATATTTTCTTGTGGTTAATTCAATGATTTAAACTTTCGGTAAAAATCTAAGTCTGAAAAAAGGTTTATAGGTCTTTCAGTAAAGATCTGCCAATGAGTTCTCTTTTGTGCTGTGCTGCTTTAACAGTTTAAGGAGAGAGGGGTTTAATGAAAAAAAATAATGATACAGTTGGCATCACGGTTAATTTTCTCTCCAACTTTGCAAAAAATATCTTTATGTCTATAGATTATTATCAAGATCGTGGTAGTCGTGTTGGTGTTATAATATGAATTTCATTGGTTCTTGAAAAAGATGGGATTGCATTCGCTAGTGGAGGCATTGACTAGAAGCTCAATGTTTAGTGATTCTAAGTTTCCCGTGGGGGATCCTATATGGCGAGGGATTTGGATTTGAAAGTCAACCATGTTCTCTTGTTACAGTGATTTCTATTTTTGCACAATTTTACTTATATTCTGTTAGAAAAAAAAGAAAATGTTGGCACATCGTAGTTCAGTAAGTCAGTTATGGAGTTATATTATTTTGTGATCCAGCATGCTGTGCCACTTAACGCAAGATTTCGAGTGGAGAAATAATGATCCCCCTGACAGTACTGCTTGTTACAATACTCTTTAGTGATTCTAAGTTTCCCCTGGGGGGTCCTATATGGCGACGGATTTGGATTGAAAAGTCAACCATTTTCCCCCTTGTTACAGTGATGTTTATTTTTGCGTACATTTGCTTATTTTCTGTAAGAAATAAAAATTTTGGCAGATGGTAGTTGGGTAAGTCAGTTATGGGGTTAATGTTATATTATTTTGTGATTCGGCATGCTGTGCCACTTTACGCAAGATTTCCAGTAGAGAAATAATGAATACGCTGACAGCACTGCTTTTTACAATTCTTTTCAAAATTTTTTTTTTGTTCCCCCAGACCTTAACACCTCAAGGCTTTACAATACTTTTTCTATTTTTTTGTTCCCCCAGACCCTAACGCCTCAAGGCTTTACAATACATTTTCTTTTTTTTTTTGGTCCCCCCAGACCTTAACGCCTCAAGGCTTTACAATTGCAATACTTGTTATATTTTTTTGTTCCTCCAGACCCTAACGCCTCAAGGCTTTACAATACTTTTTCTATTTTTTTGTTCCTCCAGACCTTAACGCCTCAAGGCTTTACAATACTTTTTCTATTTTTGTTGTCCCTCCAGGCCTTAACGCCTCAAGGCTTTACAATTACAATACTTTATCTATTTTTGTTGTCCCTCCAGGCCTTAACGCCTCAAGGCTTTACAATAATTTTTCTATTTTTGTTGTCCCTCCAGGCCCTAACAAAGTGTTGTTGTTTTTGTTGTCCCTCCAGGCCCTAACGCCTCAAGGCCAACTGTTGGGCGGCACGGCTGTATCCAACCTGGGGGCGGTTGCTCTAGGAACGCCAGGTGGAACCATCGGTACCATACCCCTCAACTCACAGCAAGGTATCCAAACTGCGGCCGGCACAGTCACGCAACAAGGGGTCATTGGTGAGTAACAAGTATTTTGTCACTTTGCTACGGTTTAGGCATTAAATCGTTTTTTGCTACTTTTGAGCAAACCAATTAAAATTGTTTTATTCCTTATTTCTGATTCAAATCGTACACAGGTTTCTAATGAGATAAAGCAAAAATTTGTTAATATTAGTTAGGTTAGATAGATCTTATTTTCACCTTTGCAGAAATATATATCACTTGCATTTTGGAAACACCATAATCTTAGCACTGTGTTGATAAGCAGGTTCTTATTAAGACGTCTTTTTTTTTGTTTTTGTTTTGTTTTTAATTTTTCTTTATCATTGCTATTAGCTAGGGATGCAGAAAAAAGAAATACACATCTTCACTTTGTATCTTGATTGTGTTGAAAATGATCTTAAAACACAATTGCAGTGGCAAGCAACTAAGAATTTTACCCATCTATAGCCCATTCTAGTTTATCTGTGTTTTGTTATTATCGTAATATCAGTACCATGCATTGTTCATAAAGGATCGTTATCAATAAAGAAATTTAAAATGATTTGAATGCTAGATTTACTGTCCATTATATAATTTTGCCAACAATGAAATATTTAACATACTTTTTATTGATTCAATTTTATTTCAATCCGAAAATCAATTGATTGTTTGTATTTGAACAGTGAGGCAGGGCCTATTGTTGATGGTACTATGAAAAGTCTTTAGAATTGCATACTCTGAAATAGTGGTGGGTCCATCTGCCCTACCATATAGCATCAGCAGATGTAGCATTCATGTCCTCCTTGAATTTGTTCCTCTCATCATTGCATTTAACTTTGCTGGACTCTCTTTTTCCCCTTTCGAGCAGCAGCTCAAATCCAACAGGATCCGCATGATCCAACCAAATGGCAGCTTGTCAGTAACCCAGTCCAGCCCACCTCAGTTGTCACCACCGGAGGCTCCACCCCTAACTCTGTAAGCTCCGCCCTCACAACTTCAACCACCAGCACCTCTTCAGAAACCACAACTCCTAGCGGTCGCAGAGTCAGGCGTGTGGCCTGTGATTGTCCAAATTGTCTCTCAAATGAAAAGTAAGTTGTCTAGTTGAGGACAATTTTACAACCATTCATATTGAAATGGTGCGTCTTATAACGAATAGTAGTATTTTAGTTAACATGTCCTGAAAAGGTCAAAGTGTCATTTATAGGGCAATTTATAACTGATACAGTACACCAAGGACTCGACAAACTAGTTAATATTTATTTATGAATAGTTCTTTGGATGCAAGGTTTGTTGAAGCCATGTGCTGCTCTGTAATGCCTCCACAGACCCATGATACATGATTGTACCTGGACTAATGACTCACCCAGCCTCTGCATACAACTTTCTCTTTAGCTCTCCTTTCCCAAACTTGCTCACAATCCGCATTTTTACTGCTGGTCTTTTCTCTTTGATCATGCTCGGTGGTCATCCGTCAGCTGCCCCTCCCCCTTGGCCTGCTTCGCTGCTCCTCATTTTTTATTAACACTACTTGATGTCAGTCCTGGCTTATGGATGAAGTGTTATTCTTTAGCGACAAGTCAACAGATCTTTGGTTGTCTAATTTTTACTGGTTTTAGAGCGTCTGGCATGCAACTTTGTTAGCCTGCCTACACCTCTGATTCGTTGGATCCGAGGATGGGTATGAGATTAGTTGGTTGGATTAAAGGTAGCTTTATAAAGACAAAGAAGAAGAAAAATTGAGGATTTTTTTGCATTTGTTGAATATAATGTGTTCCTTGAGTCCGATTTTGTTATATTCCAGTTCTAATATTTAATAAAAATGATAGGCCTGTGTAAAATTATGTACCAAGGGAAGCTACCCTGTTAAATATATGGACAATTAAAATAATTAACTCATTTGCCTCCCTTGAATTAAAACGACATCTCTCTCTATCTCTTTAAGTTATTCTTTCTCTCTCTCAGACTCTCTGTCTCTCTGTGTCTCCCTCTATCTTTCTCTCTGTGTGTCTTTCTCTCTCTCTTTTCCTTATGACAGTTAAACAAAATATTAGAATACAACATTATCCTATGAAATGGGTTAATAAAAATAAATTTCACGTTGACAAGGATTGACTTTCTCTGTAGTTGTGTGTGAAGAGATTTTAATTGTTATTCAAAATCTTATGCTCACCGCTTGACATCTAAAGTAGTTATCCAACACCTCCACTCATCAATTCTTGTAACTTGTTTTTGTTTGTCTTTTCCTCAGGCATACAGGGGATAATAGGAAAAAACAACACATATGTCACATACAAGGTTGTGGCAAGGTGTATGGGAAGACATCACATTTAAGAGCGCATTTGAGGTAAGTATCCCCTGTTAAAGCCTTCTTAAAGGCATAAAGCTCATGGTATGTTTTGCTGCGTTTAAAAAAAAGAAGGCACAATTTCATCACTTGAATATAATAACAGCAGGGTTTAATATTCATGTCTATGTCAAAAAACAAAAACAAATGCACTATTACATATTCCCGATTGTTCTAGAACCTAGGTATTTCCAATATAATTTAATTTTTGCAATCAAATGTTGAAAATTTTGAGGAGAAATAATGCAATCCCCCATAAAGTTATAGAATTAAGAATATTATTTGAACTTCATTGGAAATGCAGAAGATGAAAAGAAAGATTTTTATTCATTTTTGGTTGTATGGCAAATCTGGAGTAAATAAAAAACTTATTATACCAACAAATCAATATGTTCCTTTTTCACCTAAATTCAAATAAGGAAAGGGACCATCTTTTTCTTAAGGGGAAGCATGGTATTGTTGCCATGATTGAACTTGAAATACTTTACACTGCATGTATTTTGAAAAACTATTCATATTTTAAAGATTAATGATCACTCCACTTGATATAACCTATTTGCTGACAATGGGCGTGAATTGAATTGAGTCTTTTGCATGTCGTCCAACACACATAAAACGGTGCTGAAACCTGGATTCTTGCCTCGACCTGTCATACTGACACATACCCAATCAGGTAAGGGAGACATATGACAATTTAATTATTGGATGGATCGTGGGGTTCGAACAATGGATCTCTCAATCTGGAGACCAACGTTCTACCACTTGAACCAATTTGCCCCTCGAAGGAAAAAAGCTCGCTGATCTTCTGACGAAGAACGTGAAGAAACGAATCAAACCTTGAAAACTTATATCCTCATCTTGATACCTTCCGCAGATGGCACTCGGGGGATCGGCCTTTTGCCTGCAGCTGGCTTTTCTGTGGGAAACGCTTCACGCGCTCCGATGAACTTCAGAGACACAAAAGAACTCACACAGGTACGTCCCTCTTTCGTAGTTTTGCATAGATCGTCACCACAATTTTATAATGTCCAATCTTATTTGTTAAGTACTAGAGAGTTGGAGTATTTTGGAATGGAGGTAGGACATTTTAAAATACAACTGAGATGACGAGATGCTTCATTATAAATGGGCTTGAATTTCTAATAAAACCAGAAATCCCCATTAAAAAAAAGTATCCCATGTTTTGATCTTATCCACAAGAACAGTTTTGTCTCATAACTTAGAAATGCCACAGTTTTTCACCCTTTTTTTCCTTGCCAATGAATAAGCTGTATATGCACCTTCACGTCATATTTTTAATTATAGAGATTGATCAGTAAAATAATTTTTGTTTAAACAAAGTTTGCAGTGCTACTAAGCATTAAAACATGGGACATGTGAAAAATTAGATATTTAGTTTTGAGTTTATCTAGGACTCACAGAATTATAATCAAGATTCGGTAACTTACTTGTTTTCAATACATGCATTTAAATGGCTCTTCCCTGTACATAACTTCCAGTGAGAAAATTTCTGCAGGGGAAAAAAATACAACCTGTAAAGCACCAGCAAATAGTACTTCATTCTTTCGGGGGGGGGGGGGGGGGGGGGTTGTCGTTTTTTTTGTGTTTTTTTTTTCAAAGATTTTTAAAAATTAAATATTTTTTAAAGATCGGGTTTAGTTAAAACATTACCTGCATTTTCTATTTTCAGGAGAAAAGAAATTTCAGTGCCCAGAATGTAATAAAAGGTTCATGAGAAGTGACCATCTCACCAAGCACATCCGCACCCACAATGCAAAGCGGCAGTACCTGGGAGACGGAGTTTCTAGCACCCAAGGTATGTCTTTACTTTCTTCTGAATCAGCATCACATTTGAACCTGTTCTGATCAGTTTTCAAAGGGTGCACAAGTTTAGCTTAGTTTAAGGGTCTTGGTTCCCTGCGGAACACAGGGCTGCAGCAACTCCCCTCCACCAGACTTAGTTCTGACTGGTCCTGTTCAGCTCAGTCAATGTAGTACCGGCAGAATTGGTCTCAGCATCAGTGCTTCTCCGCCAAGTTTGCTTTGGGCGTCCGACCTTGCATTTACCTTGGTGGTTCCACTCTAGCCATCTAGGGCTTGCCTTGTGATGTTGGACACTGGAAGTGGAAGGGAGCAAATGATTCAGAAATATTATTCCTGATAAGCTTATGGGCATTCCGCAGATTTGGAATCCCAGGTACCTTTTCCTTTGGATTAACCATCACATCACACAATTCAAGGCCTATTCCTTGTGTGTGCACTATTTGGGGATAGTTTTCTAAAATTTCCAAGGTAAAAGCTTTGATATTGATTATTCTGAAAAGGAAGGCGAGCAAGTTCAATGCACATAGGTGCAAAAACTCGAGCGTATCAATGCGTGCAACACCTGGTGCCGCTATCGTTGCCAAAAATTCTTTTGGTTGTCTTTTAAATGTAAAATTCAGCAAAAATCACCACTGTCTGGCAACTGATAACTTCATTTTCAACTTGTAGGCTCTTTTTGCTCTCCTGACACAACTTGACAAGAATCTGATCCGTCTTGGAACCCTTTTAATCTTGGAACTCGTGGAGGGTGAGGGGTCGTTAGGTGATCGGAGACCACTGTATTGCATATCCTTAGAAGTCTATTGCAGATCTACATTTTAACTATGCATATTTACATATATTAATTCAACTAAGTCTCATTATTTTTCCATCAGTGCTAATGAGATTGCACTATTCTTAGGTGTTTTCCAAAATGCATATATATATATATATATATATATCTTTTGAACCAATAAAGGAAGAACAAATAAATACAATAGAATGTCTATTTAGCTGCGAGCACTTACGTGATGTGACTACGTTGAGTTAATACTCTAATTTTTTTGCCTAATTTATTTGAATATTTTTGTAATTTTTTTTTCTCTTCAGGATTAGAAATGGACGTGCACGCCATGGGTGAGGAGGAGGAAGAAGACGACGACGAGGAAGAAGAGGGAGGCGACTCTGACACCAAAGTGTTTCACGTTTCTCTCTCGGAGGAAGAGGTCGAGGAAGATACGCAAGGCTCTTCTGGAGGTGGAAAAGTTTAGAACATGGCAGGTTGAAGTTTTAGGGCGGCTGGATTGGGTTATTTGCGTGGACTGTGAAGATGTCCAGGGAAGTAGGGAAGGAGAAAGTTACTGAAAATGTCGCTGTCAGGTATCTGCTAGGAAAATTCAATATACAACAGAAAGGCATGACTCTGTTGGTTTTTCATGCACTTCTTTTTTTTTTTCATCTACTAACAAAGAAATGGACGCGTGATATCCCTGTTTGACTCCAGAAAATGAAAATCATCAACTATGCCACGTTTTTTCAAATCAAAACTTTTTATTATTAATCCTCTCCAAAAATATGCAGCATTTTGTATGTGAAAACTGCAATATTCGCGTGTGTATTTCCCTCTGATGTAAAAATTGTTTTTCCAATTGATCTATTATCCACCTGGTGATTGTCACTGCAAAAGCTGACCCTTTTTTTTTTTTTTTTTTTAACTCCATGGTGATTTCTACAGGCCATTCCATATTTAATCCCATAATTATGTATGCTTTACGAAGTAATTATACTACCTATGTATTTAAACTTTGTGATCAGTGGTTAGCTGATCAAATTGCCATTGATTTTTTTAAATCTTATTTTAAAGTTCTAAGATGCTGGTATGAGTGGAATCTCTCTGTCTAAGAAAGGTCAAAATACATTTTTTGATATGTTAGATTTAATTATTGATAGATATCATCATTGGAATGGCATATTTCAGAGTTATGCCGGTTTGACATCGGTATATCATTGTGTTTGTTAGTTAAAGAAACATTACAGGAATTTGTGCGTCCGAGACTGGGAAACTCATCTTAAATTTAAAAGAAAAATGATATAGATATATATTTGTTATTATTATATTCTTGGAACAACAAGTTAAAGTAATTGTAAATTTATTCAGGTTCATGGATTTAAAATGGGGTTTATTTAGAAATAGAAGAATATCTCTAAAACTTGGCATTGTCACCAATTTACCCTGGTTTGGTGCTACTGTTTTGCAGCTGAAATATGATCTCAATGAATGTAACTTTTACTTACATCTACGTGTGTTTTAGTTTATATGCCATGTTTTGTATTAATTTTCAGCTTTTTTAAATACATGTAATAAGGTATAGTCATGCAGATAAAAATGAACAGAAGTGAATGCGTTGGGTTTGAAAGGTAACTCATCTTCTGTGTACATGTTACATGTGTACATTTTATCTAAGTTTGTTCTGGAAGTTACATAGGTAGACATGTAAGTAACATGTGTCTTTTGGCTAAGTTTGTTCTGGAAGTTTCATAGGTAGACATTTAAATAACATGTGTCTTTTGGCTAACTTTGTTCTGGAAGTTACATAGGTAGACATTTAAATAACATGTGTCTTTTGGCTAACTTTGTTCTGGAAGTTACATAGGTAGACATTTAAATAACATGTGTCTTTTGGCTAACTTTGTTCTGGAAGTTACATAGGTAGACATTTAAGTAACATGTGTCTTTTGGCTAACTTTGTTCTGGAAGTTACATAGGTAGAAATGTGGTGACTGCTTCAAATGCTACTTTCGCAAAATGAAAAAAAAAGAGAGAGAGCAATATTCAATGGATTTACAGTGTACATTATGTTTGATTCAATCTGATTTTTCTCCCTTTGTTGGTTTGTTCCATAAATTTTTAGCTACATGTGATAGCACTCTCATTGATTCTCTAAGTGCCTTTGTAAAGAACCCTGTACAAAGTTTGGCTTTCATATTTCAATTGCATGTTCCTACGAGAACAACTATGAATTTCGTAATGAAATAATGAGTATGATGATTGGTGACTTTAGTTTTATGTTTTATGTAAACAGTATGGAATGAATCTTCAAGAGGAATCAGTCTTAAAGCAACTCTGGAAATTATTGTTATAAAATTTGGATTGGTATTTGGTTTCTTCACGTCCCATTGTCAGTAGTTAGACCTCATCGCAACCAGGTCGTGGAACCAATGTCTAATATGGAGTTGCAAGTCCTGCCTCACAGAGACAGATCGAATCCTGGCTGTTGCGTTCCCTACTGGTTGGGTTGGTGTCAGTATAATGTGACCGGCTGAGACAGGAGTCATGGTATCCCCGCCCTGTCTCGTGTGTTGCAGACATACAATTGTCAGACGTCCGTCTTGGGGCACGTCCACAATATAGCCTATATAGTGCTGCTGTTGGACGTTAAACCAACCCACAGAGACAAAGCGGGAACACTAGGATTCCTGTCTCAGCCGATCACATCATACAGACACCAACCCAACCAGTAGTGAGCCAATCAAATCATACAAATACCGACCCAACTAGTAGTGAGCCGATCGCATCAAATATACCGATTCATGTACTGGTGATCCGATCACACCATACAGTAACAGATACCAATCCAAGTACTAGTGCATTGATGTGTGGAAAATATACAGTGTTTAGTTGTGGGCAGCACTCTAAAAACATTTTGAAATGAGTCGACTTGGAATTATTACTATTGGTGCTTAAGAAATTGTTTTTGTGTTACAGTGCTCCAAGTCATATGCTGAATTAGCTGGTTAGCGGCTAAACGCTAATAGCGTCACCTAAGATTAGGAGGACGACTTGTGATTTTCAATCTCATGTCAGTGATTTGCAGTTTTGTTTACGGTGCTGTTCAGTCTTTGAACACCTTGTTTATTTAAAAACTCAATCTACCCCAATAACTTAGATTTTGATTGATATAATACCAGTAGCATAGTTTCAATTCTTCTCCTTTTTATATTTACTTTTTGCATGTATTACAACTTGTGTGTGAGCTTTTTTATACTTCACAGAAGAAAAGGTCTGAGGTGCCAATAAAAAAAGGCGGTTTTAGTTTATGAATGATCTGGAAACAACAGATTGATATTTGATTCAAGTGGGAAGAGCTTTAGATTTAGTCCAGAATGAAATCGTGAAATCTTCCAGTACAGTTAAACAAAGGAACATTTTGAAATTTTAACATAAAGTCGAATTGTCTGAATATATAAGTATTGGGTTGTTGCTTAACGTCCAACGTCAGCACTATACAGGCTATAGTATGGACGGGTCCCCAGACTAATGTATGACAAGTTTATGAGCTGCCACACAGAGACAGTGCTGGGAAACCAGGACTCTTGTCCTAACCAGTCGCATGAAACTGACTGAAACCCAATTAGTAGGGGATGACTTCATGAGAGGGTGGCTTGAACCACGGATCTCCTGCATCAGAAGCCAATGTTCTACCCAAGGGGTACAACTCCCCCCAAAATTGCCTGAATGGAATTAGTAAATGTTAAAGTGAATATTATTATTATCAAAATTATTATTATTATTATTATTATTATTATTATTATTATTATTATTATTATTATTATTGAAACTTATTATAATATAGTCACATCTGTCTTCATGATAGTTCTCCATTTCCTTGAATACCATTGTCATGCAGGGGGGAAAAGTTGTCATTGTGTCAATAACATTCTTTCCCCCCTTTGGTCGATTTTCTCTCCGATGGATGTCATGCAATTCGGCCTCAATAAAAAAAAAGACAAAAAATATTGTTTGATTGTGTCGATTTCTCCACAAATTGTTGTCTGACTTTAACTCTGATATAAACACTGCCTGTTTGATGTAAATGCTAAAGTTTTTTTTATTATTATTATTGATCTAAAACAAACAAACAAAAAAGTTAGAAATTTGTTATTTGGATACAAGCTGTCAATAAGAAAGTGTTTAATTAGACAACATACTTAGCTTCCCACAATGCCAGCAAATGACAAATATTTTGACTGAGGGCACTGCCTACTAAATCAGTTACTAAATGCACTTGTGACTTTACAAATGAAAAATCAGTAGATCTATTGAACTCCAGACAATGCCCTAAATCAATATAATATTTAATAATAAAAAAAAAGAAAAAATAATGTACAAGCATTGTGCTTCAATGGAAAACGTTTTTTGGTGTGTAGTATGACCCCCCCCCCCTCCACACACACACACACACTTTTCCCACTTCCTTTTTTCTTTTTTTCAAGACAATGAAGGGAACTAAAAACATGGCCAACAATAAATAAAAAGGAAAAATAAAAGAAGTGCAAACTAAATTTTGCGCAGCACTGACATTTTACACATTAGCATACCATAGCACAATGTACACACACATAGAAAAACAACAACAACAACAAAATTATTTTTAAAAAAAAAGACTAGTTTTGATGTAAGTGTTAAAGCAACCCAGCTCAAATCGGAAAATGGACATGTTGAGTTATTTTATATTTATGCATGTTTTGCGTTAAAAAGCATCAAATAATGCACTTCAAGAGATTGAAAAATAGTATAACTATGATTTCTGGAGCCAAATAATAAGTTGAAAATTACTTCAATACTTAAAAATGAACAAAGTAATTATAGAGTGGTTTTCCTATGTTTAGAGAGATTTAGCTCAAAATTTACACCAACCACCTGTTCCTGACCCACCCTTGTTCAGCTGGTTGTTTCACAAATGGTTGGTCTCCTGATCGCCAACACAAGCATCTCAGTTATAATATCGCGAACGTATCCCAAAAGTAACGTCTGACAAACTCACGTGCAGCCACATACAGACACAGCAGTGGAACTAGAAAAATTATGTCCGATATTTTTTTTAAATAGTAGTCTCAAAATTAAATATGTATCTATTAATGTTCTAATGAGGATACTATACGGCGACAAATCCCCATACTCAAGTCAAAATTTTTTGTAAGATGCCACACAGACGAAGTGAATGTAGATTCTAGAATTTTAGGCATCTTGCACTGATCCAACCAGGTAAAAAATGATTATCAAACATTCATGTTTTTCTTCTTTTTTTACGAGAGGCATCTAGATAGAGGGGGAGAGACATAGAGAGAGAGAGAGAGAGAGAGAGAGAGAGAGAGAGAGAGAGAGAGAAACAGAGTCAAAAATAAATACATTCTATACAATAACAATATAGCCTATATACTATAGAGATGCCGTTAGATTTAAAAAAATCAACTCAACAACAACAACAACTGCCTCATATAAATATATATTATAATGGACGGGCCCCAAGACAATATTGTATGCGATGGCAGTGAGGTGGAGGCGGAGATATATAGAGGCAGAGCCGAAATTTCATAACTCGGGGCCTAAGGGTATATTGGCATACAACTTTTATATATTCGTGATGTACCAGGGTAATAGTAAAATAGGTGTATTCACAGTAGAAAAAAAAACAAAAAAAAACAAAAAAGAAACAACTATTTAATCGGATTGGTTTTACATGTCATTTGGGGTGAGATAGCGGTTTGTTGTTTTACTCTCTATATAAATATTATAAACTACTATTTCGGTGGTAAAAAATGGACAATCTATAGTTAATTGCTGGATACTTTGTTTACGACTTAAAGAACAATTACCTAAAATCGCCCGATGCTTTCTAAAACATCAGCCAAAATCACTGAAGCACACAAACATTAATTTGAATTTACTTCGAGGCTTCCAAAATTAGCACGCAATGTCCTGAAGTAGACAACAAATTGCATTTAGAGTCTACGTAAATGATACTATTGAAATCGGAGGAACCGTTAAAGCCTCCATCAAGTTCAATAATAATGAACTGTATACAATGTAATAGTAGACACATTTAGATCCGCTTATATTTTTAGATTGTTGTGTACGCTGAGGAGACTTAGCAAAAATACCCTCTTAGTACAATGATTAAATTTTGTTCTTACAATGATAATAATTTAGTACAGTTAGGTTATTGTTACATTTATTACACTGCGTCAGTTCTGCGACTTCTGCTGTCTTTAGTCTGTGCTTAAGAAGGCCCCGTCTGGGCACAATAAGGAGAGGTTATTATTGTTTGCGAGAGGGCTGGTGGGCGAAAAATGTATTAAATGGTACTTTAAATCTTTTACATGTACCACGATACAGGAAAGAGACACGGCAGACCTGAACATGTCAAGATGTTTTCACCGATACAGGGGATAGGTGCCATAACTAAATCAAGTTAGGGCCCCTAAAGAGAGCCAACGAACATAATTATTACGGCGTGTAGGTGACATGATTCGTCTGTCGCCGAACACACCGATGGAGAGCCGCGCATTTTCTGTGGTATTTGATCGCCAACAACGGGTAAAAAAACTTTGATTCTGCGCAAATGCATGCACACATTCATACACACTAGCAAGGAGACCGAGCAAGACAAGAACATAAAATGCATTTAAGATACACAACTTCAGAAAAAAAATGCTGCTCGATAAACCTCTTGAAATTTAATCGCTGACTAAAAAAAGACAAATCAGATTTTTTTTTCTGCAATGCTTCTTCGATAAGATAATGGTAGTTAAAATTTTACCATTCCAGACATAATGAGTTCACTTACTCAGCGTCGAGGCAAAATCGGCGAATGGGAATGAAAATTTTATTTCTAAAAACATTTTTGTCGCCTAGAGCGCTTATAGGCGCAGAGACTAAGCCGTCTACCTGAAGGTTTGCAAAAAGTACATCGATTGATTGCTATAACCTACGGTGTCTAGATTTTTTGTTTTAATTTTTTTGTGTGTGACATACATCTGTTGCCTCTGTGAACACACGCTTATAGTACATGATTTTTGTTGTCAGTTTGATGGTTTTCTTGATGTCTAACCTCAGCAACAGGGCGATACCGAGGGTGGGTCTCAAGACTTCAGTTTCAGTATTTTACGTGCTGCAAGACAAAGACATTACGTGGAGACCTGGACTTCTGTCTTAGCTAGACAGATTATACCGATACCTACCCAACCCGACCCGACCCGACAAAATTTAATAAATTTCCCAAACGTGGGATTGAACTAGGGACCCACAAAAAGAAGCCCAGCTAACACGTAACCCACAAAACCCCAATCTTAGAAATAAAAGAACTCATCGTAAAGTGTACTGTATTAACTTTTTAAGACATCATGGGCACAATAATTACAGCGGTTACGACGATGACGTGTCGTAAAAATTACAAACTCTATCCCCCACTGCCCGCCGACAAAAAAATTATTGGCTCTGGCATGAGTCATGGTATCCCAGCACTGTCTTTGCGTGGAGCATTTAAAATCACCAATTTTTCGTCTCGGGATCGTTTTTATTATCCAACACATACCCCCCCCCCCCCCCACACACACACTTTTTTTTTGTTTCCCCACACATCCAACAATTGCCTGAGACATGGGTCACGGTATCCGCGCACTGTCTTTGCGTGGTCTTGAGATCCGTCCCCGTAAATACAAATTAACTCTAACCCTCCCACGGGAAGCGAACTGGCTCATGCGGTAGAGCATTGGCCTCCAGATCGGAAGGTCCGCGATTCGAATCCCACGTTCGGTCAAGAATTAATTTGTCAGATTTCGTCTCCTATTGGTAAGATCGGTGTCAGTTAAATGTGATCGATTAAGAAGGAGTCCAGTTCTCCCCGCCCATGTCTCGTGTGTAGCAGCACGTAAAATTGTCAGACTTAGTCTTGGAACAGGTCAACAATATGGCTAATAGTGCTGACAGTGAAATGAAGCAACAATACAAATATATTCAAAGAAGACCATAGGTAAATTAAACTGCACCGGCTCCAAAACCATAGCTCCGTTCTAAACAAACGGAGTTATTTTAAAGGATGATGCCGAATGGGCGCGATTATGTCACATGTTAATCATCGTTTGCATCCCGAAGTCAGTAATTAACAGCATTAACAAAACCAGCATACCCCCACCCCCTAAACAAAACAAAAAAACCCAAACAAACAAAAAACAAGACAAAACAAATTAAACAACAACAAACAAAAAAACAACAAAGACAACAACAAAACCCCATAACACCAACATCATCGTCATCGACAACAATATTAGCAACAGCAACAGCATAACTAACTCTTCATAACTTTTATCGGGCCTCATAGTTATTAGGGCGGTGCCCAAACCAAAAGATGCAATATTAGTTTTGCCAAACAAACAAACAAACAAACAAAACAAAACAACAAAACAACAAAACAAAAACATACCATCAAAAAAAAAACACAAAAAAACAACAACCAAAGAACCCCCCAGCAATATTACAATAATTAGATCTAGATCAATATTCATTTTGATCAGAATGGGATCTTCAGAAGAGAAAAGCAAAAGACGCAACCCCTTTTTAACTGGTTTCCCCGAATCCGATTAGGCTAACCGATTCCTCAGTTTCCATTACTCTAGTGTACTGTAGAGTGCGAGTGCGGGGGACTGCGGGCTGCCAGACTAGCTTTAGAATCTTAGTGATGCGGAACTCTCCTTGCATTCATTGATGCTGCCACCGTTCCTAAGAAGATGCCAGCGCTAGCATACAATTTACAAAGCTTAGATCGCCATTTAGATCTATAATTAGGCCTACATGTAGTCTATGTAATAGAATTATGCCAGATTACATGATTTCACATCCTCGTCTCTAGATTTAGATCTAGATAATTATGTTTATCTCCGGTCTAATTTTATGACCTCAATCACTTAGCTAAAAACCGATTATTTATCGCTTGAAAAACGGAAAACTTTCGTCTGGATTGCTTGATCGTAATCAGGTGTTCCAGGAATTGGAATACAATCTAAATTATAATCTTGAACATAATCTAATCTAGGTATCTAGACTAGGCCCTAGCGGTGCGTGTAGCAAGTAATGAACTTCCGGTTGCGCGATTCGCTAGTATTACTTCCGGTATTGCTATTCCGAAATAAATACCAATGATTTCTCATTCCGAAGCGAGAAGTCTCGGTACTAAAAATTTCGGAATGAGAGATGTATAGCCTCGGTACTAAAAATCTCGGAATGAGAGATGTATAGCCACTTCGAATAAGTATTTCTAGATTCTAGGTCTAGACTTTAGAGATTAGATCAAGATTTAATCTAGCTTTCGAGGATTTTATCTACACCTGATAACAACACGAAGGCAGTGATTTCCAAGCTCCAGTTGAAGGTAGGTTTCTAAATCAAACCATGATATGATGATTATAATATAAATGGCCTAAAGGTCAAGATAAGAAATATCTAGAATCAAGAGTCAAGATAAGATTACATCTAGAATCTAGATCTGGATCTTATCTAGAGAATCTAGATCTAGGGTACGATGCACAAACAAGACGTAGCCTATGTCTCGTCGTGACAAAATAAGAATGAGAAGGCTCTATAGATGACAAGAGGTAAGCTACGGCCTGTTAGTGCATTCTACCCCCACTAGTCACTAGATAAAATCTAGATTAGATCAGAGATAAACTTTGATCTACAAGGAGAAACTAGAGCAGCGAAGCCTAATTTAAAAAAAAAAAAACCTAGGTGGTTGCAAAGCAAGTACTGAATTAGCCTACAATCTTGATTAGATGAGATCAAGAAATCTGCTGCCTTAGATCAATAATATAAATCAAGAGATTAAAAAGTTTTATACTTATAAATCATTTAGCTCTAGAGTCTATTTATAAAGAAATTTTCAACGTTAAAAGCTGAATAGAGAGAGCTATTTTTGTTCTTTTTTTTATGTTAAATGATTTATAAGTAATTCACATTTTCATCCTTGAACTGAGAGAAAAAAAAGACGGAAAAAAAATCCAAAGATTTTGTAATCGTAACTTGCAGATTGCTAGATTCTAATTTGTTTTCAAAATACAATTAATCTTAATGCTGTACAATATTCTAGATAATCTAGACTCTAGATTCACTAGAACTTTTTCTATGGTTTGTTTTGGATTTTTTGTTATGTATGTACACACTGTGTCTATTCTGTCCATATTTTGCTATAGGCACTAGACTAGATTCTATATCTAGTGTTTCCGTTTTAATTTCATAATGGACATTAGAAACACTGCGTGTCACATTTTTTTCTTTTTTGTCACAGTAAATAATTGTTTTTTAGTCCTTGAAAAATTTAACCTACTGGTATGAGGCAGTACAACCAAAGAATTTGATTTCAACCAAAATACTTAAAAAAATTTGAACAAAAGCACTTGATATTTAGACCCATGTGCATATAGCAGGGGAAGAACTTCACAGGCAAAACACTAGAATGTGTGTATAGACACTATCTTATTATATAACAGAGTTTAAAATACAAAGTTTTATATTTTTATTAACTTCATTTTTTAAACCAGGGCGACCAGGAGAGACATGAAATAACATAGCTAAACAGTGCCTTGACATTTTTAGCCCAATCTCGAAACTATTTTTTAGAACATCTATAGCTTTCACACATAATATGCTTGGTTTCCATACCTAAAATAGTTTAGAAGCTTTTTTTTTTTTACAAAGGCATCTTAAAAGCCTGTATGATTAACACCCAAGACTGTAAAGAAAAAAATATCAACAAAAAAGTAAATGAAATTATTAACAAATTTATGTTTACCAAACCTGATGAAGCGTGATTCAAGGAGTTTCTTCGAGAGAGCCTCTGTATGGGTCTGGAGCTCTAACGCCAACCATTTTCAGGGCTGGTTGATTCGGTGATGAGTTGTTAAACACTTCTTGGCGTATTCCGACTTCCAACAAGACCAACACTATTTTGTGAAATAGAATTTTTATCAGCAGAAAAGAATATTTTAGGAACAAATCATACTTAGGTACCAGACATAAGTGCGCTTAAAAGTGCTCCGGATTGATGAGCATGGAGGCATAGGTTCAAATCTCAGCCAAAGGTCCCCCATCTGTAATAAAAATTGTGTTGGAAACCCAAGAGCTCTTAAAAATCAATTACTACTTATTATATATTAAAAAAAAAAAATGTATTATAAGAAACAAAATAAAAATTTGATTGCGTAATACTCAAAATTTTTAATTGCTTCTTAGTTTTGAGAAGTTTCTTTCAGACACTGTGGTTAGAGAATTATATAAAGGAATTTATAAAAATAGATGGTGCAATACAAAAGTAGAGGTAGTCAAATAGTAACCACATTAAAATCCCAGTGATGGCGGGGGGGGGGGGGGGGGGGGGGGGGGGATTATTACACGTACCACCATCTGTGTCTGTTTGTCTTTGAAGACATCAGAGTTTTTGTGTGACATTTCACACACACACAAAAAAAGGAAAAATCTTACTGGGCTATGAGGACTAGAGAGTTGCTCACTTTTTTTACTGTCTTCTCATTTTTTTTTTTTTTTTTACTGAAATACGGCGGTATACTAACCATCAGACAGTGTTTTTTTTTTTGTTTTTTTTTTTTAAAGAAAGGTTTAAAGAATAAAGCGTCCGTCTAAATTATCTTAACCATTAACCAACATGTTATAGTCCAACTAAAAAGTCACCCCCGTGAAACCTGTTCACCTGCCACCATCTCGCAGTCTCTGAGTCTGCGAAGACCATATATGGCGTCCACTAGCATTGATCAGTAACTGTTGATCAGCAGTCTGCACCGACATACATCTCAACTCTCAGAGTGGTCGTTTGAATGTCGTACCTTAACAGTCTTTGAGTCTGTGATGTTTTTGTTGAGTTGGTTTAACACCCAACAGCAGCACTATATAGGCTATATTGTGGAAGGGACCCAAGATTAATGTCTTGACAATTTTACGTGCTGCCACACACGAGACAGGGCGGGGATACCATGACTCCTTCCTCAGCCGGTCACATTAAAATGACACCAACCCAACCAGTAGGGAGCGCAATCGCCAGGGCTCGAACCCGGACCTTTTGCGGAGGAAGCCGATGTCCTACCCCGAGACCACCGCGCCCCAATCTCTGAGTCGGTGAATACCATATAGAGTCCACTAGCATTGAACAGTCCATCTGCAGCCTGCACCGAGATACCTCTCCAACTCTCCCCAGCCATCTCAGACTCGTCGTTTGAATGTCGGTGTACCTTAACAGTTTCCGAGTCTGTGAAGACTATACATGGCGTCCACTAGCATTGTTCAGTCGATCTGCCGTCTGCACCGAGACACCTTTCCACCTCTCGTGTAGCCATTTCAGACTTGTCGTTTGAATGCCTGTGTACCTTAAACCCTAAATGCCACTGAAGTTATTTTAGACACAGGACAATAGGGCGCTGGTGTTGCCATGCCTCAAAACCATGGTGACTGAGCAAACTCCGCAGTCTTGGAATTCTCGGAATTTCGTCGTTTCCGAATCTGAATTCGGTGGATGCGCTCAAGGAGAGATATATAAAGTGTTCTGCATTTCGTAACTTCATGTTGAAAAAGTTCCGTCTTCAGTTTGGGTACACTTAGAATTGATAGCGTGGGGGAACGTTTATGATTTTATAAACATAATAGTCACACTCCAAGATGAAGGATTCAGCGGTTCCATTCTCACCTGATACCTGGCGCTCATCTCCTTTACTATACGATTCTTTGGCAAACTTTGGAGAATAAATTATTTTTCTTTTTATCACCGCATCCAACATTAACACGGCTTGGTGTTATTGCCCAACTTTGAGTAGCGGGCGGGGGGGGGGGGGGGGGGTCAATCCGCGTACACCATGATTCGAAAGCCGAAGTATAGACCCTCTCCCATCCACAAACAAAATACATGTAGCCACTAAATCGATTAAGCCATGGCGGCTTCGATTTGTGATAATTGGTATTTTGTTACAATTCTAAATCAGTTTTGTATGGATGGAACCGTATTGATGTGTACTGAACTCAACTTCCGGAATGCTATGCAGCAGGCATTGAATACTCACTGATAAAGTCATCCGTCAGTAGAGACAATTTATTATTATTATTATTATTATTATTCTTATTAAATACAAATTTGGATTTGCTCGGTATAATACGTTGATCTTATTACAAACATTTTGATGTTTATAATTTGAAACTATTATACCTACAAAAATCCGTACCGAAACAAAAATATGTCTGTGTTAATGCTATTATTATTATTATTATTATTATTATTATTATTATTATTATTATTATTATTATTATTATTATTATTATTACCTCTCTGCTTAAAAAAAAACAACAAC
This sequence comes from Elysia chlorotica, assembly GCA_003991915.1. Classification (NCBI taxonomy): domain Eukaryota; kingdom Metazoa; phylum Mollusca; class Gastropoda; family Plakobranchidae; genus Elysia; species Elysia chlorotica. The sequence goes on along the minus strand of RQTK01000130.1, from coordinate 224,377 downwards.
AAACAACAAAACACAACGACACACCCCTTTCCGATCAAAACAAAAAATATGTATACAAACGTTTACTATAGGCATAATTATGAAACTAGATTTCACCACCAGTTTGTGTTAATTGGTCGCAAGGTCTTGCTACCAATCAACACCCTAGGTAACCTCATTGGGAAGTCCTGGGTCTAAACATGCAGCAGTAATAGCACACTCCTAGCCAACAGGGACTACATAATTTATAGATCTACCCTTTCCACAGCCTTTCGGTGTCAGTATAATGTGACCGGCTGAGACAGGAGTCATGGTATCCCCGCCCTGTCTCGTGTGTTCCAGCATATACAATTGTCAGACGTTAGTCTTGAGACCCGTCCACAATAAAGCCTATATAGTGCTGATGTTGGACGTTAAACCTGCTCAACAACTCAACTCCACAGCCTTTCGTCGTTGCAGAACTGAAGTGCTCTATCTATTTCTTAATTCCATTGGAGATAGGACAGAGTCTTACGAGTTAATGCTTTACTAAACCATCCTGTGTAATAAAGTTAACAGAGCAGACTGTATGTACTTATTTCTTCTCTATAGAGGGAGGAACAGAAGTCCCCCTGGGTTCTCCTGGGGGATCCTATACGGCGATTATGTACTGGTTGTGCATTGCGATGCATAATTTTTCAAGCCAGTCATTCAGCATAGAGTTAGATCTTCCCATTATTTTTGTGATGAAAAACCAACAAAACTCCATATCCGTCTGGTGAGTCTGCCCAATCAGCGTCAGACCGCTGTGTATGAGTCTCTTCTTCTTCTTCTTCTTCTTCTTCTTCTTCTTCTTCTTCTTCTTCTTCTTCTTCTTCTTCTTCTTCTTCTTCTTCTTCTTCTTCTTCTTCTTCTTCTTCTT
>RQTK01000130.1:195509-206152 GCA_003991915.1 Elysia chlorotica | reverse complement strand
CTGGGTGTGTTGGTGTGGGGGGGGGGGGGGGAGTTGGTAAAGTGCCTACTGTCTTAATTTTTTTTCATCTCATCAATCTTTCTTCCATCTAGCTGGGTTGATATCCACTATCAATGAAATCGCCCGAGGATCGTGTGATTAAAAATGTAACAATGAGCACCCCGCTTAATCACGCTAATTACGCTAATTAAGATGCCACGCAACAATGGAATGAGCATAAAAACCCTCACGGGGTCGCGGTTTTTAAACCATGTTCATTAATAAAGGATGTCATGATAATGATTCTGTCGTCCCTGTTTATTCATAGAATACATTTAAGGTGGCGGAACCACTTAATCCCGAGAGCTCCGTGTTTTATTCTCTTTTTCCCCCCTGATATTTCCATTTATTTACACCATAGGTTGTTTCATTTATTGTGCGGATCACCCACAAAGGCTTGCGTTGCGTGATACATGTAGTTTTGTTTTCGGTATATATATTATATGGCGTTGATGGCGTCAATGATGATGATGATTGTTAAGGTGATTGTACTCAAAATAAGGAAGGCACTTAAAGGTTTTCCAGATCGAAATGACGTTGGGTGGAGGATCATTATTGTCTTGTGGAATGTCTTTAGTTTTAATGACATTCTTTTTCTCCGATGGTGGATATGATTGGAATGGTGGGTGCGATTAAAATAATAGTAGTTGGGAGGCGCGAGCTATCTGTGTCGCGGTACTATCGTGTATGAACAATACTCATTATCTGTAAAAGAGATAGTGTAGTAGTAGAGTCCGCGGCTTATGTTTCTAGAGGTTCATTTATTGTGCGGATCACCCACAAAGGCTTGCGTTGTGTGATACATGTAGTTTTGTTTTCGGTATATATATTATATGGCGTTGATGGCGTCAATGAAGATGATGGTTATATGGCGTGGATAGCGGCAATGATGATGATTATAACGGCGATAGCGTCAATGATGATGATGATTATAACGGCGATAGCGTCAATGAAGATGATGGTTAAAGGTGATTGTACTCAAAACAAGGGCGGGAACCTCGAGGTTAATGAACCTAATCAAAACTGTAAAACATAATGAACAATTCCAAGGCAATGTTTAACTCGAGGAGGCGACATTACTAACAACTGCCTTACGATCATAGATCTATAGATAGCTATTTACAGATCGATGCTCACGATTAATTTTACATTGTGTGTACATTTCTCACACGAAGCAATGCCTCGGCCATATCCACAATTTACGAGATATTTTTTTACACTTGGGCAGGTCCTTAACGTTATGTTGCGCTTCGGACTCTTCCGATTCGCTCTTCGGCTTCCGACGCAAAAGGCCCGGGTTCGAGCCCCGATCATTTCGCTCCCTACTGGTTGGGTCGGTGTCAGTTTAATGTGACCGGCTGAGACAGGAGTCATGGTATCCCGGCCCTGCCTCGTAAGTGGCAGCACATAAAGTTGTCAGACGCCAGTCTTGGGGCCCGTCCACAATATAGAATACATAGTGCTGATTTTTTACGTTAAAACAAACTCTACAACAACAACAACAACAACAACAACAACAACAACAACAACAACTACTACTACTACTACTACTACTACTACTACTACTACTACTACTACTACTACTACTACTACTACTCAACAACAACAACAACAACACCAAAAAACGCTTAGCATTCATTCAGCTCGTAAAAATAAAAAAAAGGTTTATTGCGTGCGATCGATTTGTTAGACCCGGGGTAGGGTAACCTTCCCTTCCATTCCTACAGTCTAACTCTAATCACATCATGATCATCGGAAAGGTCATAGGATAGAAATAGAACTGGGACTTCGTGTAGAACGCACTTAAAGGTTTTCCACCAGATCGAAATGACGTTGGGTGGAGGATCATTATTGTCTTGTGGAATGTCTTTAGTTTAATGCCATTCTTTTTCTCCGATGATGGAAATGATTAAAATGATGGGTGCGATTAAAATAATAGATTCCATCGGGAGGCGCGAGCTATCAGTGTCGAGGTACTACCGTTTATGAAGAATTATACTCGTTATCTGTAAAAGAGATAGTGTAGTAGTAGAGTCCGCGGCTTATGTTTCTAGAGATTCATGGTTCGATCCACAATATTGAATATCTCCGCTCTGCCTGTGTCTAACATCACGTAAAAGTGTCAGACGTCAATCTTGGACCTCGTTCGGGATAAATCCTCCCTTTTTCTGACGTCAGTGTAATCACATCGTCAAAAGGTCATCGACCAGAAGGTTTCAAAAATAGATCCTTCGGGAAAGCAATCATCACACCCTGTAATGTGTTTGTTTCGAATATAATTACATTTTTTAATCACAATCATGATGATGGATCGATCGAGGACGAGCTGACTTTGTCGGAATACTATAATTAAACTTCACGTCATGCGTTACCCGTGATATAGGAGGGGGGGGGGGGGGGGGGGGGGGAGCAATATAACACTTTCCAACACGACGCGTTGGAAACAAAGTATTTTCTATGGTCCAACATCAGTTCACAGGGTTAGTGGTAAAGCGTTGGTTTCCCGTTCAGGATCTCCGGTTCAAGACTGACGAGCAGTCAAACAATCATTTATCCCATTTGTCCTCTTTTGGCTGGGTCAGTATAATGTACCAGCTGAGACAGGAGTGCTGGTATCCCCGCACTGCCTCTGTGTGACAGCATGTGAAGTTGTCAGATGATAGTCTTGGAATCTATCCACAATTAGCCTTGTATGGTGTGAAGCTTTACAATGAGAGGCCAATTCAACCCTCATCAGCTTAAAGAAAACCGTATAAATCTTAACACTTTTGTCTCTCTCTCTCTCTCTCTCTCTCTCTCTCTCTCTCTCTCTCTCTCTCTCTCTTCGCTCTCTCCTCGTTCTATGCCTGGCGGGGAATTATTCAGCCGTGTTTTTTAACTTTTAAGACTGATGAATGATCTGACTTGATTTCTCTTTCTTTAGGACCACGGCAAGGTTTTAGCCTAGATTTTTTTTAATGACGGGTTTTCGTGTTAACACTAAATACATAATTGTAAAAAGAAATATTCGATTGACATCGTCTTTGTGATGTGTGTGTTTGTTTCTCTCTCGTTCTCTCTCTCCCCCTTCTACCTCTCTCTCTCCATTCTCTCTCTTCCTTTCTCTCTTTTTCCATTTCTGTCTCTCCATTTCTCTCTCTCTCTCTCTCTCTCTCTCTCTCTCTCTCCCTCTCTCTCCATTTTTCTTTCTCCCTTTCTCTCTGTCTGTCTGTCTCTCTCTCTCTCTTCTTTCTGTGTGTGTGAGTATGTAATTCTGACTGTACTCTCTTCTTTTCTGTCTTTTGAAACTCCTACTGAGTAGAATTTTAAACTTTTTTTTCTTCTTTTCTTGGTTGCCGTTTTTCAAACAATGCAAGCCAATAATAGCCTCTAGAGTAGGTAACAAACCGTATTTTGTTTGTTTGTTATTTTTTTGGTTTGCCAAATGCCGAACATCGTAAAGGCTATATTGTGGACGAGCTCCAAGACTGGCGTTTGACAATTGTACATGCAGCCACACACCAAACAGGGCGGGGAGGCCTGGTCTCAGTCGATCACAATAAACTGACACCGACCAAACAATAACAACCACCACAACAGCAACAATTTACAAACAACGACAACAACGACCTTCGCCATCACCACCACCACCACCACCAACAACAACAACAACACAACAGCAACAATTTACAAACGACCGTCGACACCACCACTGGTCTAGCTAGTTTGGTAAAGCTCTTGTACTGTTTTTCTTCCACCTATCGTTTTATTTTCTGTGTAGCCATTACTGGTTTCGAGAATGAAGGAATCGAATCGTAATCCTTTCATCTCCTGCCTGATTTCCTACCCCGTGCCGCCACTGAGTATGTTATATTCCCCAAACCCAACCGATACTATATAAACCAATCGCTCTGTGATAAACACCACGCCTGGTGACGTCATCATCCAAGGTCGTACACACAAAACCGCTATTTTTCTATGCAGACTTTTTATTATGTTGACCTATTTTGTGACGACCTAATTAACAAAATATAATAGACCATACGAGCAAAGAGCTAAACAATCATGGCCCATGGCCCCCTCTGGCCATTTTGTACCCATTTTTTTTTTGGTGTGTGGTGAAAAACTGCGCTCAGAATCTACCGACTACGCTATGTCCACGCACGGTCGATAGTCACGTGGTCGATTTCCGTGGGAAATTACAAACTAAAGTGGGGAGAATTCGTTTGCTTAGGGTTTCCTATGCCTTGCGGAGTAAAAAAAAGAAGAGAAAGAAAGAAAAAAAAACGCACCAAAGAATTCTATGATTTTCTCACTGGTTTGGGACAAGGGTACTGAATGATATAATATTTAGTTTATTCAGAAATGGAACTCAAACCAATTTAATTGCTTATGCTCATGTCGGTTAAAGTTTTCGTTAATGTTACCGATTACCAACACCAGCATGTTTTAAAGAATTAAAAAATAAACTCTATTAAAACAAATAAACAACAACGAGTAACTAAAAAAACAACAACGAAGCATAATAATTATTATCCTACAAGGAAACCGCTATGTTTCTACGCTAATATTTTAACCTTTGATTATTATCACGCATTCCCAAAGAACGTTAAACCTGCGAGTTGTAAGCTACCGCGGCCGTCGTACTTTCAGGTATCTGTTAATGTATGTTATACCCGGAACCAGTCCTGGGATCGATCATGTCTTGTCTTCGATCACTGATAACCAATACTGACAATTGATTAAGGGTAGAGGGGGGGGGGGAGGGTAACTCCAACACAAAGAGTGCGGACCTCTATAGAGGGAGGGAGAGAATTCTCTCCCTCTCTTCGGGTTTAACATCTCCTAGGTTCCCCTGGGGGGTCCTATACGGCGAACAAAGTGTGCGGGACCGTGCCCCTAGTGTATGTACCCTAGCGTCTTCTGCCGCTGATATCATCAGATCTCAGCATTGTCTCCAGCCTTGATTTGTAACAAGGCATCGGTTTAACCTAATTTTAGAAACTATCCAAATGTTCTTCACTTTTTTTTAATGTAGCCTATATAGTGTGATACTGACACCAACCCAATCAGTTACATCGTTCACTGACTCCGAAAATCTATGAAAACTATGATTGGAGACGGTGGTGCAGACTCCATTACATTTAACGTCTCTGCTTTCACTACGGGACAGGTTATCGCAAGGGCGCGTGGTAGCCCTGGGGTAGAACATCAGACTTCCGAAGCAGGAGGTCCGTGGTTCGAGCCCTGGAAATTTCGCCCTCTACTAGTTGGGTCGGTGTGAGTTTAATGTGACCGGCTGAGACATGACTCATGGTATCCCCGCCATGCCTCGTGTGTGGCTGCACATAAAATTGTCAGACGTCAGTCTTGGGGGCCGTCCACAATGTAGCCTATATAGTGTTGACGCTGAGCGTTATGTATGTACAAGGCGTGAAACCGCAACACAACTTCAGCGTTCGGTTTACGCAACACAGACGTTGCGATATCTACAACGGTAACGAATGACATCACCAAACCCCTAATGCACGAGCTTACAGCAAGCCTTCTACAATTATCTAATAACAATAAAGAGGCAATCACGATCGTGGATCGCCCCAATATTGGACCCATATCCCAGCAACAACATTGAACAAATCCGGTCTTCAGTAATTTCGGTCCATGATCTTTCGGTCACCAAGTGCTATCAGGATCTCCGATTGTGTTACCGATGGAATGTGTGGAGAGCTGCCAACTCAACCAGGCTTCGGGTTGGGTTGTTGTTGGGTTGGTTTAACGTCCAACAGCAGCACTATATAGGCTATATTGTGGACGGGCCCCATGACGGACGTCTGGCAATTTTATGTGCTGCCACACACGAGACAGGGCGGGGATACCATGACTCCTGTCTCAGCCGGTCACATTATACTGACACCGACCCAACCAGTAGGGATTGCAACAGCCAGGATTCGAACTCGGGACCTTTTGCGTCGGAAGCCGATGTTCTACCCCTGGGCCACCGCGCCCCCCAAAAGAGAAGAAGAAGAAGAAGAAAAAACAGGCTTCAACGTCTACAATAAATTTTACCCCTCAAAGTAAGGTTAATGCGTAAAAATAAAATATGGTATTTTGAGGAAAGTGCGCAGTGCTCTCTAGCTGCTAAATCACTGCGATTGGGAAAACCCAGTTAGTGTTATATCTTGTCCTCTTCACGGATACAAATATCATCTATCTTTTTTTTCTTCTGAACATTCTTTTGGCAGCTCCGAGTTAGAACGACAATGTTTGACTTAGCGTGAAAGTATGGGATACTCACTGCATCACCCAAGGTCAAACAAAATGATGTTGGGTTGGTTTAATCAACCAACCGTCCTCAATATAGCCTATATAGTGCTGCTGTTGGACGTTAAACCAACCCAACCCAACTCCAACCAACCGTCCTCAATATAGCCTATATAGTGCTGCTGTTGGACGTTAAACCAACCCAACCCCAACCCCACCCAACCGTCCTCAATATAGCCTATATAGTGCTGCTGTTGAGCGTTAAACCAACCCAACCCAACTCCAACCAACCGTCCTCAATATAGCCTATATAGTGCTGCTGTTGGACGTTAAACCAACCCAACACCAACCCCAACCAACCGTCCTCAATATAGCCTATATAGTGCTGCTGTTGAGCGTTAAACTAACCCAACCCCTACCCCAACCAACCGTCCTCAATATAGCCTATATAGTGCTGCTGTTGAGCGTTAAACTAACCCAACACCAACACAACCCGAAGCCTGGTTGAGTTGGCAGCTCTCCACACATTCCATCGGTAACACAATCGGAGATCCTGATAGCACTTCGTGACCGAAAGATAATGGACCGAAATTACTGAAGACCAGCTTTGTTCAGTGTTGTTGCTGGGATATGGATCTAATATTGTGGCGATCCACGATCGTGATTGCCTCTTTATTGTTATTAGATAATTGTAGTAAGCTTGCTGTAAGTTCGTGCATTAGGGGTTTGGTGATGTCATTCGTTACCGTTGTAGATATCGCAAAGTCTGTGTTGTGCAAACCGAACGCTGGAGTTGTGTTGCGGTTTCACGCCATGTACATACATAACGCCCAACGTCAGCACTATATAGGCTATATTGTGGACGGTCCCCAAGACTGACGTCTGACAATTTTTAACTACTCTCACACACGAGGCATGGCGGGGATACCATGACTCCTGTCTCTGCTGGTCACATTAAACTCACACCGACCCAAATAGTAGGGGGCGTAATCGCCAGGGCTCGAACCGCTGATCTCTTGCTTCGGAAGCCGATGCTCTACCCCATGGTTACCGCGCCCCTCTTGTGATTAGAAGACCCGTATCTGTAGCAAAAACGGAGACGTTAAATGTAATGAAGTCTGCACCGCCGTCCAATCATACAGTTTTCAGAGATTTACGGAGCCAGTGAACGATGTAACTGGTTGGGTCGGTGTCAGTATTATGTGATCGACTGAGACTGGAGTCATTGTATCCCCGCCCTGTCTCGTGTGTGGCAGCACATAAAAACTGTCAGACCTCAATCTTGGATTCCGTCCACAATATAGCCTATATAGTGCTGACGTTGGGCGTAAAACCAAGTCAGTGAATGATTAGAAAAAAACAAGAACCTATGTCTAGGATCTAAAGGCCATGATTCTGCCATCCATTTTCGTCGTGTGTATCGCAACTCGTGCAATGTCTCGAATGACTCGTGACAACATTGTTCATTTATCGCTCTGTTCGCCCCTGCTTGTGACGAATTCTAGCCTATCATCGGGTGTGACTATGCAATCCGTTATGTCGTGTGTATCGCAACTAGTGTAATGTCTCGAATGACTCCGTGACAACATTGTTCATTTATCGCTCTCTTCGCCCCTGCTTGTGACGGATTCAAGCCAAAGCTTCAAGCCTATAAACGGGCGTGACTATGTCATTCATTTTCATCGTGTGATCGCTACTAGTGTAATGTCTCGAATGACTCCGTGACAACATTGTTCCTTTATCGCCCCTGCTTGTGACGAATTCAAGTCAAAACTCCAAGCCTATCTACGGTCGGACGTGGTGTGTGAGACGGTGAGAGACTAGAGACTGGAGTGTGGACAGCGGACAGGGGGCGTGGTCAGATGCGGCTGTAGATGAGAGAGAGAGAGAGAGAGAGAGAGAGAGAGAGAGAGAGAGAGAGAGAGAGAGAGAGAGAGAGAGAGAGAACAACCACTCTACTACTCGCCGCACTAGATACGCAGATATATAGACTCGAATCATCTCTATCTATATCTCAATCTACAGCCAATCTGAGTTAGGCATGTAGGAGAGCTGGTCTGTGGAACTCCCTTTCCGGAAATCACATCCTTTAACCTTCTCGTCGTTGGCCTGTTTGTGTTAGAAGTATTACTTCCACAAGACAAGTGTCTGAGCAGGCATTGATACAAGGAATCAGAGACCGCTATCTCGATCTAGATCAAGCCAATTTTAATTATCGATGACTATATTGCTCTCGGAAATCATATCCCTTAACCCATCAACCTTATAGGTGTAGACCTATTACTTCTGGATATACATGATACAGATCACAGGTCGAGTGTGCGAGTATGCTATATATACAGTCATGTTACTATCAGAAAGTGTGAATTAGTCTATAGTCTATATACAGTAATTGTTTCTATCAGAAAGTGTGAAATAGTCTATAGTCTATATACAGTCATGGTACTATCAGAAAGTGTGAAATAGTCTATAGTCTATATACAGTCATGGTACTATCAGAAAGTGTGAAATAGTCTATAGTCTATAGTACAGTCATGGTACTATCAGAAAGTGTGAAATAGTCTATAGTCTATATACAGTCATGGTACTATCAGAAAGTGTGAAATAGTCTATAGTCTATATACAGTCATGGTACTATCAGAAAGTGTGAAATAGTCTATAGTCTATATACAGTCATGGTACTATCAGAAAGTGTGAAATAGTCTATAGTCTATATACAGTCATGGTACTATCAGAAAGTGTGAAATAGTCTATAGTCTATATACAGTCATGGTACTATCAGAAAGTGTGAAATAGTCTATAGTCTATATACAGTCATGGTACTATCAGAAAGTGTGAAATAGTCTATAGTCTATAGTCATGGTACTATCAGAAAGTGTGAAATAGTCTATAGTCTATATATACAGTCATGGTACTATCAGAAAGTGTGAAATAGTCTATAGTTTATAATAGTACTATCAGAAAGTGTGAAATAGTCTATTGTCTATAGGCCTACTACAGAAAGTGTGAAATAGTCTATAGTCTATATATATACAGTCATGTCATTATCAGAAAGTGTGAAACAGTCTACAGTCATGGTACTATCAGAAGGTGTGAATCAGTCTATAGTCTCTGGTGCTATCACCGTGTTCTTGCGAGCATGGACCAAGACTTAAGACAGGCTCTGTAGATAAGAATATATACTTATGTAACTGCCTGGTTTCTCTCGATCGACGACCAGGACAGTGAGACGGTGGCTTATATAGCTTAGTACTTGCCGTACTTACGCCGTAATTGACACGAGTGTAGATCTAGTATATGTAACACGAAAGTTCAGGATCTTTTCTCGCATTTATTTTATGTTCATATTCACAGTACAGAAAGCGGATGCATAAACGGGCGCTGTTAGTGTTACACTACAGTTTGGCAGAAGCCTACAGGTTTCTTTAGATCGTATACATGTTCATGTATTGTAGATCTATCCAAGTCTCTAATTTACTATATTTTGTCGAGGAAGTGTTTTTAGACTCATCAATGTTGTAAAATCTCAGTGAACTAGCCTGTAAAATTTTAATAATTTGATATTTTACAATCCAAGATTGATGCTATGTAGACGTTGTTTGTAGGCCTACCAATAAACTGTAAAAGTGCCCATCGGCGTATGACTGTGGTGTAAATAACGAAATCTAGTGCGCAAGACGTTGTAGTTTAATTGTAGTTTAAACAGATAAGGTGCCACATGTGCTAAATAAAATCTACTGACGAAGCATCAGCGAAGACAGTGTGTTCAGAATTATCGTTCCGTCTTCACGGAACACCAAGCGGATACGTGGACTTAATTATGTGGTGTAGATCTAGTGTGTATTGAATTGTAGTGAATGTAGTCCAAAAAGTAGGCTAAGCTTAACACGCGAGGTGTCATATTATGTGCTAATTCTATCAAAGAAATTATACCATCATGTCCATGTAGGCGTGACTGCGCGAGGCGGGAGACCTACTAGACAATCTTCTGTATTAATTATTGTCGCATGTGGTAAGATATTATCTGAATAATGCATGTACATCTACCAGTATTCTAATTTTATATGCATTCATAATAATTATCTTATGAATTGGTTTTAAAATCACATCATGTAATTTGTCGTTAGTTGAAAAGCACCCTGGGTCTAAGCACGTTTGTGGTAGGACGCTATTTCTGTTTATTATTATTATTATTATTATTATTATTATTATTATTATTATTATTATTATTATTATTATTATTATTATTACTTTTATATATTTTTTATTATCTTTGTCATCATCATCATCATCATCATTATCAGCATCACCACAATGAGGCTCAACATCAACATTCCATTATATACATGCTTTCTTAAATCACT
>RQTK01000130.1:120832-171407 GCA_003991915.1 Elysia chlorotica | reverse complement strand
ATAATAATAATAATAATAATAATAATAATAATAATAATAATAATAATAATAATAATAGAAATTAATTACCTGTCTATATATATATATATGTGTATATATATGGTGTGATCCGAAATAGGTTATTAAGCTTGCGTCGATGCCTGATTGTCCACAGGTGGTCCGCTAGGGGAGCTGGTACAGTGGAGCGATCTCATCTCTACTTTGTACATCCTGGGTCACGACCTCACCATCACCAGCGAGGTCGAACAGCTGGTCGAGTGAGTAACGGCCGAATTAGCTTTTTGAACAACCTCCTCCCCCCAAAAAAGTTTATATATCTATATGCATTATATATAAAAATGAACAGTAAAATGCAGGCAATTATGAAGTCTTACAGTCCACGTAAGTAGAGAATGATATTGCGATTAAGTGATCTTCATCAACAGAGAAGATATCAGATAAGTGAATCTGCACCGTCGTCCAATAATAGCCATACCCTAGACTTACAGAGCCATTCAGCAATGGGAAAACTGCATTGCTAAGGGATACTATTATTTCATCTGTTATTATCGTGTTAAATTGCAAAGCCATACTGTTACTCCTGAAAGCTTGCTAGACGGCTGTGTTTGAATTTCAATATGGTCCAATTATGGCACTGCTAAAGTAAAAGAGTTTTTTTTTTTTTCTTTTCCTTTCATTCATTACCTTTATTTGTTTGCTAAAAGTCTTTGCATGATTATCAGAGTTAGTCTTTGTATGGTAATAAGTGTTAGTATTTGCATGGTAGAAAGGGTTTGTCCTTGCATTGTAATAAGTGTCAGTATTTGCATGGTAACTGAGTGACACTCTTTGAATGGTTACAAGTGTCAGTCATTATATGGTAATAAGTGTTGTTTTTATTGCATGGTAAAAAGTGTTAATCCTTGCATGATAATAAGTTCTAGTCTTTTACATTTAAAAGTATGGGCAGCTGCTTTAAGTTTGACACAATTTAGAGCCCTACATGTGGCAATTTATAAATTTCTCACAAATTGTCAAATATGCATATACCTGTTTGATTTTTTTCAGAGAGATGTATAAATAGCTATTTATTGGCCTCGCTAAGTGTCATTGCTCTGTGTAAAGTATTAAGTATGCAGCGTTACTTTTTGTGACCCCAAAATCTGCTGTTTGATAGACCCAGTGTGTGCCATCATTGTGACATATATGTGGGACGACTCTTATATGTTTCATAAAAATTCGGATGCACAAAATCACTTCTTAATTTATTGCCTAAAGGACATCTAGAGTTTACGACATATTCAAAATAATTGAAAACTCTCTCATTTTTACAAGAAAAGTTATCGTTGTGGATTGATTGACTTGTACATCACAAATGATGGCGATTTGTTTTGGAGCATATTTAAGCAATTGCTCATTATTTCTTCGTCGATGCCTGATTGTGTGTGTGTGTGTGTTTGTGTGTGTGTGTGATTCTATTGTTGCTGCTGTTGTTATTGTTATTGTTGTTGTCGCTGTTGTTGCTGTTGTTGCACCTATGAGTGATCAAGAGTTGCTTGTTTTGACACATGATCTGATTTACCCACTTATCAGCTGGATAGATGGCAAGCCAGACAGGTGACTTTTTTATAACCCAGGCTTACGAAGATTAGATTTATTTGCTCCATTTACAAGCATAATAATCCGTATATTAATTTTTTTTCTTATATTAATTATTTTATCATGTGAATGGTGATGGTTTGGAAAAAAACATTAGAGGTGTTGATATTTACCGTCTACAATAGTCTTTAATAGTCATTTAAAACCCATCATTATTGGCTGAGAAACCAAAAAATTCTGTCTCTGAGGAGCCTAGAGAGATCTACCACAGATGAACTATGTTTTTTGTGTGTGCAAAAAATGTTTGCTTTAAAGGCTGTAATGAACTTGAAAAAAAAAATTTGAATTTTACACTATTAACAGAGGAAAACAACCAAATTCAGAGCTAAGGATAGAAATATTTTATGGTCGAATCTGCAACCTCCAAGAATAAAGCTTTTAATTTGTTTTCTTAACACATGCATTTTAATATCCACCGGATTGTTTTTAATTTGATTGTATATTTTTGTTAGTGATCATAATAATTGTCAATCTTTTGTTTTTGAATACGGTAGACCGTCATCCATTTGTTATATACTCACCCTACTCGATGTATCTTCAGTTCTCTATGTCAGTCTTTTGTTTTTGAATACGGTAGACCGTCATCCATTTGTTATATACTCACCCTACTCGATGTATCTTCAGTTCTCTGTGTCAGTCTTTTGTTTTTAAATACGGTAGCTCGTAATCCATTTGTTATATACTCACCCTACTCGATGTATCTTCAGTTCTCTATGATATGGTTTCAGAGAGATTTAAATCGTGATTTTATTTATCTTGCTTATTTTATTTTGGTCAACGGATCTTCTCCAACGTCTATCTAGACAATAATTTATTGTTTTCTTAAATAATCATCCTTCCACTAAAGGGAGTGGGAAAGTTGAAGCCTTTTTTCTTAATTCCTCCAAAACGTAAACTTGCCATTGTCACGCGTTAGTCTTGGGGGGCTGTCCACAATATAGCACATAACATACTGACATTGGACACAAAGCAGCAAACACTTACCTTATTTTAACCCTGCTCACACCCCGCCAGAATCCTGAACCAATCAATCAATGAATCAATCAGACTGTCTATGAATGAATAAATTAGCAAATCCCTCAATCAACCAATTGCTAGTCGTCCACAATATAGCCTATATAGTGCTGACATTGGACGCAAAGCAGCAAACACTTACCTTATTTTAACCCTGCTCTCTCACCCCGCCAGAATCCTGATCCAATCAACCAATTGCTAGTCATCCACAATATAGCCTATATAGTGCTGAAATTGGAAAAGCAACAAACACTTACCTTGTTTTAACCCTTCCCTCACCCCGCCAGAATCCTGAACCAATCAACCAATCAATCAATCAGATATCAGACGGTCTATGAATGAATAAATGAACAAATCCCTCAATCAACCAATTGCTAGTCGTCCACAATATAGCCTATATAGTGCTGAAATTGGAAAAGCAACAAACACTTACCTTTTTTTAACTCTTCCCTCACCCCGCCAGAATCCTGAACCAATCAACCAATCAATCAATCAATCAATCAGACTGTCTATGAATGAATAACTTAACAAACCTGTCATGCCCTCTTCCCAACAACTGTCTCTGTGTGGCAGTACGTACATAAATGTCATTGTCAGACGTTAGTCTTGGGGGCTGTCCACAATGTAGCCCATATAGTACTGACGTTGAACATTAAACCAACTCAACTGAACTGAACTGTCACGTTAGTCTTGTTGGTCATCCATAATATAGCCTCTATAGCGCTAAAATTGGACGCAAAACAGCAAACACTTACCTTATTTTAACCCTCCTCTAACCCCGCCAGAATCCTGAACCAATCAATCTATCAATCAATCAGACTGTCCATGAATGAATAACTTAACAAACCTGTCAGTCAACCAACTGCTAACCATGCCCTCCACCTACCCCCGCACTGTCTCTGTGTGGCAGCACGTAAACTTGTCATTGTCAGATGTTAGTCTTGGGGGCTGTCCACAATATAGCCTATATAGTGCTGACGTTGGACGTTAAACCAACTCAACTGAACTGAACTGTCACACTTTAGTCTTGGGGGGGTTCCACAATATAACCTATATAACGCTGATGTTGAACACAAAACACCAAACACTTACCCTTATTTTAACCCTCCTCTCACCCCGCCAGAATCCTGATCCAATCAATGAATGAATCAATCAAACTGTCTATGAATGAATAAATGAACAAATCCCGCAATCAACCAATTGCTAGTAGTCCACAATATAGTCTATAACATACTGACGTTGGAAGCAAAGCAGAAAACACTTACCTTATTTTAACCCTACTCTCACCCTGCCAGAATCCTGACCTGTGTAGTCCCTATGAAGTGGGTACAATAGAAGTAAACATTGCTAGTCGTTCACAATATAGCCCATAACATACTGACATTGGATGCAAAAGAGCAAAAACTTATCATAATTAACTCTCCTCTCTCCCTGCCAGAATCCTGAACCACGTGCCTGCCGCGCGCACGCCGTGCCAGAGCCGCAAGGAGCTGCCCGTCCAGATGATTTACACAGACATCATGGGGCTCATACAGTTCAAGAAGCGCCTCAAGGTCGGCTACGCCAAGTTCAGGTGTGTGACGGGACAGCGGGGCAGCGGTCTTGCCTTGTTACCAGTACATGCTTGGGTCGGTGTCAGTATAATGTGTGTATGTGTATGCTTGTAGATACGTAAAGAGGTATGTGTGACAATGTTGAAAAAGTTGTTGTTGGGGTTGGTTTAACGTCCAACAGCAGCACTATATAGGCTATATTGGGGACGGGCCCCAAGACGGACAACCAACCAACCAACCAACCTTGTTGCTTGCACAGGATCTATTTGAAAATCAGTAGTGTTATTTGGGAATGATGATACAGAAAAGCAGTCCAACAACGGTAGAGGCTTGTCTTGTTGCAAGCGTAATGGTCTGTTCGAAAATCAGTAGTGTTATTTGGGAATGATGATACAGAAAAGCAGGCCAACAACTGTAGAGGCTTTAACAGACCGAGCTAGATCTAGGGACAAAATAATGGTGCTACTGCTCGTAACTGAGGGAATAAGGTGGAAATAGATTATAGGGGCAGCCACAAACCTAGCTCTAGCTTGAGACCAACAGCAGATAAAAAGCACAGGTTAAAAAATCTCTAACAGTTTTTATTCTATCTTTATTGGTTTAAAAAATATGAATTTTGGTAAAAATCTTAAAAATTAAGAAGTACAATTTCATGAGCATTGCTTGCAAATTATCGTGAATCTCTTGAGTTCATGATTCTGTTATTGAAAACGTCTAACTAATCAGTTTAATTTATTTTGTGTGTGTACGTTTGTATTCTCCAATCCAGCTGCCTGTTTCGAGTGCTGGATTCCTTCGGGACGGAGCCAGCTTACAACCACAAAGTGTTCGCCAAGCAGAACAAGATACTCTCATCGTGGGGCGGTCAGGATTTAAACCTGCAGCAGTTCTACACAATGTTCCGTGAGTCGACGACACAGCACTTGTATCTTGTTCATGTTTTTCTTCTTCTTCCTTTTCTTCTTCTTGTTCTTGTTCTTGTTCTTCTTCTTCTTCTTCTTGTTCTTCTTCTTCTTCTTCTTCTTCTTCTTCTTCTTCTTCTTCTTCTTCTTCTTCTTCTTCTTCTTCTTCCTCTACCCTGAATCTGTTGAGTTTATGATGACATGATTATGTTATTGAAAACAGCTAATTAAAAAGTTTAATTTTGTGTCTGTCTACGTTTGTAATCTCCAATCCAGCTGCCTGTTTCGAGTGCTGGATTCTTTCGGGACGGAGCCAGCGTACAACCACAAAGTGTTCGCCAAGCAGAACAAGATACTCTCTTCGTGGGGTGGTCAGGATTTAAACCTGCAGCAGTTCTACACAATGTTCCGTGAGTCTAGCACACAGCACTTGTATTTTGTTTTTGTTCATGTTTTTGCTCTTCTTCTTCCTTTTCTTCTTCTTCTTCTTCTTCTCCTCCTCCTCCTTCTTCTTCTTCTTCTTCTTCTTCTTCTTCTTCTTCTTCTTCTTCTTCTTCTTCTTCTTCTTCTTCTCCTCTTTCTTATTCTTCTTTTTCTACATTGTCACACATACCTCTTTACGTATCTACAAGCATACACATACACCTACAAACACAAGTCCTCTAAGCATGGCAATTTTGTAGAAATTTGATGGAGGCTGGTACAAACAAGTTTTTATATCTGTCTGCTGTTCTGCTGGATACTAATCTTAGAAACAAGTTGATGTGTTAATGTGGAAGTGGCATATCTTTGACTTCAGCCATCGATTCTGCTATACAGTTTCTGTCACTGATATGTCTGTGGGATATGTAAATATTTGTTGTTGTTGTTGCTGTTGTTGTTTTTGTTGTTTAGTCCAGTGGTCTGTGAGCTTGCGCTCTTTTGCCTAGGGCCATGAAGAAAAAGGCCGCAGTTCTCTGTAGCTGCGCTGAGGTGGAATACATAGCCGTTTGGAGGTCAGGTCTCATAGTTTGCTAGTAGCTCTACAGTTTCTGCGACTGCCGCATCTCTGGAATATGTAAATATGGCAAAATGACACAGTCATGTTTGACTCAATGACACAAAGCACTAGTAGCTCTACAATTTCTGTAACTGCCACGTCTCTTCTGCGACTGCCGCATCTCTGGAATATGTAAATATGGCAAAATGACACAGTCATGTTTGACTCAATGACACAAAGCACTAGTAGCTCTACAATTTCTGTAACTGCCACGTCTCTGGGATATGTAAATATGTCAAAATGACACATGTTTGGACACATGTTTGACACAATAACACACAAAGCACTAGCAGCTCTACAGCATCTGTAACTGCCATGTCTGTGGGATATGTAAATATGTCAAAATGACACATGTTTGGACACATGTTTGACACAATGACACAAAGCACTAGTAGCTCTACAGTTTCTGTAACTGCCATGTCTGTAGCATCTGTAACTGCCATGTCTGTGGGATATGTAAATATGTCAAAATGACACATGTTTGCACACAATGACACAAAGCACTAGTAGCTCTACAGCATCTGTAACTGCCATGTCTGTGGGATATGTAAATATGTCAAAATGACACATGTTTGCACACAATGACACAAAGCACTAGTAGCTCTACAGCATCTGTAACTGCCATGTCTGTGGGATATGTAAATATGTCAAAATGACACATGTTTGCACACAATGACACAAAGCACTAGTAGCTCTACAGCATCTGTAACTGCCATGTCTGTGGGATATGTAAATATGTCAAAATGACACATGTTTGCACACAATGACACAAAGCACTAGTAGCTCTACAGCATCTGTAACTGATATGTCTGTGGGATATGTAAATATGTCAAAATAGCACATGTTTGACACAATGACACAAAGCACCTTGCTATCTGCTAGTAACTTTACAATTTCTGTAACTGTCCGGATATGTATACGTCAAAATGGCTAGCTAGTAGCTCTACAGTTTCTATAACCGCCGTGTCTGTACCATCCTCAGCCCACTCACCAGACAACTCCTTCATGGGCTTCGTGGTCGACAGAATTTACAACGACACAGACAGGAGCCCCGAGCCCAAGAGGGATATCGCTCTCGTCTACGGCAAAAACGATTACATGTGGCAGGTGAGAGCAGTCTTTTGTGTGTGTGAGTGTGTGTGTGTGTGCGGATGTGTGTGTGTGTGTAAAAATTATACTTATTATGTAGGCCGTATGAAGTGGGTTAAAATGGAAGTAAACAGTTACAAACTACACCTTATTGTAACAGATAAAGCATGAAGCATGTAAATTGAGGTGAGTTTATTTCAAAATTAGATTTTATCAACATTAGATAATAATATCTATCAACATTAGATAACAATTTTGTTAATACTATCGACATAAGACAATAATATACAATCAATATAGGTTCATAAAACAATAATAACTATCAACAAAAGGTAAGATTTTGCTATCCTCTGTCTGATGTTTGTGGATTGTTCCTTCTATTTTATATACTGAAAAAATTTCTCAATAAAATCGAAAATGTGTATATTTTATCCACCCTTGTTAAGTTATTTTTCTCCGTTCCTTCTAGTTGGTCACTCTTTATCATTTAACATAATGTACAATTAGCTGTCTATGATATACCCGGCTGAGACAGGAGTCATGGTATCCCCGCCCTGTCTCGTGTGTGGCAGCATATACAATTGTCAGACGTCTGTCTTGGGGCCGTCCACAGTATAGCCTATATAGTGCTGATGTTGCTGCAATTTTGGTTGAGTTGAGATACATATACAACAAGCATTATTCTAATACTGCACTATCATAATCATATCTTCATGGGGTTTGAACGCAGGGCAAACGCAGCTACCTCAACTCCATACACGCAATCATTTTTAAGTTTTTTTGTCCGTTACTTCAAGTTGGTGACTCTTTATCATTTAACATAATAGACATTTAGCTGTCTGTGATATACAATAAGCATTATTCTAATACAGCACTATCACTATCACTTTTTCATGGGGTTTGATCGCAGGGCAAACGCAGCTACCTCAACTCCATACACGCAATCATTTTTAAGTTTTTTTTGTCCGTTACTTCAAGTTGGTGACTCTTTATCATTTAACATAATGAACAATAAAATTATTAGCTGTCTGTGATATACATGTACAACAAGCATTATTCTAATACCACACTATCATAATCAACCCATCATGTGGTTTGATCGCAGGGCAAGTGCAGCTACCTCAACTCCATACACGCAATCATTTTTAAGTTGTTTTGTCCGTTACTTCAAGTTGGTGACTCTATCATTTAACATAATAGACATTTAGCTGTCTGTGATATACATGTACAACAATCATTATTATATTACCACACTATCATAATCAACTCATCATGGGGTTTGAACGCAGGGCAAACGCAGCTACCTCAACTCCATACACACAATCATTTTTAAGTTTTTTTGTCCGTTACTTCAAGTTGGTGACTCTCTTTATCATTTAACATAATAGACATTTAGCTGTCTGTGATATACAACAAGCATTACTCCAATACCACATTATCATCTCTTCATGGGGTTTGAATTTTGATCGCAGGGCAAACGCAGCTACCTCAACTCCATACACGCAATCGTTTGTAAGTTTTTTTGTCCGTTACTTCAAGTTGGTGACTCTTTATCATTTAACATAATAGACATTTAGCTGTCTGTGATATACAACAAGCTTATTATTCCAATACCACACTATCATAATCATCTCTTCATGGGGTTTGATCGCAGGGCAAACGCAGCTACCTCAACTCCATACACGCCATCATTTTTAAGTTTTTTTGTCCGTTACTTCAAGTTGGTGACTCTTTATCATTTAACATAATATACAATTAGCTGTCTGTGATATACATATACAAAAGAAAAACTTGCAAGCGATTGTTTTATCCTATATCTACCATTATGAGTAAAATTATATATGAAATAGTCAATGTACAAGCAAAATTTTTACCTTAAAAAAAGAAGAAAATAATACCATCACGGCTATTCATATGAGTGCATTGTCACAGTAAAAGCAGTTAAACGGTAAATATTACTGAAAAGGCTTGAACTAGACATACTTCAATGATCATGGTTGTTTTCTATAGAAACGTGTATGCGGAAATGTTTACGATATGCAGGTTGCATTATGTTGGTTGGACGTCCATCTCAGCACTATATAGGTTATTTTGTGGACGGGCCCCAAGACAGACGTCTTTTATGTGCTGCCATACACGAGACAGGGCGTGGATACCATGACTCCTGTCTCAGCCAGTGACATTAAACTGACACCGACCCAACCAGTAGGGAACGCAACAGCCAGGATTCGAACTCAGGACCTTTTGCGTCGGAAGCCGATGTTCTACCCCTGGACCACCGCGCCCCCTCTTTATCATTTAACATAATGTACAAAAAGCTGTCTGTCATATAAAACAGCCTTTATTATAATACAGCACTATCATAATCATCTCTTCATGGGATTTGATCGCAGGGCAAACGCAGCTACCTGGACTCCATACACGCCAGGTTTGAGGTTCATGGAACGGTGTACAAAGACAAGGACAAGAGCCTGGTGAATGTGCCGGACTACGTGGTCAACCACGGCATTCTGTCTGGGCTGGAACTCCACGAGTTGCTGCAGAAGACAAAGGTGAGGGGAGGAGGAGAGGAGGGAGGAGGGGAGAGAAGGGAGGAGGAGGAGGTGAGAGAAGGACAAAAGTCTGGTGAATGTCCCGGACTATGTGGTCAACAACAGAATTTTGTTCGGGCTGGAACTCCATGAGTTGCGGCAGAAGACAAAGGTGAGGGGAGAGGAGGGGGGAAAAGGAGGAGGGAGAGGAGGGAGGAGTAGGGGAGGGGAGGGAGGGAGTGAGGAGGAGGAAGGGAGGAGAAGGAGGGGAGAGGATGGAGGGAGCAGGAGGAGAGAGTAGGGAGGGAGAGAGAGAGAGAGTATTGGATTGAAATAGCTTTTCAAAACTAAGTCGTTCTTTACGCATTGAAAGTACAAACTTCTGTTTTATAAATCTCATTTCACGTTGACCATTGTCCAGGTGTAACTGCTGCTTTATAAATCTCATTTCACGTTGACCATTGTCCAGGTGTAACTGCTGCTTTATAAATCTCATTTCACGTTGACCATTGTCCAGGTGTAACTGCTGCTTTATAAATCTCATTTCACGTTGACCATTGTCCAGGTGTAACTGCTGCTTTATAAATCTCATTTCCCGTTGACCATTGTCCAGGTGTAACTGCTGCTTTATAAATCTCATTTCACGTTGACCATTGTCCAGGTGTAACTGCTGCTTTATAAATCTCATTTCACGTTGACCATTGTCCAGGTGTAACTGCTGCTTTATAAATCTCATTTCACGTTGACCATTGTCCAGGTGTTTGTGGGGCTGGGCTTCCCGTACGAAGGTCCTGCCCCTCTGGAGGCCATCGCTAACGGCGCGGTGTTCCTGAACCCTCGGTTCACCCCGCCTCACAGCAGCAAAAACACAAAGTTCTTCAAGGGGAAGCCCACACAGAGAGAGGTAAGATAAGATACGATACGGTAAGATAAAATGAGATAAAAATTACTGCATTAATCCTTTCGTGGGGAAAATTGATATTGATGTGCCCATTTGCATTGAAAAATATATAATACATAATTTAAAAAAAATAGATAATACATAATTGAAAAAAAAATACAGTTGTATATAAAATATTAGGAAAAGATGTAAACATGTATCACTAATAATACTAAAAAATCGTTAACAAATCAAATGCTTGTTTATATACATGAAGGTTTTGGGTTTTTCAATTGTAAATAGATTTTAAATGTGCAAATGCAATTGCGAAAGATAAAAATGAAAAATGTTGAATATGATGAGAATATTACACACAAATTAAACCTGTATATGTATTTCTCTCTATATTTTTTTGCAGATCACTTCCCAGCATCCCTACGCAGAATTGTTCATCGGGAAACCGTTTGTCTACACAATCAGCATCAACAACAGGACGGAATTGGACCAAGCACTGGACGCCATAGCTCAACAAACTAATGTAAGGGAAGCTCCAGGTTGGAAACTCTAGAGAAAAAAACTAAAAAAACCCACCAGAAATAAATGCTGCCTCGCCCTTTTCCACAGAAAAAAATTCAATCATAATCGCGCTTGATTTTTCATGGGGAAATATGGCTCAACACTTAAAACAAAATGGTTTTCGGACAAAAATTGCCCTATTCAACACATTTCTCAAGGGGAAATATGGCTTAACTCCCTTAAGAAAATGGCTTTCGGACAAAAATTGCCCTATTCAAAATCCTTGCGCTAAACTTCAAATTTTATAAAAATATAACGGCAGCTGTCAGGGGCTGATCGTGTGTTAAAAGTTCAGTTAATGCTTCACAAAAAAAATATTTGTCTATTTTGTTTCCTACTGGTTGGGTCTGTGTCGGTATAATGTGACCGGCTAAGACAGGAGTCCAGGTATCCCAGCTCTGTCTATGTATGGCAATGTGTAAAATTATCAGACTTTAGGCTTGGGACATGTCACCATATAACCTAGCTGCCAACATTGGATCATTAAAAAACCAACCAACTAAATAGAAAAGTGCAATATCTATGTACTATATTTGTGATGTTCTTTCATTCGTCTCTTCAAGTTTTCATCGTACGTGCCATACAAATACACAGAGGAGGGAATGTACATTAACACCCTGATCAGGGGCGATTTCAATGTACTATATTTATAATATTCTTTCATTCATCTCTGTGTATTCTTACGCCTCGTACAATGATTGAAAAACTTAAGAGAGGAGTAAAAGAACATCAAAAATATATTACATAGATATTGCACTTTTCTATTTTGTTAACTGTTTGTTTAAAAATTTTGTGTACATTAACACTCTGAAAAGGATCTACTTTATGTCATTTTCTTTCATTCGTCTCTCTAAGTTCTCATCGTACGTGCCATACGAGTACACAGAGGAGGGGATGCTGCAGGGTTAATACACTATTACTTTTTCATAAAAAATCTTGTGTACATTAACACCCTAATGAGGGTGTACTTTATTACGTCTTTCTTTCATTCGTCTTTTCAAGTTCTCATCGTACGTGCCATACGAGTACACAGAGGAGGGGATGCTGCAGCGTTAACGCAATGTAACTGTTTCTTAAAAATTTTGTGTACATTAACAGTATAACACCCTAATGAGGGTGTACTTTATTACGTCCTTCTTTTATTCGTCTCTCTAAGTTCTCATCGTACGTGCCATACGAGTACACCGAGGAGGGGATGCTGCAGCGTTAACGCAATGTAACTGTTTCTTAAAAAATTTTGTGTACATTAACAGTATAACACCCTAATGAGGGTGTACTTTATTACGTCCTTCTTTCATTCGTCTCTGCCAGTTTTCATCGTACGTGCCATACGAGTACACAGAGGAGGGGATGCTGCAGTGTTAACGCAATGTAACTGTTTCTTTAAAAATTTTGTGTACATTAACACCCAGATGAGCATGTACTTTATTATGTCATTCTTTCATTCCTCTCTTCAAGTTCTCATCGTACGTGCCATACGAGTACACAGAGGAGGGGATGTACATCAACACCCTTATGAGGAAAGGGCGATTCCAATGTGACCGGCTGAGACAGGAGTCATGGTATCCCCGCCCTGTCTCGTGTCTGGCAGCACATAAAATTGTCAGACGTCCATCTTGGGGCCCGTCCACAATATAGCCTATATAGTGCTGCTGTTGGACATGAAACAAACCCAACCCAACCCAATGTACTATATTTGTCATTTTCTTTCATTCGTCCCTTCAAGTTCTCATCGTACGTGCCATACGAGTACACCGAGGAGGGGATGCTGCAGCGCATGAACCGGATGTAGCTCTTGGTCTTCAAGACGCGGGACCAGCAGGCCGTCCAAGCCAAGTGGCCGCCGGCGGAATCGGTGACCAACATCCTGTCCGAGGCGGGCAAGTCCTGCAAGGATGCATGCTGGGATATACGTAAGGGCGCATTAATATCATGTTTGTGCTACGGGTTTGGAATATACGTAAGGGCACGAGTTTGGCATATGTCAATTTTGCTTCTTTTAAGATGATCAATACAATCTTTATTTTATTTCTTTATCCTGATTTCTGCTTAAAATTGGACACACATTTCTAATGCTGGGATATACATAAGGGCACAGTTAATATTGTCATTTTGTTTGGCATGGGTCATTTTTGCTTCTTTTGAAATGATCAACAAAATCTTTATTTTATTTCTTTATGCTTCTTTCTGATTTAAACTGGACACACATTTCTAATGCTGGGATATATGTAAGGGCGCAGTTAATATCGTCATTGTGCCACGAATTTGGCATGGGTCGTTTTTGCTCTTTTTTTTAGATGATCAACAAAATCTTTATTTTATTTTTTTATGCTTATTTCTGCTTAAAATTGGACACACATTTCTAATGCTGGGATATATGTAAGGGCGCAGTTAATATCATCTTTGTGCCACGAGTTTGGCATATGTCAATTTTGCTTCTTTTGAGATGATCAATACAATCTTTATTTTATTTCTTTATGCTTCTTTCTGCTTCAAACTGGACACACATTTCTAATGCTGGGATATATGTAAGGGCGCAATTAATATCGTCATTGTGCTATGAATTTGGCATGGGTCATTTTTGCTTCTTTTGAGATGATAAATAAAATGGGTTTTTTTATTTCTTTATCCTTATTTCTGCTTAAAATTAGACACACATTTGTGATGAGATAAAGCAAAAACCTTCTTAAGGATTACATAAATACTAAATACTGAGATTAGTGTGCATAAAAAAAAAATAAAAAAAACATAAATTGCTGAAATATTCCTTGAAAAAAAAATGCAGTTCTTTCACCAATTCAGTTTCTAAATTTAAATACTTTTTCAAGGGTATTTTTATTCAGCATGTCCAAAACGTGACCCCCGACTCTCTTTCTGCACAACCCTTCATTTTACATTTTTGTTTTCTTTCTTCAAACTACACACATTTTTCAGCTTATTTTATAAAACTTAAAAAAAAAAAAATGTTTGTTTTTGTTTCAAACTACACATATTTTTCAGCTTAATTTATAAAACTTTAAAAAAAAAAAAAAAAATTTTTTTTTTCTTTTTCTTTCCGCCACCCAGAAAAAATCTGCGAGCCGGGCCACTTTGCGGAGCTGAACACTGTCCAGAGCTTCGCCAATCTGACCTGGTGCTCCTCCGTGACGCAGTCGTCCAACATCTACTACCCCGCCGTCGACACGAAGGAGAAAGTCTGCACCAGGCCAGTCGTCCAACATCTACTACCCCGCCGTCGACACGAAGGAGAAAGTCTGCACCAGGCAGGCCGAGCAGAAGCTGTTCAGCTGCGTGGGTAGCATGCACGCCTTGAGACGGCTGTGCCCCTGCAGGGATTTCATCCCCGGGCAGACGGCCCTGTGTGTCGGCTGTGACAGATGATAGCGTGACACTTGGATGTGACAGATGATAGCGTGACACTTAGATCTGTTTGGATCTGCTCTGTGTGTTGGCTGTGACATTCTGTGTGTCGGCTGTGACATCCTTTGTGCCAGCTGTGACAGATGATAGCGTGACACTTGGATCTGCTTGAATCTTTCCTGTGTGTCGGCTGTGACACCCTCTGTGTCAGCTGTGACAGATGATAGCGTGACTCTTGGATCTGCCTGGATCTGCCCTGTGTGTCGGCTGCGACATTCTGTGTGTCGGCTGTGACAGATGATAGCGTGACACTTGGATCTGCCGTGTGTGTCGGCTGTGGCAGATAAAAGAGTGACACTTGGATCTGCCGTGTGTGTCGGCTGTGGCAGATAAAAGAGTGACACTTGGATCTGGCCAAATTTTATCCTAACTCGATGCATAATTCATCGTAATAATTTCTGCTGTATGTGCTGTGTGACTCTCCTCAATTTAGACTCAAAAGACACTTATGTGAGGACTTATCAAAATGTTCAATGTTTGCAATGTTAAACACAAATACTGAGGGTAAATTGCAGTCTGTCTCATACCAGAAAGAGTAAAGTTTACATGGTCAAACTTGTAAATAGATTGCTCGAGATAGCTATGATTTTATTTTCATAGAGTGAACAAAAAAAGAAGAAGAAAAGAGAATTTTACTACGCACAAGTGACAAGACATGATTGTTATTCAACTGTTTAGTTTGCTATTTAAATCAAACATATTCATATTTTTAAAAATCTACTCGTTAATTGCCATCTCTGCTTGTAATTGACTGCAACAGTCTAAAATGAGAACACCTGTTGTATAGTACTTAACATTATCCGTAAGTTGTTTTTTTAAAATTAGTAACAGGAGAAAAGGTATGGTTGAAGGGATCATGTTAATTTTATTGCATTTATCAAAAGTAATTGATGTAGCAGATGCTTTTTGGCACAAATATGTGACAGAATGAACTGCATGTGGAATTTGCAGCATTTATATCACTGCCTTTTGAATCAACTGATGTAATTGTTTTACAGCTTGATATTACCTACTTAGTCTCACTATTTTGACTCGGAGATCCATTTCTCATATTCCTTCACATTCCCCAAGTATTGTAAATGGTTTTATTAACATATCTGTGTCTAGATTTTTGGGCCGGCATCATCTGTCCTATATATATATATATATATGGTAGTGCTTCCGTGGGTACACTAAACTTCCACATAGCACTCTACCTTAAATAAAAAGTTTTGAACGTTCTTCCCACAAAAAGATTCAGATTTAGTGATACTTCGTCTGGAACCGGCTCCATGTTGCTGTTGAACTTGCACCGCTCAGCTTAAAAAAACGGATACGTCGAAGAGCAGAGGTCCAAGAAAGAAAGTAGAATTAAGCTTAGCGCCTGCACTCCTGCAGCCCTACACATTCTAAAAAAAACCTTTGCTGCGATTGGATTGCTTTAAATAGTAACAACGAGAATTTTGATGACGTTTTACGCATGTGTACCTACCGAAGCAAGCGCTTCGGTAGGTACACGTGTACCCACGGAAGCATAGGGGTGTGATGCTGGAAGAATTGGTTTCAAAATGTTTTTACACAGCCTGAGAAACAGTGATTTGGTCAATGTTTTCTCTTGCAACTTCAGGAACTAAAATTCTAAGATAAATTTTCTCCTTCAAGAATTGAAAATCTCACAGCATCCTTAACCTTTACACGCTGCATGGTTCAAGGCCTATTCCTTGTGTGTGCACTATTTAAGGAATTTTTATAAACTTTTATAGGTAAAGCTTGAATTTTTATTATTTCAAAATGGAAAGTACGGAGATTTTTCATCTAAGATTCTTAACCTGTGCTCCGAGTGTGTGTGTGAGATCTC
Source organism: Elysia chlorotica (assembly GCA_003991915.1). Classification (NCBI taxonomy): domain Eukaryota; kingdom Metazoa; phylum Mollusca; class Gastropoda; family Plakobranchidae; genus Elysia; species Elysia chlorotica. The sequence goes on along the minus strand of RQTK01000130.1, from coordinate 154,928 downwards.
TTTTTGGGTCATTGTTTACCAATAGCAAAACATGAGTGGAACTTTGGGATTGAGATGTCGAGTTCATTCTGTTCTGTATCTCAGACCACAGTGGGGCTCCAAAAACTTGCATTATTTGTACCATTTTTTTTACATAGTTGGTGTGGCAAATATCAGTCACAGTGCTTTTTCAGTACAGGTACTTTGGTTCAAGACAGCCATTTCTCGGAAAGCATTTGGACACATCCGAATCTCGGAAAGCATTTAGACACATCCGATTCTTGGAAAGCATTTAGACAAATCCGATTCTCGGAAAGCATTTAGGGACATCCGATTCTCGGAAAGCATCTAGGGACATCCGATTCTCGGAAAGCATTTAGGAACAGCCATTTCATGGTAAACATTTTTTTCCCTATGCGTCCAACCGTGCTACTAGATCCAGCTTTTGTTGCCTGTTTTGTGGTGATTGGCGCTAGTGAAAGAAACTTTCTGATGACCTGTTACCCTTATGACTACTTGAGCCACAAAGGATTCAGCATGGAATTTTTTTATTATGATATCAATTCTGCACAGTCTACACACATCAAGGAACAAGCTATATGGATTTTGGGTTGTTGGAAAACATGGAGGTACTTTTGTAGTAAAAAAAATATTTCTCGTGTTCTGTTGATAACAGTCTGCATTTGGGATCATTTTCCCCACAAATTTTCTTAGAAACTGGTGCCTATTTTGAGTATTCAAGATTTGTGTTGATTTCATAAACTTTTTCTCTCCTTTGCCATTTAATGATATTTTCAATGTTGCTTTGATTACCTTGAAAATGTTAATGTTCTTTTACTTAATTTACACCTTTTTTTTTCAGTTTCAGTCCCGGTTTACAGTAGTAACTGGTTTGCATTATTTGCATTTAAAATGAAATTTGTCAATTTCTTCAAGTCAAAGAGCTGCTATACAGAGCGTATCTCAAATACTTACACCAAGCAAAGGATTGCAGTAATATTTCAGATAGTAGTTTTATAATCAAACGCGCATATGTAGATATTTGTTTACATTTTGTTGTTTTGTTTATTACTTAATCTTTTCAAGCACGCAATGAAGAACTAAACCATGGACTTCTTTCTCATCCGCAGTTGCCATTTGTAAAACTTTTGTTTTACCTCCATAAAGTGAACTAGTCATGAACTCTCTATGTTTGGTGAACTGACTCTCTGCAATTATAGTCAGCTGCATAGATTGCAAGTGGTGCTTACAGTTATGTTTACAATTATGAAATAAAACAAGCGGTCTATGCTGGCATTTTTTCCGGTATAATAATTGAAATGTTTGGCTCGTTTTCAAAGTTCTGTTTATCATAATCTAAATGTGCGGTCTGTTTATGATAATTGAAATGTTTGGCTCGTTTTCAAAGTTCTGTTTATCATAATCTAAATGTGCGGTCTGTTTATGATAATTGAAATGTGCGACGCGTTAGATTTCTGTTTATTATTTTGGAAATGTGCGATGCGTTACATTTCTGTTTATTATGTTGAAAATGTGCGATCTGTTTATGATAATCTAAATGTGCGGTTTGTTAGATTTCTGTTTATCATAATGGAAATGTGCGATCTGTTAGATTTCTTTTTTTCCTGTTGGAAATGTGCGATCTATTTATGATAATTGAAATGTGCGACCTTTTAGATTTCTGTTTATGATAATTGAAATGTGTGATTTGTTAGATTTCTGTTTATCATAATGGAAATGTGCGATGCGTTAGATTTCTTTTTATGATCTTTCAAATATGTCAGCGGCATATGCCTATATTTAAGTAATGTGATGTTGAAGATATTATCATGCATGGACTCCACACTTGCTTTAAACATTTTTTTGCGCTTTGAAATATTTGCATTTACGATGTGCATATCATGATTCAACTCAAAGTGTCAATTCTGTTGTGTGAAATGATTAATTTGTTAATTCATGACGTTGGTGTCTACTTACAGCCATGAATGTTGATTTTTTGTCATTTCTCTGTCTTTCCTTTCTATTGGTTCAATAAGAATGCTTTGATTGTAGGAGTTAGGTGCTTCAAATATTTCGAAAATGTTAAGAAAAACGGAAAGGATTATCCAAATGGCAGGTTATGAAGCCAATAATTTCCCGTAAAGGATCTGATTTTAACTGGACTTTCTGTAAATGTATATCGAGGCTGTCTAATTTATTATTACCCTGACATTTCTTAGTCCCTTGTTTTTAGAATATCTCTGTATTATTATTTTTTTTTTTTAAGTGGTATCTTAACCTCGACTCCAAAGGCTTGCTTTCATCCAGTTTTATGTCAGTTTTAAAGATGTCGAACCTTTTATTCATTTTAAGAGAGACTCACAGTTTTCTCTCAAGGTTTTGTAGTATTAAATCATTACATTAGTTTTATTCATGGTTGCTTCTTACCTGCAAAAGCAACGTATCTAAAATTACTTCAAGTATATTTTTATGTTTATTTTTGGTTCTTTTGCATCACTTTCTTATGAGTCAACACGTGCATGACAAAAGAACTTTTTTAGTTTTTACCTGATTCCTTTCCAAGTTTCAGTGTTGCCTTACACAGAGACAATGTTTGCGGACATTAGCGTCCAATTTATGTTGATATGGTTTGTGAGTTTACCTTCTCTCTGTATGTGAGGCAACCAGGATGAATCAAGCAAAAGTCGCTGTTAGGGGTTGGTTGGGTTGATTTAACGTCCAACAGCAGCACTATATAGACTATATTGTGGAAGGACGTCTGACAATTTTATGTGCTGCACACACACGAGACAGGGCGGGATACCATGACTCCTGTCTCAGCCGGTACATTATACTGACACCGACCCAACCAGTAGGAACGCAACATCCAGGATTCGAATTCAGGACCTTTTGTGTCGGAAGCCGATGTTCTACCCCTGGACCATCGCGCCCCCCAAGTCGCTGTTAGACGTTTTAAGCTAGAGCCTTCCAAAAACAGGAGAACTATTCTTTATTGACCTTTTTCATTTTTCGAATAAAAATAATAAGCTAGGATTTTCCAAATGACTTCACTTTACTTTTCCGATCCAGCAGCCACTTGAGCCTGCGCCCTTTGACTTGATGACATGATGGAGAATTTATAGTTTATGTCTTTTGCATTTTGGTCTTTTCGGCAGTATAATGTGTTTTCCAAAGTAGGATTAGGTGGAAGAAATTTTGTGCGGAGGTCTTGTAGTTTAGGACAGTTGAATTACCAAATGATAGAGTCATAACTTAATCAATGTTTATAATAGAGTTTGATGCTTCCCAACACACGGATGCCTGGGTAGAACATCGGCTTCCGACGCAAAAGTGTTTGTGGTTCGAGCCTGTGCTATTTTGCTCCCTATTGGTTGGGTCGGTGTCAGTTTAATGTGATTCTGAGACATTAGTCATGGTTTCTCTGCCGTCTGTCTTTGTGTGTTTCAGTACATAATAATTGTTAGACGTCTAGTCTTGTTCTTCTGTTCACAATATAGTTTATATAGTGCTGATTTGGACGTTAAACCAACTCAACTACTCAACTTCTCATCACACTAGAAATAACTCACAATGTCCTATTTGCGACTCATGCCTGATTCAGTCGGTGACTTCAGATAATTCTAGTCTTGCTGGTGAAGTTGGAGTTTATGAAACCAATACACTAACTTGTGAGTTGACCCAAAACACAAAACAATAAAAGACAAATCAAAGTGTTATTGTGGTAGAAATATATCGACATTGTAATATAATATAACATAGTCCCTAGCTGTTATAGCTTAAGTTATAAATACAACTTATGTTGTCGGTCTTTATGTTGTACATAATATCTGGTTTTTACATATCTTATTTATGTATACCTGTTGTTTATTTCTTAAAATGAATTTTTTTGAATATTGGCATATTTTATATTTGTCCAGCAAATTAATTGCTACTGCTGCAATGGATTTAGATCAAAGCTGTCATGAATGCTGTTTTAAACAGAGGCTTTACGCCCCCCCCCCCCCCCTCCCGAGTCGCTGTTAGACGTTTTAAGCTAGAGTCTTCCAAAAACAGAGGAACTTTTCTTCTTTTCTTTATTGACCTTTTTCATTTTTCGAATAAAAATAAAAAGCTATGATTTTCTAAATGATAGAGTCATAACTTTTTCAACGTTTTAAATAGAGTTTGATGCTTCCCAACACACGGACGGCGCAGTGGTCCTGGGGTAGAACATCGGCTTCCAACGCAAATATCCGTGGTTCGAGCCTTGACAATATCGCTCCCTACTGGTTGGGTCGGTGCCAGTTTAATGTGACCGGCTGAGACAAGAGTCATGGTTTCACCGCCCTGTCTCGTGTGTGGCAGCACATGAAATTTTAAGACGCCAGTCTTGGGGCCCATCCACAATATGGCCTACACCGTGCTGATGTTGGACGTTAAACCAACCCAACTACCCAACTTCTCAACTTCTAGAAATAACTCACAAAGTCCTAGTTGCGACTCGTGCCTGATTCAGTCCGGTGACTTGAGATAGTCTTGCTGCTGAAGTTGGAGTTTAAGAACCCAACTGATTCACTACTGTGTGAGTTGACCAAAAACACAAAACAATGAAAGATCAAGCAAAGCGTAATTGTGGTAGAAACATATTGACATTGTAATATAATATAACATAGTCCCTAGCTGTTATAGCTTAAGTTATAAATAAAATTTATGTTGTCGGTCTTTATGTTGTACATAATATCTGGTTTTTACATATCTTATTTATGTATTCCTGTTATTTATTTCTTAAACTTAATTTTTTTTAAATATGGGCATGTTATGTTTTTGTCCAGCAAATTAATTGGAAGCTGCTGCAATGGATTTTGATCAAAGTTGTCATGAATGCTGTTTTAAACAGAGGCTTCAAATGATTTTTTTTCCTTTTTTCTTATGTCAAATTTCTTTTTAGTTTGTAATGTTACTGTCAACGTGTGATATGTCTGGTTCTACTTACGACATTATTTATGACGATTTATTAAAAGAATTATGGTTGTTGTTTTGTTTTTGTTGTGTTTTCTTGTTTGTTTAGATATAAATAGTGTCAGTTGCTGAAACTTCAAATTCCAACTGGGAGGTTTGATAAATTACATGTAAATGTACAGCAGTACACAAACTATACATGTATTTTTTATAACAGGGACTTGCAACTGCTTAAAAAGAGTCCCAAGCTAAAGGCAGTGAGTGGTTACACAGTTATTTTTTTTTATCCGATATTAAAGAGATTTTTGATTTTGAGACTTTTCAAAGGATTACATAAGGTCCGAGCCCGGATTGCGCTTGTTTTATGATGTTGTCTGATCAGCGCTCTACCGTATGAATTGTCCAGGAATTTTAATTATTAATTTGATAATTCAAAGATTAAACCAACAAGAAAAGAGATAAGTGAGAATAGAAAAGGGAAAAAGAAATTGTTGAAAATTTGTCCAATGTAGATAAACATTATTATTATGAAATGTGATAATCTGAGAAAGAATAAGTCATTTATATAAAGTCACCTGATAGTGTATTTGCTGTTATTGCTATTATAATTATTATTACTATTATTATTATTAATTTTATTACACGGACAAATGACCAAATGATGGTTTGTCGTTGTGATATTTCTCTAGCTGAAATTATTATTATCATTATTATTATTATTATTATTATTATTATTATTATTATTATTATTACAATGTATTATCATTATGATTTAATTTTTATAATATTTTTCATTATTCTTATTATTGTTGTTGTTGTTGTTGTTGTCCTTGTTGTTGTAGTGGTAGTATTAAAACTATTACATGGGTCAAAAACAGTAAATTGGTAAGAACAAATTTTCATATATCATGTACAGATATTTGTACTTAGCTTTCAGCTGTTGTGTCAAGGTGTTTAAAAAGATAGAACAACAACAGTTACAGTGTGTTTTTAATTGAATTCCACCATATCATTGTATTGATAATTTATTTTTTGATTTTTTTTTTAAATTTTATTTATTCTTTTTTCTTACCTGTGTTTCTTTTTTATTTTAATTTAACAATCAAACAAAATGTTGATATCCATGGATGTTAAATAAATATGGTTGTTTCCACACATGTGTCATGAATTTAATTTGTTTTTGCTGCCTCAAATGTTTATAACATTTTGTTTTGCCCTAAATTATCCATAGATGGTTGGTTGGTTGGGTTGGTTTAACGTCCCAGCACTATATAGGCTATATTGTGGACGGGCCCCAAGATGGACGTCTGACAATTTTTATGTGCTGCCACACACGAGACAGGGCGGGGATACCATGACTCCTGTCTCAGCCGGTCACATTATACTGACACCGACCCAACCAGTAGGGAACAACAGCCAGGATTCGAACTCGGGACCTTTTGCGTCGGAAGCCGTGTTCTACCCCTGGACCACCGCGCCCCCCAAATTATCCATAGAAGAGAAAATGTGAGGAGAAAACCGAATATAGAATGAAAGATTTCTGAGACTGAGAAGTAGATTTGGTCTAGGAATTAATTATGAATAATATACAGAGGGGGGGGGGGTCAGCCCTGAGGTATAACATCGCCTCCGACTTAGTAGGTCCATGGTTCGAGCCCTGACGATTTTGCCCCTACTGGTTGGGTCGGTGTCAGTTTAAACTGATGTGACTGGCTGAGACAGGAGTCATGGTATCCCCGCCCTGTCTCGTCTGTGGCACCACATAAAATTGTCAGACGTTAGAATTAGGGTACGTCCACAATATTGACGTTAGACTGTAAAAAACCCACCTAATAAGATATCGAGTATTAGAGTGCGAGGATACACAATAACAAGCAGAGCCTCCAAATTGACTTTCACACTGCCTTAGTTTTTGTGAATAATACTCACAAACGTATAGAAAAATAATGGGACGTATATGCGTGTAATTTTTATTGACCTTTTTGTCTGCATTCCCTACCATTTAGCCACACATGATTGTTGCAAAGTTTAATGCCTTGAAGGTAAATGATTATATTTATTGTTTTAACTAAAAAGTGTAAAACCATCTATGAATTAAATATACTTTGGCATTAGTGCAAACAGGCAGTACAATATGACCGAAGATCACAGATTACTAGTACTAGTAGTAGGCCTAATATGAATCTGTGCTGAAGATTGAGTGTGTGACTGTGAGACAAGCCACAAAGGGACGGGCCAAGGTGGTGTCATTTTCAAGCACATGAGAAAAATGTGGGTTGTCGTCTATCCTTTCGTCGAGCTGAGCTCCTGTATAAATAACAGAAAGATCGACACTGCTCTCACAAATAAGTAAGGAACATTATCATCATTATTATATGATTATAATATATTTCGTACACTACTCTTTGTACCGTTGTCACTCATTCCAAATGCCATTTTAACTGTTTTGAGTTTTAGTGTTTGCTTTAGGTTTTGCATGCATAACTTCCCGAGCTACACTGGTTCAACAATTCCAAGTGGCAGAGTGGGAAGATGGTATTATGCACACGTTTGTAGCCTGGCACGGTTTTTTACGAACATATACTGGTTCAAAGATGGCATTACTTATGGTTTGTAGCTTAACAGAGTAGTTTAAAATAACTGTCGAAAGAATGTTCTATTTTAACAGGGCCATTCTTTAAATCTTAAAGAACAACACATTGCTCACTCTCAGTCTCCCAACTGTGTAGTTTTTTTCTGCAACACGCTCGTGTTGCGTTTTGTGAGCAAGTCGCCCTCCGATAAAATTAGCTCACCTTCTCCCTTACTACAAGACCGTTAGACCGACCCTGTAGCTAAGGAGCACCGGTGGTCGTGTGGTTTAGAACCTTTGAGTGGTTTTTGACTTGTCACCGACAGGTCCGCGGTTCGAGCCCCACTTACCCCTTAGGGGACCGGCCAGTTTTTGGTCGGTGGTCACCGGTTGGTGAACTTAGGGCGTTCACCTTTTTAAGCTCCGCCCTGCTTTGCCTCTTGACGGGAGAGGTCTTTTGCCACTGGTTACTCATATTGGTCAGCCCGACCATCTGGGCACATCTAAAAATAGATTTATAAAAATATTAATAAATAAAATATAGATAGTAATGTTCAGTAAAATAGCAATAAAAATTAATACTAAGATTAAAAAAAATGTTTTCCGATATTCGATGCTTTTAGAAATATAATATTATTTTTAATGATACTGCGTGTATTTCTAGAGTATAACTTTTTTTTGGCTTTTTAAAATTTATAATTATTATTTCATTACATTTCATTAACAGTGTTGTTATTGAAGAAAACCATTACAATCTTTTTGTCTAAGCTTATATTCTTACTTTTCTTCTGTAATGAAGTCGCGATTAATCTTTTTTTTTTTTATAGTTTTTATAGTGAAACTGACACTTTGCCCGACTTGTTTTTTGACGCACGAGCCGCCACTGTGTATGGAAAATTAATCAAAGGGGGTAGGAGTTGGGTTGGTTTAACGTCCAACATCAGCACTATATAGACTATAACCAAGGACCCTTTGCGTCGGAAGCCGACGTTTTATCGCAGATCCATCTCGCCTCCCAAAGGGGAGGGTAGAGGGTGATTGAGGACTGCAGACAAGATCACATAAATGAAATAAACATACCTCTCAATCTTAGTATGTGGGGATAGACCCATACATACATTTCCAAATTCTATGCTCTGAAAAAAGTACAAATTATGAAGATAAAAAGAACAAAACAAATACAAAAGACCCCAAAAGACAAAAACAACACAGAATTAACAACCCTTGCGGTATAACAGATCACAAAATATCATGGTATATCACAAATAATCCCCTGCTCTCTCTTGTCCTCTTTCACTTTCTTTATTTATCTAATCCCTCTTTCACTTTCTCTAATCCCTCTTTCACTTTCTTTATTTATCTAATCCCTCTTTCACTTTCTTTATTTATCTAATCCCTCTTTCACTTTCTTTATTTATCTAATCCCTCTTTCACTTTCTTTATTTATCTAATCCCTCTTTCACTTTCTTTATTTATCTAATCCCTCTTTCACTTTCTCTAATCCCTCCGTCACACACAATTCATGTTATCTCTCTCTCTCTTTCACTAGAAACAAACCTCCTTTTCGTTCTCTAAACTCTTTCCAAACATTCCCCCTTCACTGAATGACTTTCCCGTTACCACCCTGACAAACAATTATTTATGCCCTCATACGATGGGACCAGATATGCTGATGGCCTGTAATAAATTACTCTTACTTTTACTATACTGTTTTATCCCCCAAAGTTAGGGTTACCCCTTCAGGTCGCTATCACACTATCTAGATCTAATTTAAAACAATAGTCCTACTGGTAAAAGTTTATACTCTAAATCGAACTAAACAAAATAATATCGCAATGCCTTGTTCTCTGTGTGTCTATGTTTCTCTCACTCTTTGTATCTGGGTTTAAAACGAGGCTATCTGAAACATCTGTTGGTATCCTGCGGCTATCTTTAACACCACCTCCTCGGTTCCCCTGGGGGGTCCTATACGGCGTGCTTTGTGGGCTCGCGAGATATCCGGTAGGCATAGATTTATACTTATAGTATTTAAAGTAGTTATATGTCTATGCCGGTAGGCTAGATAAATAATTTAGTTAACACATTGAATGATTCAGGTAGCATCTCTACCGCGATTGGCTGACGCAGGTGTGGTCAGTATTGAGAGGTACGCTACAGGCGTTCACCTTCGGGATTCGGGGGTGCATCACTGAATCAGTGGCCATGGTCTCGTTAGTGGAGGCTTTGCGATTGCGGTGGTGGCCTAGAATGAATACGAAGACAATAATTATTACATAGTGGAATCTGCGATGCATAGAGCAGCGGCGTTCAATGGGGATGACCTCTTTATTAAAAAGAAAAAACAAAACAAAAAACAAACGTAACCAACAGTCTTTTTGTGAACAACTGCTGATTGGGCTAAAGCGCAAAGTTTTCCGGGCGCAAAGCCGCGACGTGGTTCAGCAGCAAACGGTTTCTATTTTTAAATAACGCGGTGACGAATAGAGCCCCCTTTCATCAAGGTGGGCTAATGTGAATTAATTTTGCCCAACCTCCTTGTACTTGTAGTATTCCTAATAGAAAAATTGACTTTGACCCTAACGCTTTCCGTGTCTTCATAATAAGCCAAGAGGGGCTAGCCCGACTTCGCTTATTTTTCTAATAACTTGAAGCAAATTCTTTTATATTTATTAAAGTAATAACTCTACACCTTTACATTGATTCAAGCAAATCTCTGGTAGTCAGTTTAATGTAAACATGTACATGCAGGCCCTCTATTAATATATAATCATTATATTTATTGTTTTAACCCAAAAATTTAAAACCAGCTATGAATTAAATATACTTTGACATTAGTGCAAACAGGCAGTACAATACGACCGAAGATCACAGATTGCTAGTAGGTCTAATATAAATCTGTACCGAAGATTGAGTGTGTGACTGTGAGACAAGCCACAAAGGGACGGGCCAAGGTGGTGTCATTTTGAAGCACATGAGAAAAATGTGGGCTGCCGTCTATCCTTTCGTTGAGGTAGGTGAGCTCCTGTATAAATAACAGACAGATCGACAGTCGACACTGCTCTAACAAATAAGTAAGGAACATTATCATTATTATTATGATTATTTTATGATTATCATTATTATTATAATTATTTTATGATTATCATTATTATTATAATTGTTGTACCATTGTCACCCATTCCAAACGCTATTTTAACTGTTTTAAGTTTTAGTGTCTGCTAAGATATCTCGCGGTTTTGCATGCATAACTTCCCCAGCTACACTGGTTCAACAATTCCAAGTGGCAGAGTGGGAAGATGGTATTATGCACATGTTTGTAGCCTGGCACGGTTTTTTACGAACATATACTGGTTCAAAGATGGCATTACTCATGGTGTGTAGCTTAACAGAGTAGTTTAAACTAATTGTCGAAAGAATGTTCTATGTTAACAGGGCCATTCTTTTAACCTTAAAGAACAACACATTGCTCACTCTCCCAACTGTGTAGTTTTTTTTCTGCAACACGCTCGTGTTGCGTGAGCAAGTCACCCTCCGATAAAATTAGCTCACCTTCTCCCTTACTACAAGGTGAACTTAGGGCGTTCACCTTTTTAAGCTCCGCCCTGCTTTGCCTCTTGACGGGAGAGGTCTTTTGCCACTGGTTACTCATATTGGTCAGCCCGACCATCTGGGCACATCTAAAAATAGATTTATAAAAATATTAATAAATAAAATAGCGATAATAATGTTCAGTAAAATAGCAATAAAAATTAATACTAAGATTTAAAAAAACATTCGATGCTTTTAGAAAATTAATATTATTTTTAATGATGCTGCGTGTATTTCTAGAGTATAACTTTTTTTTGGCTTTTTAAAATTTATAATTATTATTTCATTACATTTCATTAACAGTGTTATTGAAGAAAACCATTACAATCTTTTTGTCTAAGCTTATATTCTTACTTTTCTTCTGTAATGAAGTCGCGATTAATCTTTTTTTTTTTTATAGTTTTTATAGTGAAACTGACACTTTGCCCGACTTGTTGTTTTTTTTTGGCGCACGAGTCGCCACTGTGTATGGAAAATTAATCAAAGGGGGTAGGAGTTGGGTTGGTTTAACGTCCAACATCAGCACTATATAGACTATAACCAAGGACCTTTTGCGTCGGAAGCCGACGTTTTATCGCAGACCCATCTCGCCCCCCAAAGGGGAGGGGGTAGGAAGGTGATTGAGGACTGCAGACAAGATCACATAAATGAAATACAACATACCTCTCAATATTAATATGTGGGATAGACCCATACATAATTCTATGTTGTAGCGTGAAGTACAAATTATGAAGATAAAAAGAACAAAACAAATAAAAAATGACCAAAAAGCCAACAACAGAATTAACAACCCTTGAGGTATAATATATCACAAATATTCTTTTGCTCTCTCTTTCACTTTCTCAAATACCTCCGTCACACACAGTTCATGTTATCTCTCTCTCTTTCACTAGAAACAAACCTCCTTTTCGTTCTCTAAACTCTTTCCAAATATTCCTCATTCACACCACCGAACGACTTTCCCGTTAACACCCTGACAAACAATTATTTATGCCCTCCTTCGATGGACCAGATTTGCTGATGGCCTGTAATAAATTACTTTTACTATTACAATGCTGTTTTATCCTCAAAGTTAGGGTTATGCCTTCAGGTCGCAATCACACTGAGGTGAACAAAAAACGCGGACCTCCTCAAATCGTATCTAGATCTAATTTAAAACGAAAGTCCTATTGGTAAAAGTCGGAACTAAACAAAATAATATCGCAATGGTTTGTTCTCTGTGTGTCTATGTTCCCCTCTCTCTCTCTCTCTCTCTCTCTCTCTCTCTCTCTCTCTGTATCTGGGTTTAAAACGAGGCTATCTGAAACGTCTGGTATCCTTCGCCGTATAGGATCCCCCAGGGGAACCTAGGAGACGTTAAACCCGGATAGAGTGAGAGTTAGAGAAGACATCTAGTATCCTGAGGCTATCTTGATTTAACACCACCTCCTCGGTTCCCCTGGGGGATCCTATACGGCGTGCTTTGTGGGCTCGCGAGAGAGGCTAGATAAATAATATACTTAACACATTCAATGATCCAGGTAGCATCTCTACCGCGATTGGCTGAGGAAGGTGTGGCCAGTAGTGCGAGGTACGATACACGCGTTCGCCTTCGGGATTCGGGGGTATCACTGAATCAGTGGCCTTGGTCTCGTTAGTGGAGGCTTTGCGATTACCGTGGTGGCCTAGAATGAATACGAAGACGTAATTATTATATAATGGAATCTGCAAGGCATAGGGCAGCGGCGTCCGGCTGCTGAAAGTAGCGTCCTGCTACGGTTGTCCACTTCGCAAAGCCTGAAATGTGTCCGGCGGAGACAGAGTCATGGTACCCCCTGTGCGGCAGCACGTAAACTTGTTAGATATTAGTCTTGGAATTAGTCCACAATAATTATGGCCTTGGACGAGACGTTAGTCTTGGAGCGCATCCACAATAAATAATGGCCTATACAATACTGACGCGTGACGCCAAGCAACAACAAACAAACGTAATTACGCCACCCGTTAACGTCGCATAGATCGCGAAGCCTGCACTGAACCAGCAGTCGTGGTCTCACTACCCAGTCACTTGTGCGCCATTTCTTTGTCTCTCTGTTGGACTGGCCAGTATGGGCAGTAGTGAAAAGTGAATAACACGCCAACTTGGCGAAGATGTAACACTACGCAACGCCTCGTAACAATGAAGTAATGGAGTGGCCCCAGGACACCAGAATACCACAGTCCAGGTAGCTTTGGAGCGGCCTCACTGGTCTCGCAGGGTTAGAGTAGACCCATGGGCAGACAGCTTGTGTCAAGGCGGTAATTCAATTACACAGGCAGAGCTCCCAAACTTACGCCAGAAAAGCTGACTTGGACCCATTTCCTTGCAAATGCTTTACTTCTTATTGTACATGATGATGTCCGGTTAGGTTGGCATCGCTGCACAGGCGTAGAAGTAAAACATAACACTACGTTGGATTAGCAGATGGCCTAGGTAGACTACTAAAGTATTATTTCAGTGCCCTGTGTCCATGAGCAAGGCAAGTGAGACCGAGAGTCCAGGGACGACTGACCACTGTAGATCAACCTCCGATCAAGCACGACGAGTGATCACTCCGGAGCAGATCTATGGTACATATTTTCAGGAGAACTTTGGACTGGTTGATGCTTGTTTACGGTAGGCTACTCTTTTATACTTAATTCAAAACACCTTTGTAGTTGTTAACTATGCAAGTCGTGGCTTCTTTTTGACTTGATTTTATTTTGTTGATGAGAACAGCTGATCAAAATATGCTTCAATATGGTAGATCATATGAATTGAAAACTTTTTTGCAAGTTTAGACATGACAAGTAGACCGCAGAGAACATAATACTGAGTGACGCTTGAATAAGGTGGGCCTTGATGTTTTATTAAATAATTCTTTGCAAGTGTTAACATTAAGTAGGTTTTATATCTTCAATAGGACAAAATTCCGAATGAGTTTTGCATTTAAATGTAGATGATAGTGGCAACTTTGCCGGTTTTATCTTGCTATATATAAAGCAACCCCTAGGACCTATTCATAATCTAAAATAAAATATTTTCTGAGCTTGGCATGGATTCTGTTGAATCCAATATTGTTCTGTGCTGTGCTATTTTTAATATAAATAAGTGTCTAAATTAGTACGATCTCTTTCTTTCCATCTCTTGATCACGTAGAGCCACTTCCCTAGACCCCCCCCCCCTCTCTCTCTCTCTCTCTCTCTCTCTCTCTCTCTCTCTCTCTTAGCCTTATTACCCTCCCAACATATCTTGAATTAACATTTTGTCTCTATATCACCCCCCACCCACCCACACACAGAGATCCTCTGAAATATCCTCGTTCATCTAGCAAGTTTGTTTGCCCTCTTGTTCGCCGCCGTTGTTTTTTTTTTATCTCTTTATTTATTTTCAAACAAATGAAAAATCGACAATGTCAATTCCGTACTTACAACCAGGAGCAACAAAGTTAAAATCTTAAATCCACTTGGGAGTTTCTTCTGACGAGCCTTAAATGTAGAGCTTTGAAGTGGAGGACTCTTGAAAACTATCTGTCTAGCCAAATTCGTGGTACATGGTCTCGTTGGCGCTTGCAAGTGTTTTTAATGACAAAAAGCATTGCTTTTATTAGTATCACCAGTGTAGCCTTGGTGCTTGTCCCACATGACAATACACCTTTAGGTCTGACCTTATGAGACCCTGGGCATGTGTTAATGTTTTGCACTTAAAAGGTGTTTGTATAAGAAAGTAGGGATTCTAAATATAGAACAATTATTGTAGTCTTGTACGGCCAAGGACAAGTTTTGTTGTTCACAGAGCATCGGTGTAAGATATCTAAGATGGGCATGTAGGTAGAGAAATTGTTAGATCCTAGTATACAGCTTAGAGGCTGAGTCGCATTATTTTATTTTCCCCGCAATTACACACACACACGTTCCTAATATTGGGACGAAGACAGTTCTTTTTATTATTATTTACAGTGACTTTCGTATTGCATTTGCAAAAGAATGCAACATGTTTTATTGGACAATAGACACAAGGAAATATACTAAAATTATTCGTATGGTGTAAAAATAAAAGATATTATAAACTTGTGTATTCAAACTGCTGTGCTTATAAATAGTTTTACGACATAAGTGGTAAGACTAGGCGTTGGAAACTCGTGATTCATGCAAGCATGCGATGCTGCATTGTCATGGTACTCACTGTAAGTGTTAGCTTGAACTTTGAGTTTCTGAAGTAAGCATTATTCAATGTATAAACAATGCATATTAAAATAACAGGAATAAGTCAATAAATAGTGACATGCCAGGGAAAATGGGTGTTATATTGGATGCCCGCTGTGAAAGACAGAGAAACACAAACAGGTTCAACATTTTCACCTCCTTCGCCGTCTCTCATTAGCCTGAAATGACCCACTTCCATAAATCACTTCAGCAGAGACTATAATCCGTGAAAAGAGACAGAGAGAGAGAGAGAGAGAGAGAGAGAGAGAGAGAGAGAGAGAGAGAGAGCTGGTTGAGGTTGTATAACGTTGTCCTCAGGCCGGAAGGACCGCGGTTCGGATCCCACAAATGGTCATAAAGTTATTTGTCCGCTTTCGTCCTATTTGGGTTTGTTTCAGTGTTTTTATAATGTGACCCGCTGAGACAGGAGTCTAGCTCGTCCTGTCAGACGTCAGCAACATAATGTATCTTCTAATTATTTACAGAGCTGAGAACGAACTAGGAAAGCCGGGAAGAGGAAGTGATTGTTTTATATATGTGTGTTGCTGTTTATTTAGATGCAGTAATTTTAAGTCGCTAAGACCTATTTAGATACCGATGTGTCGTAAAACTTAGGAAACCCAACAGCTGGGACGATGCACATGTAGGCTATGTGAATAGCACAAATACTTAGTAGCCTAGTTAGTGCTATGCGGCAATTTTAAAAAAAAAAAGAAAAATAGAATAAACGCATCTTGACAGCTTGTAATTTAAGAATCATTTGAATAGAATAATTAATTTGAAAAAATGTATTAATATATTTATACGTTTTTTTTTCTTTTCTTTTTTTTTTTTTTTACTATTAAGGTAACCTTCACGCGAACAAGTAGTAATACTCTGTGAAGATGGGCTCCATGTTTATGACTGCGTTTGCTGATCCTATCGTGATCATGTAAGTTGTGTCATGTTCGACAGTAAGTAGTAGTAGTAGTAGTAGTAGTAGTAGTAGTAGTAGTAGTAGTAGTAGTAGTAGTAGTAGTAGTAGTAGTAGTAGTAGTAGTAGTAGTAGTAGTAGTAGTAGTAGTTATTATTATTATTATTATTATTATTATTATTATTATTATTATTATTATTATTATTATTATTATTATTATTATTAAACAACCTTCATGTAGACCCTAAAAAATATAAAAAGAAACTAAACAAAAACAAAACAAAAGATACATAAAACTAAAAATCTGGATGCATTGTTTTGATCCCGAAACGAATCTTCAAAATCAGCTGTTAGGGCATCCTGGGATCTCAGCTCAGCCATTCAATAGCCAAAGCAGATCTAAGTGGGACCCAATGGATTTCATAATTATACACGGATATCTAGATCTAGATATTTAGGTGCATACTCTAGAATAAGAATTAATTTATAGCTTATCGAGACTCCATCTCCATTGTGATGTTATTCGATGACAACGAGGAAGAGGACTTGACGCCAAAGTAGGCAAACAGGCTTCGTTATTATCTTATGAGCTCGTTTAGATCTAGATCTAATTTATAATTTAATCTAAGCATAGATCTAGAGATCCACTCTAGATCTATCTCCATAGTGCACTTACAATCTTTTAAAAAGATAAAACGCAATACAGTGTGCATGATTCTAGGTCTAAATTCGTTAGGGTCAGTCTAGATCTAGATTAGAATATAGCCTATAGAAAAAGAAAAAAAAATTGAGACATTGGTTTCTTGGTCTAGCCTAGATCAAGATGCAATGTCTCTTAAACAATACAATTAATAAGTTTTTTTCTTTTTTCTTTCAATTTTCAGCAGACGAAAGGAAAAGTATGTCAAGCTGTGTTTGTTGGGAGAAGTTGGCGTCGGTAAGACTTCACTGGTACGGAGGTTTGTGACAGGCCAACACTCGGAGAAATATAGACCAACCATTGAGGGTGAGATTCAGTTGAGAGCGTCTGCGTGTACATAGTGTTTCTTTGCTTTATGTACA
Organism: Elysia chlorotica; assembly: GCA_003991915.1. Taxonomy (NCBI): domain Eukaryota; kingdom Metazoa; phylum Mollusca; class Gastropoda; family Plakobranchidae; genus Elysia; species Elysia chlorotica. The sequence continues at coordinate 137,673 of RQTK01000130.1, read as the reverse complement.
GGTTTTTGTCCAATGCACACTACATGTATTGTATTTGTCCACATTTTGTGCACCATATTTAAGTGTTTTTGTTAAAATAAATTTTTTTGGTCTGGACGTCAAATAAAGCTAAAATCTGCTCTTATTTAACATTTTCTAGGTCTAAAGAAAGATTATTTACTGTCTTAAGAAGAATAATTGCGATAGACAGCATTTTGAATACCTGTTATTTAGGCAGAACCTTTATGATACATGCTGTAGTCAATTGCATTTGTAGGCATTAACACTAATTTGTGATAAATAGACTCATCCTAGTCAATTGCATTTGTAGGCATTTTCTTCGTTTGCATATACCTCTCATTAAAAGTTGTGGTTACAATTTCATAAAGTATACACGTGTGGGACGCAGTATTCCTGGTAAACTCATTGAAAGCAGTTCCAGACAAAATGAGAAAAGTGATAATACTCCAAGTCCAATCAAACAAAAAGTTGTCAAATTTTCTTTTCCGATTTCCCACCTTAATTTGAATATGCATTATAGAGATTACATTGTCACATTTGTTGGACAAACTTATAAATCAATCTCACTTGCATAATTATAATTGAGTTGATATATAACCACTTTTCTCTTTTAACCTAAATCACTTATGAAGTAGGCGTAACTTTTTTTCCTCCCTCTCTAACTGTAAGAACACATATTACCTAGTTTTATAACTCTAAAAGATAGCTTTCTATACTTAATTGTTCCTTTTTTTTTTTTATACAGTGTGCCACTATGAACACAAGGTGGCGACGCAGGGCTACCACTTCAATATGGTTGTGTGGGACACGGCCGGTTCAGAGCGGTTCCGAGCAATGACGGCACTCTCTGTGAGGGGAGCCTCCGCCGTTCTCTTGGTGTTTGACGTTTCTGTGAAGGTAAAGCTTCACAAGTTTCAATGTTACAGTGTCAAAAAGATATCGGCACTTTTTCTTTTTTACTGTTAGAAATATTACAATTTATTTTCAGGTGTAATGGAAGAGGAATGGAATATAGTTGCTGTAAATTCTTTTTTTTTTTTTTTTAATTCGACAAAATAGATAAACATTCAACTTTACTTTTCTGATAATTTCATTAACTTTTTATACAGAACTAAAAATTATGAAGCTTTCCTTTTTTTTTTATCTGAATCTATTTGAATTTTGAAAAACGAAGGCTTTGTTTTATCAGCTGCAGTGTAATGAATCAGAGTAAAATAATGTTGATATCTTTTACCAATATCTAAAATTATCAAAGAATTGGAAAAAAACAATGAATTTTTTTTTTTTTCTCTTAGGTTTTTAACTTCGGGAAATTAAATCTGTCTGCATTTTCCTCTACAGAAGTCGTATGATGACCTTATTGAGTACTGGCTGCCAATGTCCATGGAATGGGAGCCCGATGCCATGAGAGTGATCGTTGGGAACAAGGTGGACCAGGACCTTCCATGGGCAGTGTCACCCAAGGTGAGCTTATTTATCACAAATTTTTTTGCTTTGTTTGTTTTTTTTTTTTTCATTTCAATTTGAAAGTAGTTTGAATTTTTAATTGAGTAATTGGTTGTAGTTTGGTTTGAGATTTTTGAATTTTTAATTGAAAGAGTAATTGGTTGTAATTTGGTTTGAGATTGAGATGTAGAACTAAACAATATAATAAAATACAGACAATGGGTTCTTCATACAACGTCGCAGAAGCCTACAACTAGTCGTAAGACTTTTTGTTCTTTTATCTTAAGATGAGTTGCAAATTAACAATAACGTTGTACTTGCATTATTCATTGATTATTTTGAATGATAAAAAGCACTAAAAAAAAACAGGATCTTAGAGATCTCAGTAAAGTTTTATAAGAATGAGTTGGATCAACTCGGAGGCGAAGGTGTGTTTTAGGAAACCCTGAAAAAATTGTTTCTCTGAGATAGTAGACTGTAAACAAGTTTGTCATGGTTTACATTACTGCAAACACAAAGAATTTAATTATATTATTTGTCCATTGTGATGAAAGATAACTGAATCATGTCAAAGTAAAATCTATGACTGCATGAAGATAAAATATTGAATTGTCTTTTTGATCTTTCACTTTCAGGAAGTTCTTGCTTTCTGCGAAGAGAAAAACCTCACTTTTTACCAAACATCTGCAAGAACAGGCAATAATGTGAAGGAATTTTTTGTTGAAGTTGGTGAGTTATCTATTTGAACGAAAAATTTATATAAACTTTATATTGATAAGATTTTTCAATGAGCAATTGATTTTTCAATATTTGCTCTGTGTCCAAAATAAAAGTATCTCTCTGTACAAGTAAAACATTTTTTGTGCCCAGCAAGGCTTATCACCAAGATCATGAATAACACAATGTGCAAGAAGGAGGTGCAAGAGAAGGAGAGGAGGAAGAGCAGAGGAACAGGAGGAGGTTCAGCAGGAAGATATTTAGGAGAAAGTGCAGCAGGAGAAGAAGTAGTAGGAGGGGCAGCAAGAGGGAGAGGGGAAGGAGGAGTAGGTGGAGGTGCTGGAGAAAGTGGATGATGAAGAACAGGAAGATGAGCAGATGGAAGAGAGGGAGGGAGAGGAGGCGCACAAAGCTGAGTGGCAGAAGGACAACATGCAGGAGAAGGGGGGAGGAGCAGTGACATAAATAGCTAATAGCCTAATATACCTTTTGCGAGAGAGGGAGAGGCAGAGTGACATACAGACAGAGAATACAAACATTGCAGAGACTTATTAACAAGTTTAATGGAATTTTCACAGACAAATGGTTTGGCTTGAAGGAAACTTTTATGGTTCAGACAAAAATATACAAATTAGTATATTCAGAAATGAACAACACAGATAGAAACATAAAACATATATTTAGGAATACATTTTGGTTTTACTATTCAAAGTGGCGCTATTAACAGGAATTTTGCAATTTTTTTTACTGAAGGGGTGTTATTCACCCATGAGTGGCTGAAGTTTTAAAAGATATTTAGGAGGAAGTGCAGCAAGAGAAAGAGCAGGAGAAGCAGTAGGTAGAGGTGCAGGAGGAAGTGGAGGATGAGGAATAGGAAAAGAAACAGGAGCAGAAAGATGAGTAGCTGAAGGACAACGTGCATGGGAAGCAGGGACATAAATAGCTAATAGCCATATATATACTTTTTGGGACAGAGAGAGAGATACGGACAGAGAGTATAAACATTGCGGGAACTTTACAAGTTTACGGGAATTTTCACCAATCAATGGATTGGCTTCAAGGAAACTATTATGATTCAGAAAAAAAACTATCAATTATTATTTTCAGAAATGGAAAACACAGATAGAAACACAAAACACATACTAAGGAATATATTTTGGTTTTACCCTTACAATCGGTACATGTACCATTAAAACCAATTGCGCAGATTTTTTACTGAAGGGGTGTTTTTCACCCACGAGTGGCGTTGATGGTTAATCATTCATGTTTTTACCACCTTGCCAGGGACCAATGCCATCAAGCGCATGACTGAGGACGTTCGCCGGGATGAGGAGCTGATGGGATCTTTCAGAGTTGCTGCTGGAGATGAGATATGGAAGCAGCCGAGACGAGTTGCGGAAAAGCCGAAAAAAACTGTGGAGTGTCCATCATGCATCATTCTCTGACGGGGAACAGAAGATCTCATTGCAGTTTTTGCTAAGATGTCAATTTGTAAATTTTGTGTATACTCTTCAGTGTATATAGTGTTGGCTGTGCCTTTGGTAAAGTTGCTAACTATTTACAAAATTATGGGTTATTTTGCTTCCTCAATACACTTTTTGAAATTTAAATTGAGCCTTTAAAATCTGCATTGGTACTAATTCCTTGAGTGTTTACATTATCTTTAACTGAATATCACATTTTTCACCTAGTCAATTATTCTTTTGAGTTACAAGGTCTAAAAATCTATTTTTCGGACAGCATGCTAATCACAATTCAGAAAAGCATTCTCTCTTTTCTTTCGCTCTGGAATTTCATTCATGCATAGTTTTGTACCGTAATTTGTAGTCTTAAGTTTGAAAAATTTTAGTAAATTATTGTGGTGCAAAGAATGGAGGAAGATTTAAACGGGGTTAATTGTTGTACAGATACCTCTCCACATATATTTTCTAAAGTGTTCACTATTCACTATGTTCAAAATATTTTGTAAAATGATAATTTGAGTTTGTGTGTTTGTGAAATGTTTTTCCTTGTGCTGGCCAAAAGAGTATATATATTTAAATGTCTTGCTTAAAAAAAAAAAAATTAATTATTGACATCTTGTGAAGTGACATTAAAAAGGATCACTTTGTATCTCTAATTTTACCCAAACTGCAATTGGAACCTTTTTGGTTGTCTTAATGGTGAAAGAAGAAAAAAATCTATTTTTTCTATTCTATTTTTCTTTTATTTGAATCTCTTACACAATATGGTTTCTGATTAATGATTGCAGAACTTTTTTACAGCTTTCTAAAACCAAAGAAGAAATGCATGTACATTGTTTTCTTAATTGCCTAATAGCAAAAGCTTTACTTTTTTAAGCAAAAATCTCTACTACAACTATAAGTATCATTTACTGTAAATAGTTAAAAAAATGGTCTACTAAGTTCAATCATATGTGGTGTTTGTATCTTGTTTTGTAACAACAAATGTAAACAACCAAAAAAAATAATCTTTTTGCATTTAAATCTCTTTATTGATAAAAACCTCTGTACTATTTTAATCTAAACCAGAAGAGGAAATGTGTTGTCTATGTTTATTTTTGTAATGATTAAAAAAAAAAAAAGTACACTTGTCAACTTTCCAACGAGTTGTCTCTGTGCAGTCCAAGAAAATTTGTGTGTAAAAATTATAATTTGTCTATGTTTATTTTTGTAATGATTTTTTAAAAAAATATTTAGAATTGCATTTTTTTTTTTACACTTGTCAACTTTCCAACGAGTTGTCTCTGTGCAGTCCAAGAAAATTTGTGTGTAAAAATTATAAGTATACACGGCAAGTCAACTTAAGACTGTGTATTGGTCTTTAATTTGGGTAGTGGAAACTCTTTGTAGATGTTTTATGGATCCTGAGAGTGAGAGGTTTGCTTTTGCATGGTGAGAATAAATCCGGTGAATCAATATGTCATGAACATGTAAATGTACCCATCTTATGGAGTGCTTGGATGAAGTTCATTGCAGCATTCTTCTTCGTTGAATCTGAGTTGTAAAGTTATTGTCAAAGATATTGTGAGAATATACACTTTTGTATGTACGCGATTTCTTAAATCATGGTTGTTGTTATTCCACAGTGAATCTCTTTGAAATCTTCTATCTCGTGAGGCAATGATACTGACATAACTCATTTTTTATATGTTTCTCTAGAGAAAACTAGTGTACGAGTTGTGTAATGTGCAATTCATAATATATAATATTTTAATTCTAATGAAGTGTAGGAGTTCATCGGGGCCATATATTCACAAATTTCTCAGTTTTTAGGTGAAAAATTATTTCTATATCAAGAGAAAACCAAGCTCTCACAGCTTATTAAATTACTGCTCTCCATAGCTTTCAATATACTTTATATTTTTTGTCATTTTCCCATTTTCAATACACAACTATATTAATTGTGCCAAGTCTGAATTTGAAAAGGATCTTTAAGAATAAATAAAGTTTACATTCTTCCTAAGATAAAATTATATCTTTATTTGTCCTTTTAATAATTTAAAGGCACGTTTGGTGGACTGTATATTCAGCAAAACCAAACAGTATTGGCAGTACTATCAATAAATAATTCTAATGTTCAAGAACTGTTATGGCAGGGCTGACTTAATGTACTACCAAAGAATAAAAGCAAGCATAGGACCAAGTGTAGGACCATTGTAATTCTTTTTTTAAAATTTTGCCTACCTATACTTATGGTAAATGGTATCGACTTTTAAAATTGTTTATTATTATTCCATCCCCTTTTTGGAATTGCCTTTTTGTTATCATAAATCTTCAACAGAATTTTTCATCATGTACTTTTTTTCCCCACCCACTGTTAAACTTTTTTTTAAATTGACAGTTTTATAAAGTATTTTGTTCAATTTAATACAGTATCATCTTTAAATGACCTAAACTACCAATGATATAAACCAAATGTCTTTTTTCATCTTAAATTTAATTATGCCAAAGAATGATGAATTAAGATGAGTCCATTTTCTTGTTCTCATGTGCGAATTATTTAGTTATGTGTGCACGTTTTTAGATATTGATAATAGCTACAAGGACAATTACTGCATAATAATTCTTATTTCTTTGTTTTGTCATGTAAGCACTATATATTGTGGACGAACCCGCTGGAACGTTTGACATAAACATGTGTTTGAAAAATGATTTTGATTTAGGATCAAAGACTTTGAAATTGATAAATGTAATGAAAAACAACATACATGAATGTACAGAAACAACAAAGCTTTAGTATTGGTGCTAAGGCAGACTTTTATTTCTCTGATGTTTCTACATATTTATATTGGACGGAATCAAGATTGAAACAGTGGGATATTCTTCGCACTTTATAAAGAAAGCAGTGATTTATAGAAGAAAGTATATAAATGAATAATTTTATACTATACAAAAACAATACTTTTCAGAAGGTGATTTTAAATTAGTCTTTTGGTTTTGTTACAACAATTGCCTGCTAAAAAACTCTGTTTTGGTACAGTGCTCTGTAAACTGACAGAGCCATCCGATTAGTGATCGAACCAGGGTTTTCCCGTTTGAAAGTCCCGCACTCTATCATTAAACCGTCTTACCTTCCTCATGACAATAAAATAATGTGTCACCGTCATTGGTGATATTGACTTCTTTTGTGGTCCCAGCCAAATGTTACTAAGATGAAATATTCATAAAACATAAAACAGTTGAAAGTTAAATGATGTTATACTGAAAGCGAAATATTATGAATAATTGCTTAAAGTTAACAATATAATATACCCTTCAAGTATTGCATCAAATTTTCATTATAAATACAAAACACAGGGAAAATGAAAATGCATGTTGTGAGAGTCTTAATGGTTAGTAATATCACTCATGTAACCGTCACCCATAGCATAAACAGCTAAAGAAAAGATACAGAAAGCATCAAAGTTACCTTTCTATACATACACAAGGGATTTCTCATATAAAGAAAGAATAGACTGTTTTGTATCTCAACATGAAACTTAACATTGATTGACTTGCAAAGGTAGAGAGTAAGGGTTAAAAAATTTCAACATGTCACCCTGAGTAGACAAAAATAACTGAGTTAAGTAATTTGATCTACTTGAAATGGCGTACAGGATCCTGCCTGGAAGATTTAATAGACATTAAACAAAGGGCGAAGAACCTGTGTGGTCTAATTATGTACTTCAAGACAACACACTAACTTTTTGGCTGATTCTGAACCTCTGTTTTGATCTTCAATAATTTTTAATAAGGTTGTCCCTGGTATTTCCAAAAGTTCTGCACTTAACACTCACGGAAAAAAGAGAAACACACTCACACTTATAAAAATACATGTATACTAAAGCTAAAAACTGCACAGTATGACAAGTCAATATTTCACTCAATACAAGTGCCCTCTAGAGGTAAATGGTAGGTAACCACTTGAAATGTAAGATGTTTTCTCTAGCAGATAACTGTATGCATATTTCAAGTGTAATACTGTTATTTAAAAAAAAAAAGTAGAATTCTGACAAAAATAGAGGCTCATATAAAAGCATAAATATTTTTGAACTACAGACATATTCTTCATTAAAAACGTTGCTACTCTAGTATCTCGTAGTGTTTTTCTTTCAACTGTTATGAGGAAGTCTTAGGTATAAAATGTTACAGCTTTTTCAAGAAATACATAGAACAAAATCGGAAGGCACAGCAAATATTATGTACACAATAATTGTCATGATAGACGCTCATTGCTTTTCTTCTTTCAAAAGAAAGTTAGACAGTAAAAAAGAGACATTACTAATGTAAGTAAATTAATCTGATAAAAATACATATTATAATAAAGAGTCATTGTATTTTGATGACAATGCACATAAAATTGCACTATTCTTAGGGGTTTTTCAAAATTCTTATCTTTTGAAAAAAAAAAAGATGGATTTGAAAACTTAAGCTTTCTATCTTGTATATTTCCCGTTAAGTTCAAAGACTTAACCTACAGATAGTTTTGATTTTTTCAGGCCTTTTGCTTTATTGCCAGCGCCATAATACAATAAAAGAAACATTGAAACAAAGTTACTAGTTTAACATTTTGCTGCAGTAAAAAATAAATATTTAGTTTTGATGTTAACATTTCTTAGCAGCACAATGATGAATTTCATTCAGCAGTAAATAGATTTATCACAAATATCACTGAGTAACAGAAGTATCAAACCAAACAATAAAATTTGATCTTTTAAGAACATTAAAGGCATACTTGGAGTGTAAAAGAAGTTAAGTCATAACAAACAGGCTGTGGCCTTCAAACATTCTTCACAGCTATTATTTGTAATTTAAATTAAACTCTTAAATCTCATGATATAAATGCTTACATATAAAATATTTGCATATAACTGTGATCGGTGCAAGGAGGTAAGATGCTAAGCAGTGAAGGTCGATTAAGTTTACCAACTTACGTGGAATGTGAACTTTGAAAAGCAATAGCATTTACAACAAATTTTTACATGAAAAATGAACAAATTCCACTTTATAAACAGTAGCTGCATTAAAATGCAGGTGTTCCCAAGGTTCTAAAGTTTCTCAGAATAACCTCAATAATAATGTAGTAGAACCATTTCTAGTCACTCAATCACTATCAAAAGCAATTAGGATGCACATACGCATTGTTTATGAAAATTGACAAAAAGTTTAAGACATGAAACTACGACTAACATATATGTATTATAATATTTTGATTTTGAGCTTTGTTAAAATTGTAAACCATACAGAAATTAACACAGCCTGCTCAATATGACAGACCATAACAAATTCTATTATTAATAATCTACTGAAACAGAACACTCAGTGTGTTAAATAAAAAATAATAATACATTGTATTAAGTAACTCATGAAAAGTAAACTTTCATGGACTAAGTGTAATAAAATAAAATACTTCAATATTTCCATTAGAGATAAAAAGGCCAATGTAAGAAAACTCACAGAAACTAACACTATTACCAAAAACTACAGTAAAAAGCTTCAATAACCCTCAATGATATTATAATAATAACAAATCTTGAGGTTTCTCGATGATTGTAGAAACAGATAAACAGGAAACTGAAGAAACAGTTTAAGATATGTTTTACAGAATATTTTAAAGGTGGAACCCTGTGCACAACAAATTCATGATTCAAGTGCATCTCTCTAATTCAAAATTTAACATTCAAATTAGCGTTTTTTTTTTTTTAAATCATACAGAACATTTCTTGTTTATGAAATATTTTAAAAAAATAATTTTGTAGGTGTTTTAAGAGACATTTCTTAAATTAATGAGTATACAAGTCCAACTGAGATTTATGACCTTCAGCTTTGTATACATGCATTTGGTAAAATTGTCATTATACAATAATAATTCCTATAAAATTGAACTTCAAAGGTTTTATACTTACTACCTAACAGTGATAACCCCCCAGTCCCCCCTCTCTGCACCAACTCTAATCACTGATAAACTTTTTTTACAGCATAAACAGTTTATCAGACTGAAAAAAAAACAAAACACCACAAAACACATTACAAAAGATGTTCTTTTTTGTGCCTTGGGACATAATCTTGGAGATAAAATAAAGAAATAGATATGCAAAAGTTGTTTGTGTCTAGCTGATTATTATATATCACAGATAGAAGCAAATAGCAAAAACCTTGGTTCGTCAGTATATAAAAGTGGTTTGTTTGGAGACCAATGGTCTGTGTTTTATGATATAAATAGATAAGTGCTCCCATCACCCCCCCCCCCCCCCCCCCCCTCTCTCTCTCTCTCTCTCTCTCTCTCTCTCTCTCTCTCTCTTAGCCTTATTACCCTCCCAACATATCTTGAATTAACATTTTGTCTCTATATCACCCCCCACCCACCCACACACAGAGATCCTCTGAAATATCCTCGTTCATCTAGCAAGTTTGTTTGCCCTCTTGTTCGCCGCCGTTGTTTTTTTTTTATCTCTTTATTTATTTTCAAACAAATGAAAAATCGACAATGTCAATTCCGTACTTACAACCAGGAGCAACAAAGTTAAAATCTTAAATCCACTTGGGAGTTTCTTCTGACGAGCCTTAAATGTAGAGCTTTGAAGTGGAGGACTCTTGAAAACTATCTGTCTAGCCAAATTCGTGGTACATGGTCTCGTTGGCGCTTGCACGTGTTTTCAATGACAAAAAGCATTGCTTTTATTAGTATCACCAGTGTAGCCTTGGTGCTTGTCCCACATGACAATACACCTTTAGGTCTGACCTTATGAGACCCTGGGCATGTGTTAATGTTTTGCACTTAAAAGGTGTTTGTGTAAGAAAGTAGGCATTCTAAATATAGAACAATTATTGTAGTCTTGTACGGCCAAGGACAAGGTCAGACATTGTTCACAGAGCATCGGCGTAGGATATCTAAGATGGGCATGTAGGTAGAGAAATTGTTAGATCCTAGTATACAGCTTAGAGGCTGAGTCGCATTATTTTATTTTCCCCGCAATTACACACACACACGTTCCTAATATTGGGACGAAGACAGTTCTTTTTATTATTATTTACAGTGACTTTCGTATTGCATTTGCAAAAGAATGCAACATGTTTTATTGGACAATAGACACAAGGAAATATACTAAAATTATTCGTATGGTGTAAAAATAAAAGATATTATAAACTTGTGTATTCAAGCTGCTGTGCTTATAAATAAATAGTTTTACGACATAAGTGGCAAGACTAGGTGTCGGAAACTCGTGATTCTTGCCAGCGTGCGGTGCTGCATTGTCATGGTACTCACTGTAAGTGTCAACTTCAACTTTGAGTTTCTGAAGTAAGCATTATTCAATGTATGAATAGTGCATATTAAATTAACATGAATAAGTCAATAAATAGTGACATGCCAGGGAAAATGGGTGTTATATTGGATGCCCGCTGTGAAAGACAAAGAGACACAAACAGGTGCTACATTTTCACCTCCTTCGCCATCTCTCATTAGCCTGAAGTAACCCACTTCTATAAATCACTTCAGAAGAGACTATAATCCGTGAAAAGAGAGAGAGAGAGAGAGAGAGAGAGAGAGAGAGAGAGAGAGAGAGAGAGAGAGAGAGGCTGGTTGAAGTTGCATAGCGTTGCTCTCCACGCCGCAAGGACCGCGGTTCGGATCCCGCAGTCGGTCATAAATGTATTTTTCCGCTTTTGATCCCATCTAGTTGAATCGGTTTCTGTATAATAAAACCCCAAAACAAAACAGCATTTGTAGGCCTAGGTACATTACAAAAAATGTCCTTTCTTGTGCCTTGGGACATAATCTTGGAGATAAAATAAAGAAATAGATATGCAAAAGTTGTTTGTGTCTAGCTGATTATTATATATCACAGATAGAAGTAAATAGCAAAAACCTTGGTTCGTCAGTATATAAAAGTGGTTTGTTTGGAGACCAATGGTCTGCGTTCGTTTTATGATATAAATAGATAAGTGCTCCCATCACCCCCCCCCCTTTTATCTTCAATCACTGATAAATTTTTCATTCAAACAATGAAGTTATCACACTGAAAACAGATCAAGCAAACACAAATTATTGTAAATACATGTGAGTGTTTCCTTTCTCGTGCCTTGCGATACAATCCCTTAGATGGATAAAATATAGAGCTAGCTGTGTAAAAGTTTTTGTGCCCAACTGATAATGCTATGTCTTAAGCAGAAGCTATTTTTGAAGCAGAGGAAAATCCTTGGTCCCATTCAGGGAATGGAAGAGGAATCTGGCGACGGATGTTCTAAGCATCGGAGCCAAAACCGCCCAGGTCGGTGAAGTTGACGTTGCGGTAGCGTGGCGACGAGACCTCGTTCTGCCTGTGGGGAACAGACTGATCGGGAATGACTTGTCTTTTGTCTTCATCGTAGACCAAGGCTCGGTCCTGCTCGATACAAGGAAGAGACAGAAAACAAAGAGTCGATGAGAAATACTAAAAAGAAAATGATAGTGATTAGTGTCCATTAGAAGTAGAAGTTGTGATATTTTGTACTTCTGTCTCGACTAATCTTTTTTATATCAATAAAGTGTGGAAAAGGTGGGGACAATGAACTTTAAGACGTTTAAGCCAGATTCAAAGTATTTTATGATAGATCGTTTTGTTTCAATCCTAAATAAAGGTACACATTTCAAAGGATTACAACGGACTAAAGAATTAATGGTTGTTGCAAGTAAAATTACAATTTATTTTTGTATGCCGTGAGTACGATTGGGAACATAATTATCCCTAGTGAAAGCTTTGCTTTATTATTATTTTGTGTTCATTGTTTAGTGTATTCTTTTTTTTTTTTTAAAAAAAAAATAACAAAGCAAATAAATGGTTTGTGGATGCCCTCGAGTATCATTCACAAAAAAACATGCTGAGTATTCTCTTGCATAGTTTTTTAATCTACTTAGGTCTATGTGTTTTTTATTTTGCAAATTAATAAATCTATAAAATTCAGCAAAGGTTTTATTAATCATAACAAATTGACGCTATAAGTTATCAATATACCGTCATCAAATAGTCTAGCTAAACATAAATAGGCATTTAAATATGTTTTCAGGTATAAGCTTGCCAACTTTTAATATTGGAAAGGGTAACTTTATCTGTTTACACTTTAAACACTTTCTAATTTAAAAAAAAAGTTACTTTCATATTAATACTTTAAAATTGTCACTGAATAAAAAGCTAGTTCTCGGATTAAACAAAAACAAGTTGCTTTTTCTATTTTCAGGTCCATAAAATTTGCACAGTAGTTATCATTGCTTCTTTGGATAGCATCATTTAAAAAGATTATCCAACAATTATTAAACAAATTTTTTTAAAACTCGTGTTATTTTCAAGACAACCCCCGTTTTCATTAACTCAATAACTGTTTCAAGTGTGAATGACTTTAATACCCACATGCACAAGACAACAAAATCTGTCACATTATGCAGGGTTCTCACAAAATTCTGCTGACCCAGACACTATGGCTCATGCATATGTCCTTTCCAGTTTAAGCAGATAAAAGTATATATTCATAACCGTTATATTCATTTAAATTTTTCAATGTAGTTAATATTTCAACCACAGGTCATGCATAGGGTGGGGGTAGAATATAATAGTTGGGTTTTATATTCTATTCATGCCAATTAAGGTTTTCTGAATAATCCAATCTTTTAATAATTAAATATTCATAATCAATACTCCCATGTTTGTAGAAGAAGAGCAAAACAAGTACGCATTATAAAAAAGGTATCAGCAATTTAGAAATTTAGAAAGGAGAAGCTTTGTGATGCAATTTTTACATGAAGAGATCTTTAAACTTTCAAATTTGTATTCCTTCTAACATCTTACCAATGAATGATGTCATTGTACAACCTTTGCAAATAGAATACAGCAAGCTCAACTATATTATATAAAAGCTAAGGAAGGAGGATGGCTGGATGCACTAGCTAAGCATTAGAAATAAGCCACAATGTATTTTAAAACAGTTATATTTTTCTCAACATAACAGTGGCTTGTCATTTTTCTTGGATGCACTAGCTAAGCATTAGAAATAAGCCACAATGTATTTTAAAACAGCTATATTTTTCTCAAACTAACAGTTGCTTGTCCATTTTCTCATCTCTATTCTTCATTTTTCTTATGTATATTCTTCATTTAACCAATAGCTTCAAGAATTTGCATTTTTCATAGCTAATTGTGAAGTAAAACTATGAACTTCCTAAACAAAGTGAAGTTATATATGAGCCCTATAGATTCCAATGGATGTTTAAAACCATGCTTTATTTTTAGGCTGATGAAATGATCTAAAAATGTTTCAGTGAAATGCTGTCTTGATGCAAATTGGAATTTTTCAAAAGCTGAAATATCATCAAATATCTAGGACTGGGCTTTAACAGAAAGTTAATGTTCTTATTAACTGTTCATGCAAGAAAATGTTTATAAAGGTCCGGGTTGAGGAAAGATGGTGTTTAGCATAAAAAAGGCCCATTCCGTTTAAAGGGATATGGTATTTATCATAGGCAAAAGCTTTTTAAGGGAAAAAAAAATAGCATACTCAATCTATGCTGGTGATACTCAACTGAAAGAAAAAAAAGATGAGGGTGAAAAAAACCCAACAAAACCCCCGCAGTCATAAATCAAGTTATGTGTATAAGTTATCAAACGGGAAAAGATGAAGAGTCTCTACATTTCTGTCATGGAGATTTCAAAGTTGATAACTTATAACAGTTGTTTTATATCTGACTACTTCTTTGTATCAATCTAGTTTTACATTTTAATCCAGCAAATTTTGTTTAGCACAAACTGAGGGCTGATTTTGAAAAAGGAAGCAAAAATAGAAATTGAAAAAAAATATAAAAAATAAAATTCACACTCATAAAGGGAACGTAATATATCTAATAGTGTGCTTACGACAAAAGAGAGTACATTGAAAAATAAATGGTCTAATAAGCTTCACAGTTTGTTAATGAGTAAAAAATGGATACTGGATATTAGGAATAAATTAGAATTAACAATGTAAAATAGATAATGGATGTTTCAATAACCCAGAATTAGCAATATCTTCAAACATGTCAAGCCATTTTCATAAAATGCTGTGCTTTAATCACTAAAAACTTTAATTTTACCCTGGTTATAAACTGAATTGAATTTAAAAATTCACAAACACGAAACAATAATACAAATCATTTATGAATCATGCAATAATAAAGATACATTTAGCCCTACTGAATTTTGCAAACAATTAGATTTTGTACAATTTGTAAATTTGCAGACAAATCTTAAAAGAAGCATACCATTTTAAAAGGCATAATTTTTTTTTTAGATTTTGCGGGAATATTATAATATTGTTATTAATATTATTAGTACAGTATTATTAAAAATGTTGTTATTATTGCAAGTAAACCAATCATTATTATTTTGTTATGATTATTATTATTATTATTATTATTATTATTATTATTATTATTATTATTATTATTATTATATTTTGTTTCGGTAGATAGCTAGAAATAAGGCTCTGAGAGTCCTCAAAAGAAAATCATACATTTACAGGTCACAGGGGTAGACAATACTCAATTCCAACTCACCATTCTACTTTCGATATTTTCACTTCTCTCCAGCCCTTTCCTCTTGTGTCGATCCTAGGATAAAAAAAATAATAATAAACAAGACAAATAAAACAGGGGTAGTTGCATTTATCTTTTCATCTATTTATGAAGCAATTGAACTAATATTCCCCAAGGGGTTAAAAGTTTGAAGAAAAAAAAATACAATAAAAGACACTGTGACTATAATTTTGCGACATATTTAACTGCCACCTTAAAAACAATGAGAAAATGTTACCTTGTAAGAAACAAGTAGACTCAGAGGTATCCACAGAACCAACGAGAACACCATCACAGTACCAACGATGTTGTTCTTGAAGAATTTGACTGAAATTAGAGGGAAAAATCAACAGAAATAATTATAACGCTATAAAATTTCCGTAAGGGTTACATAAAGGACTATCTTACCTAATCTTATCCTGTCTCTCAACATAACTTATAACTATTGCACTTTTTTATTTTAGCGAAAAAGATATCAAAGAAGAATTTTGTTAATGAAATCAATGTTCTTGAATGAATCTTGTTTTTGTTTTGAGAAACAAAATTATGGGTTCTAATCTTGAATAATTATGCTATGACAGCACTTAGATGTCATGCATTACACTGACATTCAACTGAAGGTGTTCCTGGCAAAAAACATTTTCAAGTGAAATACAATTAACTGTTTTGTCATTCCTTCCTAAGATAAAGTTTTATCTGTATGTGCACTCCTCATTTACAAACCAATACATAAAGAAAAGAAAACACACACACACACAAATAAAATAAACACAAGAAGAACATTTTAAAAAAAGTCTGATTTTTTTGTGCTTCACAGCAAAAAAAAAAAAGTGTACTCCAATCCCATTTCCTTACATGTGGATGGATAGATGTAATGAATTTTGAAGCTTATACATTAAAATTTAAGTTCTTCTTAAAATATTTTCCTTAGTAAAATATATGCCAATCATCATCCTATATCCTTCCCTTATCTGTTACTTGCTTAGCGTTCATGGTCAGCACTATGGAGCCTATATTGCAGACAGTTCCCAATACTAACATCTGACAATTTTATCTGCTGCCACACAGAGACAGTGAGGAGATACCATGACTCCTGTCTCAGCTGGTCACATTATACTCATACCGACTCAAATAGTAAGATAGGAAATAGAGCATATTAATTTTTGATTGATCGTGGGTTTCACTAGGGCCAGTTTGCTGACCTATGATCGCCACAGTATAGCACTCACCAACACTGTCTACAGTCAGGTTCTCCAGCACATTGAAAAGACGCTGGATGGTTGTGGATGTGGTCTTCTCACACACACCCTGCAGACAACGATGATAATAGTAATAATAATAACAATAATAATAATGATGATGATGATGATGATGATAATAATAATATTAATAATGCGAAACTAATTATTTAGTTAGCTTCGCAGACATAATTACATTATATAAGGGAAGTAAATCCAAAAACTATTTAATATTAAATATTATTTTGTTTATTTCCCTTTGACCGCAAATAGACATTGACTGTTAGAAGAAATAATAATAATAATAATAATAATAATAATAATAATAATAACAATAATAATAATAACAATAATAGTAATAATAATAACAATAATAATAAT